>OZ001653.1:13255522-13534492 GCA_963924145.1 Pyrausta purpuralis | reverse complement strand
GGTGTGAACTTATACAACAAGTTGCCAGAAGAAATCAAAAAGCCGTTAACATGAAAATCTTTAAGCAGAAACTTAAAACACACTTTTTGAACAAACTATAAGTAAGCGTTAACATATATTTTCACTTTGTCAGATTATCGATATCAACATACCTAATACGTACCGTATCATTAAAAAATAAAAACAACAATAATACTCTTGTTATCATTATTATTATTATTTTGCAAGTGGCTTGGTAAGGATAATAATTTTGCAGTGAATGCGTGGTGTGCTTAATATATGTATGTATGTGAGGTGCGCTGCGTGTTTATTGTAGAATTGTTTTTCATTTTTCATTACTTAAAATAAATATTATTTAAAATAAAATATTATTATTTAAAATAAATACACAAAAACTAACTCATATAAAATACACAAAAAAGTAATTGTCTTGAGTAATAATGAAAACCTCCTTTTTTTTAAAAGTCAGAAATAAATAAAAAACTGGGCGACTCCGTTCAGTCTATGTGCTTGTTGTCATCGTTGGACGAACTACGTAGCTTAATAGCTACCTACTGAGCACGTCGCGACGTGGCGTACGACCGCGCAACCTGTTTTTGCTCGCACTCAGTTCATTTGTCATCTTCGTTACACACAAAATAATGATGAATGCATTTATTTTCTATAAGTACCTTAATTGTGTCAATATTTGTGAATGGTTTGGGAATAATATGTGTGATGATGTGCTGCTAAACTAAACGAAATTTTGATTGATTAAATACATTTTGCATACCGTTTAAAAAGTAGGTACATTTTATAAACTACATATTAAAATAAGTGATGTAGCTGCGCTGCACCAAATAAATTATTAATTTATAGTAATATAAGCATATCTCATTTTAAGCGAACTATGTATCCCTTAGATATAAGTTCTTATGAAAAATACACTTCTTTAAACACAATAAATATACGTGTTTTAAGTTATAATACTTTTAAATGAAAAAAACTATACTAAAGAATTTAATGACTCATTTTTCTTGTCTCAAACAGTTGCAGTGTAATTGCTACTACTCCTAAACACACAGGAAGGCATTTTTACCAGCAAATGAGAAATAATTTAAGGCGTTGACGGGACGTCTAGCCATAAAGAAAAAGCGTGCCCAACTGAATGCACTCCGGGCAATTGCCTGCCTTTCGTGAAGCAATTTTCGAGCGCATAGGACGTATCTTTATAATTCAAAAACATCTTAGCTAGTGGCTGTGTTTAGCAAATTTAGTTATAAACGTCGATCAATACGTATGGACGCACGTCAAAAAGCAATTCAAGAAATACTGGAAAAAAAAAATAGTAGTGTATGATATCTAAGAAATTTGACACTACAAACACTCAATCAAACACTGTCCAGACGTTTGTAGTGCAGGCATGCTACGCGCAAGGTAAAAGGGAGAGTGCGCGGGACGGAGTTACTCGCAGATCACTCATAAAAAATAGAATTTTACCATCCCAAAGATTCTTTACTGAACTCAAAAAAGGGGGTAATCAATTTTGCGGGAAAGGAGATAGTTGGCTGTCTGATGTAAAATTATGCTGGCCCAAAGGTTTGCGAGGTGAACGGGAGTGTGTGGTGTCTGCAGCCTGTGGTGTAGCTATTTGCAGAGGGCATCTATCGTTCTCCGCGTACAATATAATAACGCCTTTAGATTGTTTATGGGACTCCCCTGACTCTTTAGTGCATCAACAATGTTCTCGCAAGAGGTGTTGATGACTTTTACGCCATCATCCGGAAGCGCACAGCTTTAATGCTTAGCAGAGTCCGGCGAAATGTCAACAGAATCCTATGTATGTCTGTCATCATATGGATTATAATAGGTCAATAGATTTTAATATAATTTTGCTAACACAGATATTTAAGTTATTATGTTTTATGATATTCGAAATTAATGATTTATTATCATTATTATTAAATACTAGCGGTCCCCCGTGACTGCGTCCGCGTTTTTTTAGCTTCCCCTCCCGTTGCAGCGTGATGTTTTATAGCTGCTTCAATAATAAGCTATCTAGCACAAAAGTATTTTTTCAAATCGGACCAGTAGTCCCTTAAAATAGCAATAAAGCTCAAATTGACTACGTTTTAGTTAAAAGAAATTTGTATGGGAAAAAGAAAAGGGCTGTTTTTATGGTTTTTCCGGCAATTATTCGATTTTTCTCGCCGTAAAAATCATGCTTGAACTTCAACGAGCCTTTTTTTTTTAAAAATGGCCAAATTTATTTTATTTTATTTATACTTTATTGCACTGTAAGTTGTACAATTCGCGGACTTATTGCCTAATGGCATTCTCTACCAGTCAACCAGTAGACCAACCTAGACCAATTTCTAGGCATTCTTGAGTTATGCGCTTACCAACACATTTTGCGATTCACTTTTATATTATAGATAGAGATAAGACGAATGCGGTACTTTAAGGTTTTTAGTCCATTTTTAAAGGCGTTTTTTTAACAAACGGACCATTACTTAATTTTGTGGTGTGTGTGTGATTATATTTATTCCGCGGACCTTCTGGCCTTCAATATTATACCAAAGCCCAGCTGTAGGGATTTAAAAAAGTCTCACGATCCCGCGTAAACAAATGAGATGGTAATGACGACAGTATTCCGCTCAGCAGAGATGAAATACTCGATATTCTAATGCCGGGTAATAAAAGTCTCGTATTAGCATTGGGAACGGCCAGGAACAGAGCCCTTTTGAAGTGCGTTTGTTTGTCCGGAAAGTGTCCGGCGTTAAAAGAATGCGTCGCATCTTCGTAACTTCGGTTAAGAATGCATCGTAATTTTTTATAGTAGAATGTTATAAAAGGGGGTAAGTGACCCAATTCACTCGAGGATTTTTTAGCCCTCGAACGGAGAGAGAGCGCTTTTAATTCGAGAGTGAAATGGGTGCTTTCATCCGAGTTAAATAGCGCTATGAGTGACAGCTAAATGTGGGAGTGAGAAACAAGATTAATGAACAACAAAATCGCGGCAAGTCGCCTCCGCCTGCTTAATAATCTGTGCAATTATGGACCAAACTAAAAAAAAAATAATCGTCAAAGACAAACAAAGTGTGACAATTCCAAATGAAAAAAGGGACAATATGTATGGCAGGCAACCGAATATTATATTTGAAGATTAAAAATTCGACCAATTGTAAATTTTTAAAATCAGTGACCATATTAAACACGCTGTTAATATTTAGCTAATCTTTAAAATATGGGAAGCTTGTTTATTTTAATAATATGATGTGACTCAATTATCTTTAACCCATTGTCTGATAGTAGCAATTAAAACTAAATTACTTTCCATCCTAGGGATGGAAAAACTTTTTTTCACCCGGCTATCTTCACATGAAAGTTCAATTTTCCGAGCAGGAGAAATGAAAAATATATTTCACGCCAGAATCTTTTTTTACAGAGTACATACTAGCACAAACATAGATAGTACCTGGTACAGAAGTCAAACTACATAAATAGAGCGCACGAGCAACGCACACATTGATACTGCTCACAGACAAGAGTTGACCAAGAGTACCAGCGCGAGTGCCGCCCACATGCGTCTTGGAAAAAAAATGTAAGGTGAAAATATGTTGTTAGGCGTTTTCAGGTGTTTTTATATAGTTTCTTATTTTGAATCCGTATAAATAACAGGTTTTTACAACCCACCTTTGTCTTAAAACAGACAACAGTTTACTTAGGTCGGAATGTCGGATACTTCTTGTCCAACTTCTGTACCTACTCCGGTGTAACACCCATCGTGAACTATTCAGAAATAGGTCATATCGAAATCGCCGTGCAGCTATGCACATTAAAATAATGATTTCTCTCTCGCGAACTTTGAATAAATTAATATGAGTCACTGAAATCCCATTTTGAACTATTTCGTTTTTAAAGGTTTTGCGTTTCGTGGAAACTGTGGCAACGAAACTTTTGATATTCAATTTGTTTAATAGAATTTATTTTATGGAATAAATAGAATGTAAGTAAAAGTACGAACCAAATATCAACCTGGAATAAAGAAATAGTAGATTGTTATTCAAGGGGATAAAATGACCCTTTTTACTCGAGATGTTTTTGGCGCTCTAACGGAATGAGAGCGCTAATAACACTACTTTACGAGGTTTTTTACCCATAGATGAAACTAATGTGAATCAGTAGAGTAGTAAACTTTAAATTAGATACTGAAATGGAAAAAGAATAGAACGTCAAGTTTTTAAAATATTTACTACTTTTTAACGATTTTCCATGTGTGACTTATAAAAAAAATCAAAAATGACACAAACCACTTCTTCTTTTATACTGATTAGCATCAGTTTCTCATAATACAATATGACCCTTTTTGAAATAACGGGATTTTAAGTCATAAAACTAGAGCTTATTTTATCGGTTGAAAAAATAATAAAAAAATTATTTCACTTACAGATTTTTTAATTTTTTTTCGTAAAAATAGAATTATAATTCGTTTAACTAAGATTTTTTTTTAAATTAGCGCCAAAAAAAAAATTAAAAAATTGTTTTGAATACACTGTGAACCATTCTAATAGAAAATCATAAATAACATGATAACAGATCGGTAACTTTAACAAAAATTAAAGATTTTGTGATTAAAATAAAAAAAAATTACATTTTTTTTCAGTTATTTCAAGTGTAAAAAAAAAACTCGCCCATTAACATATTTTTTTTCTTACTAACATTTTAAGCCTACTCTATCAGCTACAAAATGATACCAAAATCACAACTCTATGTTGATTTGTTTAGGAGCTATTATTGATTGAAAACGACCCCCGAACTATTACTATGGAATACGGAGAGCAGGTAGCGGCCCTTTTAGCGACAGAGGAAGGCGGAAAAAAACTAAACCGACCAGTTGTGTGCCTGCTTTGGTAGAGATTAACTGTGTCGTAATCGGAACGTAATCATATCTTTTTTTGTTGTGCGTCGTAGTGCTAAAATGCCACGTGTTTCATTCAAATGAACATATCGCCGACATCCATTTTGTTTATGGCCTGTGTGACGGAAATGCTGAAGCTGCTGTCAGGGAATACCGTAACGTGTTCGGGGGTCGTTTTCAATCAATAACAGCTCCTAAACAAATCAACATAGAGTTGTGATTTTGGTATCATTTTGTAGCTGATAGAGTAGGCTTAAAAGTTTAGTAAGAAAAAAAATTTTTAATGGGCGAGTTTTTTTTTACACTTGAAATAACTGAAAAAAATTGTATTTTTTTTTTATTTTAATCACAAAATCTTTAATTTTTGTTAAAGTTACCGATCTGTTATCATGTTATTTACGATTTTCTATTAGAATGGTTCACAGTGTATTCAAAACAATTTTTTTAATTTTTTTTTGGCGCTAATTTAAAAAAAAAAACTTAGTTAAACGAATTATAATTCTATTTTTACGAAAAAAAATTAAAAAATCTGTAAAAAAAAATCTGTAAGTGAAATATATTTTTATTATTTTTTCAACCGATAAAATAAGCTCTAGTTTCATGACTTAAAATCCCGTTATTTCAAAAAGGGTCATATTGTATAGACCAGCAGTAATCACCTAACATATTCTTATCCCAAAAGTCTTGGTACCTCTCTTCATAAATCTTCAAATCTTGATGAAAACGTTCACTATATTCATCGCTTACGCTTCCCAGGTTCTCAGGAAAAAAATCCAGGTGCAAATGTAAAAAAATAATTTTAATGACATATTCACCCCCATCTTATGGTAATTCTTCAACAAATTGGAAACAATTTCTTCATAATCGTCTGATTTACAGTTGCCAAGATTTTTTAAAGAAATTTTTTTGATAGAATAATTTGACCACAAACATAGCAAAACTTATTTGGATCTAATTAACAGTGTCTTAAGGACATTTTAAAACTGTTTCATTAAAATCAAAATGTTTAATTATGAGATTAATACAACACAAGCGAATATTATCTCAGCACCAGTAACAAGTTAGCGGAATAACTTAATGAGGGTCTTAAAAAAACTTGACGTGATAAAAATATAAGATATATTTTTTGTAATAAGCGGGTAGGTAGAAACCACATTCAGTATTAATTATCTTTGGGTAAAAGGTTTTTTTTGTAAAGTAGTGTAATTCGAGAGTGAAATGGGTGAAATTCACCGGAGTTATACTATTTTTCATTTCGACTGTGAGGAAAAATAAATAAATTTAGCTATGTGATTATAACGCGATGATGAGACATTATTTTGTTTGGCGAGAGATGAAACCTCAAGTTTTTACATCATATATCAGTTTGTTTACTGTCTTTATACATAAAACACACGATTAGAAGGACAGTAACGGCACGGAAGACAACAGAGTACATAAAATGCGTACGATATCAAAAATTTAAAATCATTGTTATAAGTATCGATCGATTTTTACTCACAGACAATAATAATAATAATTAAATAACGAATCCTTAACCTTGTCACCAAAACTACCACAGGTTATGTCAAATTTCAGGTTTAATTTTGCCTCATGAGAAAGCGCTATGAGTGACAGCTAAAGGTGGGAGTGAGTAAGAAGATTAATAACAATAAAATCGCGGCAAGTCACCACCGCCTGCTTAATAATCTGTGCAAAAATCGACCGAACTAGAAAAAAAATATTGTCAAAGACATAATGTGAAAATTTTAAATGAAAACAAAAAGTGGCCCTATGTAAGGTGGGTAACCGAATATTATATTTATAGATTTAAAATTGTTTTTTAAATTAGACCAATCGTAAATTTATAAAATCAGTGATCATAATGAACACGCTTTTAATTTTAAGCTAATCTTAAAAATATGGAAATCTTGTTTATTTTAATAATATGATAAAACTTTTTTTCATCTCTTCTGTTCGGAAAACAGTCGTTTCAGTTTCATCACAGTCGAAATGAAAAATAGTATGTTTAACTCGGGTGAGAGCACCCATTTCACTCTCGTATTATTAGCACTCTCACTCCGTTCGAGCGCCAAAAACATCTCGAGTGAAATGGGTCACTTTCTCCCCTTGTATAACAATCTACTATTTCAAAATATAATATAATAATATAATATCCTTTGGACATTTTCACACATCGCCATCTAGCCCCAAAGTAAGCTACTCAAAGCTTTTGTTATGGGTGCCAGATAACGGATATAATACTTAAATACTTTTTTTTTGTAAATACATAGAAAACACCCAGACCAATACAAACAGACATGTTCATGCACACAAATGTTTGTATTGTACGGGGATTGAACCCGCAACCCGCTGCGTAGTAGGCGATTTCTCGACCACTACACCAGACGGGTCGTCTAAAATACAGAAAGACTTTGTCAAACATGCTACTGGCTGGTTAAAAGAGTACATCTACCTACCAAGTTTCAAATGCTAATAGTTTCAGATTAAGTGACGGTAACATATGGATAGACAGACCAACTGACTTGACGAAACTCCCTCTACCTCTAAAAGGATTCCGTTTTTGCAATGTGGGTACGGAACCTTAAAAAGGTTTAGAATTATTAAGTTTTTTCTGTATTTCTAATATTTACACTCTGTATGTGCCTTGTTGTAGAGACTCATCAATAATAACACTTAATTGTATTGTATGTACATTTCAAAAACAAAAGGAGTAAAATGTGTTACTGACGCAATATTTGGTGCTTCCACAAAGCTTATAATAAATAAGTAATTTAAGCTCGATTTTACCAGCACCCGATTGTAAATATTCGTCGAATATGACAAAAATCGCCCAATTTGAAAACGTCACCTATTTGAATGTGAATGATTTATGTAAATACATTTTACCTATTTATGATAAATGATTTAAAATCGGTCATTTTGTACTTATTAAGTCGGATAAGTCTTATCTGACGTTGTAAAAATCCACACAGTCAGAACCAAACGTCAATTTCGTATTCATATCAGATGACATACTAAGAAAAACCGGCTAAGTTCGAGTCGGACTCGCACACTGAGGGTTCCAAGACAACTCAACTAGAGTAGGGGTCCACTTACTTTCACTTATCCAAAATACTACAATATTTTTTGGCAAAAATAACATTGTTTTTCATAGTATTTAAATGAAAGACAAAGTCATTTTTGCGGTTATTGAAAATGTGCTATATCTCAAAAAGCACTATCAAACTGATTTTCTCGGAGGCTCTCGTTAAAACTTTCAATTTTCTTTGAAAGATTGTGTAAAAAATTAAGTCGTGTATTTTTTTTTTAAAAAAAAAACACTCGCTCAGTTCAAAAGTTTGAGGGACGACGACACCCTTTTTTTACTTTGGAAGCGTCTATCATAAAAACGTTTCAATTTCAGCAAAAAAATTGTTTTAGTTCTATGTATGGGAGCCCCCCTCAAATGTCATATTTTTTTTATTTTTTGTATGGGAATCGTGAAGCGGTTAGCAGGATACACCCACCAAATATACCAAATTGTAATGATGTAATGCTTATACTCGTAGTTTCAGAATAAAGTGGCTGACATACGGACGGATAGGGAGATAGACAGACCGGGCAAAACTATGAGGGTTTCGTTTTTTGCCATTCGGCTACGGAACCCTAAAAAAAGCCTCTATTTATCCTCTAAGCCTCTATCTCTCTATTTTTAAAGAAAATTTTCTACGAATTGATTAGCGTCAACGTTTTGAATTTCAAAATTAAAACTTGTAAAAGATAAATGTGGTGCGTCAACTAGGCATTCACACTCTGGTGAAATATCTTTTTAAGAAATAAATACCATGTACTACGAACATTGACCACAAAGCTCCGGGATTGGCTACGAGACGCTACGAAATTTCATGAAGAGTGAGTGCGGCGCGATATACTCGTATAATACCTCGTAGACATAAATAGGTACGCTTTACTCCTAGTATATAAATGTCATAAATATTTTTTATTTATCAACGGACTTCCAAAAAGGCGGAAATTATCATTTCCAGTTTTTTTTTGTGGCTGTGTTACCTCGTATCACAGTCATTAGTAGATCGATTTGAAAATTTCTAAGCCTACCTAGAGGTTTTACCTTCTAGTTGGTTGCCAAATCGGGAAATGATAATGGGATATTGGTGCAATCTAGGGAAACCTTAAAGATTTAAAGACACGTAGAGTGTTTTTGTACCAGAATCTGAATGTTGACGTGTGTTACGTCTGATAGTCAACATAGTGTGGAGCCGTGCTGATGGTGGCACTCCTTAACGCTTAGAAGTTCAGTGATTATAATGACAGAATTTATGATCGGTATTTTGTAGCTTCTTGAGGAACAGAGTCATAAGGTGCAATCTTCCCCCCCCTGCTGTAATCACTAAAAATAAACAAATAAAATTAACTAAAAATGAATTCCTTTCCTTCAGTATCAAGAGTTTATTTAGGACTTTTTAGTGCATTTTGGTTTTAAAGTCGGTTTTTATTTTTTTATAAAGTTATAATATTTGATAAAGCACCTTTAAAGACTGGTTGTATTAGCAAGCTTTCTGTTGTAAATTATTTACTAAGGGAATAACATACCTAGTGTATTATGGCATTGTACGTCCCATCTTGGATCACAACTAAAATGAAACGAGGGAGTTATTCAATAGATAATTCTGAGTGTAGCGATTCAAGCTCGCCCAAGACGAATACACCTTTATTCCCGAGGTGAATACTCTGTTTTATACAGCTCCTATGAGGAAATATAAAATTTATCTAATTAGTTCATACAAATTTTCTTGAACGCATGCAACTCTATATAAATAAATAACTTGAAATTATATAAATACTATTGAGTTTTCTAAGAATTTTGATTTGAAACAAGCTGCTCTTCTTTTCTCCGGATGGATTAATCAACTTTAAGACGATATTACGTAACAATTCCTTCTAAACAACCCTTTTCTCTATCCTAATGAAATTATAAATCAGTTCAGATTTAGAATGCGTGAGCTGGAGCCTAAGCAGTTTCAGATGGTTTAGAATGTTTTTAACACTTACAGTGACATATTTTATATTCATAAATATGAAATAAGAAACCAAAAAATTGCGCCCGGGCGGGATTCGAACCAGCAACTTCTTGGCTAACCGAGTTAAACGTTCTACCAATTGAGCTACCGTGCTGTCGGTTAGTAGTTTCTTTAGGAATTCGTTTAGGATACCCAGGTAAGATGTTTTCTCTCTTATATTGACGTTCACAAACAAGATTACAATTATGGTTAACAATGTTTTTAACACTCACAGTAATCATATTTTATATTCATAAAGATGAAATAAGAAACCAAAAAACTGCGCACGGGCGGGACTTGAACCAGCAGTTTCTAGCTTACTGGGACAAACTTTCTACCAATTGAGCTACCGTGTTGTCTATCGGACCCTGCGTAATTTGTGGTCTCTTACGTAAACGTCATTATGCGTGACGTTTAGCGCCATCTTCTTCTTCTTTCTGGTCGTTCCCTCAATGCTGAGGATCTTGGCTGTATGTCAATCTTCTCCACTCGGTCCGGTTCTGCGCCATATGTACCGCTCCCTGTATCTGGCTTCCAGTCACCTTCTTGAGTTGGTCCCCCATCTAGCTGGCGCTCTTCCTCTAACGCACTTCCCCTCCATTTGTGCGAGAATGATGAGTTTCTCCAGGCTTCAAGGATAGATACATTAGTTCTCATAGCTGTCCAAGGAATGCTCAGCAGCTTTCTCCAGCACCATATTTCAAAGGCATTAATCTTGTTGCGTTCCTTTTTTCTGAGACATCAAGTCTCCACCCCGTACAGGAAGATAGAGAAGACCAACGTACGAACCAAACGCATCTTAGTTACTCGGCGAATATTACGGTCTTTCCAGATTTAATCGAGGCTAGTCATGGCACATTTAGCCATCCCGATACGGCGTCCGATTTATTTCTCGCAGTCACCACTGTTAGAGATCAGCGATCCCAAGTATGTAAATTCGTCCACAATCCTTGAGCGCGTGTGATGGACTTAAAACTTGAGCTTTGTCCACCACCATCACTTTGGTCTTAGAGCGGTTTATGTGTAGACCGAATTCAAGACTCACTCCCGCTATACGTTCCAAGATCAGAGCCATCTCCGATTCACTGGCTGCAAGAATTGTTATGTCATCGGCATATATTAGGTTCGTGATCTTCGTACCGCCCACCAAGCGCCTTCCTCATAATATACTTGCCGTAGAGGAAAACAGCTTCGGAGAAAGTATGCACCCCTGACGGACCCCTCGTTCTGTACGGAATAATACAGATTGTGATTCATCCAATTTCACGAAACTCAACCCGTCAAGGAATAGCCTCTGGACAAGGAAGATAAGGTGTGATGGCACGCCCATTTCCGACATCATCCTGAACATGGAATTCTATCTTACGCAGTCAAATGCTTTGGCATAGTCTATAAAGCATAACACAAGAGGTTTATTAAATTCGCGGCATTTTTGAATGAGTAGGGGTACGTTCAGATTCAGATTCTTTATTGCAAGTCACAAGTGGTTCGTAAGATGGTACATGTATAATATTAAAATATTAAGTACAAGTGACGCCCTGCGAGGGCACAGCAAACATGAGTAACTACTTTTGCCTATTTAATTAAGTTGTAGCACGATATTAATTAATTATAAATAAATATTATTTTGGTTCATAGGTTCATACATTTCAATAAATTAAGAATAAATACATTACATTAAACTAATTACATTATTGTGTCAAAGAGAAAATTCAGTCATAACATCCTTAACAATTCCTAAAAATTCATTAATGCTGTAGAAACTGTTCTGTATCAAGTATTATTTTAAAGCTCTGTAAAATTGGGTATCCTTATCTATGTTTTTAATGTGTGGTGGCAATTTATTATATACCTTTACAGTCATATGTGGAGCACGGGAGCTAACTATATGTGACTTAGTAAATGGCTTAACTAAACGATTTCGTTGTCGGAGGCTGCGAGATTTTGGCAATATATCGTCTATTTGAGGGTAAAAACTTCTATTTTTTCGGACAAATTTGCAAAGTTCTAGTATATACAAAGACGGTAAAGTTAATATTTTCAACATTTTGAAATAAGGCTTGCAAGATTCCATGTCAGTGATGTTGACAATTATGCGAATACATATCTTTTGGAGTAAGAGTAGTCGGTCTACCTCTACACTGTTTCCCCACAGGATAATCCCATAGCTTAGCCATGCATGGGCGTAAGCATAGTAGGCACTTATTGCTGTTTTAGTGTTTGTGCATTTTTAAGTTGGTACAAGGCATATGTAAATCTTGATATTTTCCTTCTAATTTATGATTTATGATATGTGGTTTCCAAGTAATATAAGTGTCAAATTCTATCCCTAGAAGAGAGAATGTTGTGTGAAAATCTATAGCGCTATTTTTGTGTCTAATATTTTTGTTGATGGGGTTTTTGGTCGTGGATGAAATGGAATTAATTTGGTTTTATTTACATTAAGCTCTAAATTGTGGTCCGTTAACCATTCAGATGTTTCTTTCATTAAAATATCTACTTGGCGTTGAAGGATGTCATCGTCTTTTTTGGATGGGAAAACAATAGTTATATCGTCGGCATACAAAAAGCTTGTGAATTGATTTTGCAACGTCATTTATGTGTATAATGAGCAAAACACATCCCAGCACACAACCTTGAGGGATTGAGCAATCTAGTGGTATTTTTTGCGATTTCACTGTACCTTGTAAGTTATTATTTGCATTGTACCAATCTATCTCCACAAACTGAAAGCGACCCTTAAGATAAGACTCGAACCATCGATATGCTACTCCTCGCACGCCCACGTCATAGAGTTTTCTGAGTAAGATTTTATGAGAAACTCTATCATAGGCCTTGGTCATGTCCAACAATTATAGCAAGAGCGTATTCTTGTTCATTAATAATATTTGAAATTTCATTTACAATATCATAAAGTGCCGTGATTGTCGATTTATTTTTTTGAAAGCCATGCTGGCATTTGTTTATTATGTTATATTTCTCACAAAAAGAAACCAAACGATAGGCCATGGCTGATTCGAATATTTTTGAAAAGGTTGAGAGTAATGCAATAGGTCGAAAATGTTTAGGTTCGCTTGCCTGTTTAATTTTTGGAATAGGTTTTATTCTAGACGTTTTTAATAAAATCAGGGAAAGTTGCTTCTTCAAATGACTGGTTTATTAACTGTGCCAAAGGAATTGAAAGTTCTTCTCCGCATGATTTAATCAAAGTAGGTGGAATCTCATCTACCCCGGAACTAGTTTTATTTTTTAGGGATTTAATTATTTTGTTAACTTCATTAGAGGTAACTGAGCTCAAAAAAAATGTGTTTTCATTTTTTTCATTAGTCGATCGACCCTTTGGTTCTTCCGCTTGTTCGTTCTTCCCTACTGACACAAAATATTTATTTAGTGTGCTAGCGACTAATAAGGTTCCGTGAACATTTTATTTTCATATTTTATTGTGATATTATTTATTGTTTTACTGTTTGTTTTATTTGTCCTTTCTTTTATTATTTGCCACAAAGATTTAGTAACATTTTTTGATTTTTGAATTCTCTTTATGTACTCGTTTTTTTTTCGATCTGTATACAGCCTTTTTTAATATTTAGGTATATTTTTTGTTAAATTTATTTAGGACGTCGCTATGTATATTAGATTTTAAAATTTTTAAGTAACGTATATTTTGGCATGATGTTTTAATTCCTTTGGTAAGCCATGTTTTATTTTTATTGTTATTTTTAATTTTTGGAATACATTTATTTAATATCTCTGTAACTTTATCATGGAAGGCGTGATAGTTACTATTTATATCTCTTTCTGGTTTGAGTACTTTGTCCCAATTCGTGTTTTGTAGGCACGACCTTAATGAACCCATATTTTTTTCGTTAAATAACCTCCTTTTTATAATATAATAGCCCTTGCTTTTTGAGTTCTAGGAGCTAAGTAGGGTAATTGAGGTTCCTTTATGATCAGAGATCCCATACTCATGCATGCTAAAGTCTGGTTCATTAAAGTTTGAAAAAATTACATCTACACATTTAGAGGGAGTAGGGGGTATTCGCGTGGGTTTTTCAGTAATTCGCGTGGGTTTCTGAACATGTTGTTTAAAATTATATTTTTTGAATAACTTAACATAATTAATAGTTTGTGACTTGGTACTTTAGAAATCAATATTAAGGTCTCCGCCCAATATAACGAGTCTATTATTGTATTTTTGTACTAATAACTTTAGTAATTTTTCTATTTGTACATTAAAAATTGACACTTCTCTATCATCTATCTGGCCAATACAGAACAATGATCAAAATATTTAACAAAGGTATCTCAGCAGCACAAATTTCAACAATGAATTCTATCGACAAGTCTCTGATATCTTCACATTCAACGGAAACTGTTTCTTTTAGGAAGATACACACTCCTCCGCCATCACGAATAACTAACTCTACAGAAACTGCTTGCCAGGTTGTATCCTTCCACTTTGAGTAAATCGATTTGCTTAGGTGAGATCCAAGTTTCACTGCCACAGTGTGCTGCTAAGTCGTGTTCCTCTGAAGAAACCAACTTTCTGGCTTACCGGACCAAATGCTCTACCAATTGAGCTACCGTGCTGTCTGTCGGACTCTGCGAGATTTGTGGTCTCTTACAGTTATCTATTTTTAAAATTACAATGATCTTTTCTTGACATTTATTTCAGTTAAAATACCTAAATAAAACTTTGTATAAATGTCGTTTAGCTGTCCATTGTGTTTATGTTTTTAAACGATGCAGGGTAATATTTTCTGCAGTATAGATAGATATGAATCTACATATATAAAATTTAATTTTGTAATTTTAGTAAATATTTATTGAACCGCCTTCAAAAACCTGACTAAAATGCTTAAAATAACGTATTCGTCCTCCAATATAACGTATACTTCCTATAATGAAGTCGGTACTTGATGTGTGTAAAATGTTGGTGCAGATAAGCTTGACACTTTTTTATTTTATGATTTTCAGTTATTACTCATATCTTCAAAAATACTGGACCGATTTTGACGAAATTGACACTGTACCCTAACTTGAAATATACTCGCACATATTTGAACGTTGCAGAAAACCATTTCGCTATGACTTCTCATTTTCGAGAAATCCTTAAAAAAAAATATAAATATACAAAAATAGATACACTTTTCATAAACATGTGAGGAAGCCTTAATAGATCAACATTTAAAAATATTATTAAATTCTAATGATATCACAAAAATTTTACAAGTCTAATTGATTATTTCCTTTTTTTAAAGTCGGTAAAAATGTTGTAGTAAGTAGAAACCCGTATTTTTAACATTTTCATAGATTATGCACTTTCCTTAAAGTGTGTAACTGTTTACGAACAAATATCATACAAATATTACAACTGTGAAAATATTTTTCACGCTTTATTTATTTCAAAACGATTGCCGTATTTATGTTTTCGCTGACAAACACAAACAAACCCGGAAACAAATAACGAACAACGATATTCAAGCAATTTATCTACGTCCATTCCAAATGGGAGCCAGGTGTTTTACGTTGAAAATTTCATAATAGTTTAATTTCCACGTGTATTCGACTGAAAAACTTGTTTAAACAGACTGTGTTAACATGTTTGAGTGAATTAATAAAACCTTTGAGTATTTCACAAACAATGCTAAATGGATACTTATTAAACAAGTTGAAACGGAAATATTTCTGTTAGATGGTCTCCAATATTTGCTATACAGAATTAAGCCGCTTTACATCCTTTGTATACCGATCTTTTTTACCCTTTTGGCAGAAAAATATAAAATAATGTAGTTTTTAGTAGTCCGCTGTCCAACAAGGAACCCTAATAGTTTCCCCCGTCCGTCTTTCTGTCTGTCTGTCCGCAGTTTAGCGCAGTAGACCTTTAGTACAATAAACTATAATTTGGCATGAGTATGTACTTCGATCACGACGCCAAAATAGTAAGTCAAGTGGGGATGATATTTGTTTTACTTTATCTAACCTATAGTGTGGGGTATCGTTGGACAGGTCTTTAAAACATATATGAGTATGCAAACATTTTTTTTCGATTTGGTACCTTTTTGTTAAATACGTGAAATAATTCACGATAGAAGCATATACGGTTAATTTATATGTAAAACTACCACGGTTAATGTTGAGTTTACAATTTAAAGAATTTTAGAAGATAATATTATTTTTTAACCTTATTATTTTTAATTACGTCGCATCTCTTTATCACATTGAAACTGACGCATGACATGCAGATTTTCGCGTTCTGTTTAAGATGTAAAATAAATAAAAAACATTTGCCTGCATCAAAAGACAAAACCTGTTTTGTGTTATAATTTTGGTCAATATGTAATTTTAAGGGTGAATTCTCCTTGACCTTAATATTGTCTTACAGGACATGATGCGATAAAAATGTCCAAAAAACA
This sequence comes from Pyrausta purpuralis, assembly GCA_963924145.1. NCBI lineage: Eukaryota > Metazoa > Arthropoda > Insecta > Lepidoptera > Crambidae > Pyrausta > Pyrausta purpuralis. Next base: position 13,518,116 of record OZ001653.1, on the reverse strand, counting down.
TAGCCAATTTGATACGGATCTTTTGTGCGCGAGTCCGACTCGCACTTGGCTAGTTTTGTAAGTAAGTTATGATAAACAATGTATGTAAGGTACCTAAGTATTTATTTTCATGTTTATAGCAGATAAACATTTCGTTTCAACTATGTCATTGCTAATTCTAAATCTAATATTTGTGATGAGTTGTATTAAGATACACACACTACGGCTGTTTTTATCCTTATTAACTATTAACTTACAATATGCCGTACTAATTGGCTCGGCTATCCATATATTTGCCATTTTTAGGGTTCCGTAGCCGAATGGCAAAAAACGCAACCCTTATAGTTTCGTCAAGTCTGTCTGTCTGTCTGTCCGTCCGTATGTCACACCCATTTTATTCTGTAACTGTAAGCATTACACAATTGAAATTTGGTAGGAAGATGTATCTTGTTAACCGCTTACCGATTCTCATACAAAAAAAAAAAACTGTGAAAGCACTCCGGGAGTGCCGGCAGAAGTGAAAACTTGAATATCAACGTTGTGCATTTTTGATTTTTTGGAATAGTTATTATCAATATAAAAGTACTATCATTTTTGTGATAGAATACAATAATAATAATAATAATAATAATAATAATAATAATAATAATAATAATAATAATAATAATAATAATAATAATAATAATAATAATAATAATAATAATAATAATAATAATAATAATAATAATAATAATAATAATAATAATAATAATATATTTTTATAGAATACAATATTTATTTATTGCGCTATCGTACACAAACATTACAATTTATATTATATTAAATTACATTAAAAAGTTTATCTCCCAAAAAAATCAACTTACATCCATAATTTCGCCAACCGTCTTACGGTTTTTCGATCAGCCCACGTGTCCTGACGCGAGTTTCACATTTTTCCCCATCCCACATAAATGCTCCACGCCGATAAAGAAGTTTTCACTTCAATAAAAACTAATGACAGTTAAGGGGGGGCTCTCATACATGAAACTAAAACCAAAAAAAAATTTTTTTGTCAAACCTATGCGTGTTGGTTGTGTATGGATAGGTCTTTTAAAATAACATAGAGGTTTCTAAGACCATTTTCTTTTAAAGTCTAACGTTTCATAGCTAGACGCTTCCAAAGTGGTAAAATGGGCGTCCCCCCCATCTAATTTCTAAACCAAGCAAGTGTAAATTTTGAAAAAAATATATGATGTAGATCATAACAAATACTTCCAACGAAAATTAGTTCGGACGGGATCAAACAAGTAGTTTTTGAGATATAGCACATTTTCAACAACCTCAAACATTACTTTGTACTTCATACAAACACTATGAAAAACAAAGTTATATTTGTAGTCAACAAAATATTGTGGTATTTTATTAAGTAGAAGTAAATGGATTCCCTAATTCAGTTAAAGTTGGCACGGAACCCTCAGTGCGCGAGTCCGACGCGCACTTGGCCGGTTTTTTGTTTTTAGTACTACTCGTATGCGAAGCCATTTTTCAACTATGTTGTATTCTAGTCAATTATCTTGTTAATTTATAAATACCTACTCATTTAGTACAGATTACTTATAATGTTTAGGCATGTCGTGGCAGCCTTTAATTAAGGTAACACTGTAACTAACTATGTTGTTATGTATTGTATTGTTTGTTTTTTATTGGTTGTCCTTATATGATAATAAAAAATCTTCTATAAACAAAACCTAAGTGCAATAGGATAACATTCCGCCTTAGGACAAACTTCACCGGGCTAGTTAATGAATAAAAAAGTATTTTATTTTTATTAATCATGTCAACAAACATATTGCACATGGGTTGTAAAGGATATTGACCATAACCGGGCCCAGATTGCGTCTTTGTAATTTATATTTCAAAAATCTTGTTTGAAATATAATTGTACTGGTATTTTAAGGGTAACTAATTGAATTATATTAGGAAAATATAAGAATTACCTTCTGAATGTATCAAAATGAATGTAGGTGAGGTGCATTTACTCCGCAATCACAAAACATAACTCCAAAATACATTTTGTAAAGACGCATGCTGACGCAAGGTGGGCCGAGTTTCTATAGAGTTTTGGTCAATATCCTTTGTCCTACATACAAATACTACGAAAGTATAAAAACAAAGTTATGTTAGTATTATTTTTGTCTTCAATTAATTTGTTAATATTGTAACGTTGTATATTTTTGTCAAAGTTCGCGTGAAACGAAAAGCTAAATGGATGTAGGACTCCAGTCCATAGTCGTGAAATTTTGCATAGATATGACGGATGACACTGACATTTGTCAAGGGTGACAGCTGCTGTTTTTCCGGTTCCGCGACTGTTGGTCGTGCGTCGGAGTGAGACGTGTGTTAAAATGTAAAAAAGGAAAAATTTTGATTACGGGGCACGCCCCAATTATTTTGTAGTTTGATAGTTATTCCTGGTAAGTATCTGCAGAAAGGTTGGCGTTGATTTTTGTTTGTTGCGAGACATTTCTTACAGTCTGAGCACATGGTTCTTTTTATCGTTTCAGACGCCGCCAACATGTCAATTTGGATGAATGCATTTCGAAATTGATTTGATTAAAAAGACTTGAAATGGTAAGTACTTTGGTAAACTCCTTTGGAAATCCTTGTAAAGAAAATGTAGCCTACCTACATCTGGGCATATTGTATTGAGAGTTGTAATTTTTATCATTTCAGGTCTCAAATAGAATAATTAGTATAAATGTTGAGTAATCAATTCAAAACTTATATGGCGAGCCAGCTGTTGCAGGTATTAAATTGGTATATTAAAGATTTCATAAATAGGGTGATGAAAAGTATACCCACCCTCACTTAAAAAAAAAAGTGGTTAACTAGAACTTCCTTTTATTTCTAGGTTTCGCTTTTGATATGTGTCTGTAAGTTATACAGTCACAATTTGGTGATCATGTTGTAACCTCGTAAAGTTAGTGTTTTTTTTACTTTTACTTTGGTTTGTGCATTGAACTAACATTTTGTAAATTCTTTTCAGTGACCTTACTTAGACCTTATTTGGATTATTTTTGAAGTCAAAATTTCCTAATGGATTGATTTGCTTCTTGTCTGCTGTTTTGAGGATGGACCGGTATCGGTGAGATTTTTGGGTAACGTTGCAGAGTTGTCTGTAGTTTGATGCAACAAAGATTTGAAATAGTAACCTCCGTTGAAATCCAAGGTTAGTTTTCCTTGTACTTTAACTGTAGTGAAAAATAGAATTTAGCTATTAATTTAAGCATAACTTAGGAATCCCTTTGAAGATAAATGTTGGAATCAATTAGGAAATTAAAAACTTCAATTGGTGGTTTATCTTTATTTAATTAGAAATTTGTGAACATAAAGATTTGTAATAGTATAGATATAGATAACTAAATTAGAACCTAACCTAGTCTACTGAATTCTGAGCTATTAAGTTTTGCATTTGATTTTTTTAAAGGTGTTAAAAGGTTTTGAATAAACTTTTGTTGCCAAATGCTATACCTGGATTTCTTTATTTCATTCGAATATTAGTACCTTTTAAACACCCTTTGTCCACACTGGCCGGGAGTGACTGTGACAATATTTTATCAATCATTTGACGACATCCGTGGTGTAGCGGCTAAGCACGGTGGTTTCAAGGCGTCGCCGCTATGTTCAATATAGAAATAACAAAAATCTCTATTGTCTCGGGTCTGGGTGTTGTGGTACCATAGGTGTGTCTGATTTCCATAACACAAGTGCATTGGGTACTTATTTTGGGATCAGAGCAATGTATGTGATTGGTGTCCAATATTATATATTGTTATCATACTCTGGACTTATTTTTAGGGTTCATTAGCCGAATGGCAAAAAACGGAACAATTATAGTTTCGTCAAGTCTGTCTGTCTGTCTGTCTGTCTGTCTGTCTGTCCGTCCGTATGTCACAGCCATTTTATTCAGTAACTATAAGCACCACACTGTTGAAATTTGGTAGGAAGATGTATCCTGTTAACCGCTTTACGATTCTCATACAAAAAATAAAAAAAAATGACATTTAAGGGGGGCTACCATACATGAAACTAAAACCAAAAAAAACTTTTTTTGTCAAACCTATTCGTGCGGGGTGTTTATAGATAGGTCTTTTAAAATGACACTGAGATTCCTAAAACCATTTTCTTTTAAAGTCTAACGTTTCATAGCTAGACGTTTCCAAAGTGGTAAAATGGGCGTTCCCCCCATCTCACTTCTAAACTAAGCTAGTGAAAATTTTGAAAAAAATATATAATGTAGATTTTAACAAATATATATATATAATCGAACGAGAAGTTTTTGACATATAGCACATTTTCAACAACCGCAAACATAACTTTGTACTTCATACAAACACTATGAAAAACAAAGTTATATTTGCTGTCCACAAAATATCGTGGATTTTACTAAGTGGAAATAAGTGGATTCCCAAATTCAGTTAAAGTTGGCACGGAACCCTCAGTGCGCGAGTCCGACTCGCACTTGACCGGTTTTTTTAGACAATCCGTGTTCCGTGTGCAACATGTTTTTCGGCATATTAAATTTAACGAAAAATATACTTTTCATCTACCGATTATCGTTGTTCCACGGCCGCTCGACTGTTAAATTCCACTACAAATAAGAGAAGCTGATAAAAGCCTGTTATATTTTTCGAATTGCCGAAACCAAAACACTGGTGTCACACAGTCCATGAAAGAGTTACTTAGTGCACAGTACAAAAATAAAAAAAACAAAAGCCTTTTGCGTATATTATAATCCAGTGAATCTACGTTTTTATTTATTTATTTATACTTAATTGCATTACCAAAAATGAACAAGAGATTGACTTACCGCCATATGGCATTCTCTACCAGTCATACCTTTAGGCTAAGCATTTTACTCATTTTTGACTATGCTTAGGTCAATTAGTTTTCTAAATAGCTTATTTATAAGTCACATACGGTTCCCTGCGACTACCTCCGTGTTGGGTTTGTTCCTTCCCCTCCCGTTGCAGCGTAATGTTTTATAACCTAAAACCTCCCTCGATTAATAAAATATCCAACACAAAACCAATTTTAGAAATCGGTCCCGTAGTTCCTGCGATTAGCGCGTGTAAACAAACAAACAATTCAGTTTTTTTATAATAGTATAGATGAATTTGTTATTTTATTTCTCCTTATATTACTAATATTTTTTTTGTGTAATAAAAATGGTTATTTCGATTATTGTCTTTTACATTGAAACTATAACAATGCAAAAATGCAATAGACAAAGTTGTCTATGATACTAAAAGTAAAAAATGGATATATATAAGAAATTATGGGTTCCCAATATATCAACATACCGTCTTCACACGCACTGTGGCACCAGATTTTACGACTGCGTTGCGGCGTGCTTCTATAAAATATCACGTCCCAGTGCTGTGAGACATACTGCTCCTGGGAGCGCCGTAATAATACCCGGTCACGTGTATTCCTGGGGTGGAAAGAGCGGATTTTTATACCTGTTCTAACAGCCAATGGGTGAAATACTAGCTTTCACTTGCACGTACGTGCTTACTTTCGTACGGACGAAAAACCTCAGTAAGCGCAAAATACTGCGGTTTCTAACTCAGTTATTAATAAGGGTCGTTTTCAATATTATTGCGGTCTGGTGGGTTTGGTGGCTGAAAAATAATATAAAAAATAATTAATTCAGTATTTCAAAGATTTTTTTCCATTCAATTTATCGTCGGTGCCTAACATTGAGGTGCCTATTACTAAAACCAAAAATTATGACTTCTGAAAAGCAACTTGCATTTGCACAGTTCATTTATATACATAAGATTATAGACACAAGTTTCCGAACTTTAGGTGTGTAACTGTAGATGTGTTAAAAGTTAAACCTTATTCGGGGCAATATTTGGTTTGAAGCTTTCAGTATACAAGCTTTACTTAACGTTTTATTTTTCTAGCTGTATTTATGACTGTCAGGTGCTCTTTACTTATATCCTCGAAAACAACTTACATGTCAGTTTCAATATATTTACTGGGCGATAGATCGTACGTTTCCAAATCAAGGCTGAGAAACACCTTAGGAAAAGTAACATGGCATCTTTACGAAATAGTATTTATATTTAACAAGTTTTTTTTATTTGAGTTGTGATACATACCAAATCACGTAAATGAGCGGAGGTTATGTAAATCCCATTAATTAGCTTGTCAAACTTCTTTATTGGTTCGCTATACTTTTTCTGTGAACTTAACAGTAAATTAACCAGGCTAAAATTAACACATAAAGATAGAAGTTAGTACCATACATAAGCCCAAAAAGGTATTACCTGGGAGCGAGTACGAATAACGTATTTTTCACACCCTGTAGGTTATGTGAATTCTGACAGAATGTAGATAACAATGTGGTCCAGCCTTCGACCTCTTTTCATGAAGCCTGATAAATAACCTTTTTATCCAAGTCTATTCATGGGATGAAACGTGAAAAATCACTGATAACCTCTTTTCAAAGGGTGTTGCATAAATGGAATAAGTTAATAAATAAGCTTTCATTTCTTCGAAAATGGGCTAATAAGAAGGCTCAAACTCACAATTTCAAAAATGTTTTGTAATAAAATACGTGCAAATCGGCTTCCTAACTAAAAGGAGTCAAAGCAGGCAAAAGAACAGTAATGCCTACATATTTTACCTTTGTCTGTCACGTACTTCCCTCTCTTAAGCTAAAAACGTTCCATTTCACGTCGCAACTACCCGATTTCATCAACCTGGGTCCTTATTTTTGAATCCCTTGCGTCAAGATGACTTGTGACATTATTTGATTAAAATCTGTATTTAAATATGAAAAAGTTAACAGATATTTGTGAGTACCATATTAAGTCTTTATTTTGCGTGATTTGTATTGTTTTCTAACGAAAATCACTCGCCATATTCAAGCGAATGATTGAAAAATAGGGCCTCGGTTCAGTACATGCGCTAGATTGTTAAAGCTCGAATTGGCAGCTCAAAAACAACCGCAGAACATAAAAATAGCTTCGAGAAATAAGCTCGCTCCATGAAAGCTTGCAGGCGGTCACGTTTAAGTGCGGTGCAATTTTACTCAACTATTCTTTATTTGCACCGGACACACTAAGTAATATTTCCTTGCTTCTTTAGTTTTGAGGAATAAAAATGCAAAGAAAAAAATACAACTATAAACCTACCTTGTCATCAATCTCTAGATTTTCAGTATATTTGAGAACAGTAAATCACCATCAAAGTGAATCAATACATACTAAAAGCAATTTAAAAAAATCAGACGCGATTCTTATTAAAATAATCATCGTTTTTAGTTTATTGTACACGCAAGACCACAGAGATCTGGAAGTCGATTCTCACGACAATCGAACTTTTTTAGTGTGGTATTTCGATTGCGAGTTTATCCGTTTTACCTAAAAAAATCAAGTAAAATATAAAACTATCGCACGAACAAAATCTAAATACACAGAAATCGTGACCCTGAGAAATCGAAAATATTTTTTCTTCAACAAAGAAAATTCGACCGATGAAGTTTTTTCGTGTACGAACTGCACGAAAATTGCCCCCTGTCTTTTGCGACGGATTTATAAATATAATTTTATTTTACATTTATGTTTTGTCAACTGTCCAATGGATTATTTGGAGTAGCTGCACTTCAAACTCAAATTAAAGACTAAACTCAATTGGTCAACTGTTAACTAATATTAAAATTTAACTATCATGACAGTTTATGCAAGTCTTGCGCCGTTGCACAGCAGCACAATTCCACTTAATGTCCCCACTTGCACTGCAGCTTCCCCTCTAAGTTATTTCCTGGCCGTGTTTTGTACTTAATAATATTTATGATTTTCCTCAAATCTGGAATCTTGGAAAATTCTTATACTTCGGTCCGTCTTCTCAAATTTCTTTGTAAATAGATACGTAATTGAAGTAGTCAAATTACCTATAATGCTCGGTAAATTGATTTGACGAGGGTTTCTTGATATTTCATCAAATATTACTCGTTTATTTTTCGTTTGAAGGCTTCTAGAAAGAAAAATACCACATTTTACCACTTATTTGCATTATTAAATGAATCCTTACGTCAAATAGACATCAAGATTTTAGGACAATAGTTAGTGTACTCTGAGCGAAGTCACATTGTCGTTGCGTCTGAAATTCTCCGAATGTTGAAAAGTGAAAGAGAAAGAAAGAAAGAAAATACAAATAAATTTTGACTCACAGACACATACAAAAATACTAACTCGTAAACTCATGTACAATAAACAGACACTTATTTTTAACATTATCATCGAGTATGAGTCGAAAAGGCACCCTCTCAGCATTAATCGTAGCCGCAAGATGCATGCCACGACACTGATTTTTAGAGGGTGCCTTGTGGGTATAAATAAATCACGAAACAAGAAAAACACAAAACATAAGAAAATAACAAAAACAAACATAATAATAACATTCACTTTTTACATTAAACGTATACATAAGCTAAAAAAAGAATTGCAAGCGCTTTCAAAAGTGGCCACAGGGTGCGTTGTGTCACGTTTCGTCTCGTCAGAATGCGTGTGCATCGGAGTCGACCGACCCCGTACGCAACGGAGAAGCAAATCAACGAAATGGCTTCGCTGTTACTAATATTATCTTCTTAACATAGCTCATCTATACTAATATTTTAAATCTGAAGAGTTTGTTTGTTGAACGCGCTTAATCTCAGGAACTACTAGACCGATTTGAATAAATAAATATAAATATCCTTTGGACATTCCCACACATCGCCATCTAGCCCCAAAGTAAGCTACTCAAAGCTTGTGTTATGGGTGCCAGAAAACGGATATAATACTTAAATACTTTTTGTTTGTAAATACATACATGATATACATAGAAAACACCCAGACCAATACAAACAGATATTGTTCATGAACACAAATGTTTGTATTGTGCGGGGATCGAACCCGCATCCGCTGCGTAGTAGGCGATTTCTCGACCACTACATCAGACGGGTCGTACTTTAAAACATCACGCTGCGACGGAAAGAAATAAAGCAAACTCAAATCTTGCAGACGAAGTCACGGGGGACCGCTAGTAATCTAGAAACATTTTATTCAAGCGTATTTTCACAGCGTAACTAATATTGCTGCTAATTTTTAATCAAAAGCGTACGCCAATTTCATGCTTCCGACACCAAGAAATCGCACCTTGGTTAAGACGCCACACAATCATTAAAATGGCTCCAGGAAATAAGCTTCTTCTAAATTAGGGTTTGGCGTAGAGTTCCTGAGATCACAGTCACGTTTTTACAGCGATGCAATTTCGCTTAAATGTTCTACACTCGCTCGAAAGCTTTTGTACCGAGCGAGCTTTTGTTCTACCCAAGGGAGTGAAGTGACTTACAGCATATGTAGTTTTTTGTCTAGCAATTAAGAAAGCACGGTTGCGAACTAAGAACTTATAATAAGAGTAAAATTAGTTTTTATGTACGGCGAAGGTCATTATAAAAGCAAATTAATGAATTGTACTGATATTATTTACTAGAAGTACAGTTAAATGAATGCAGACAAAAAACTAACCATTATTAATAGCAATCATAAAATCCTTTGAGAGTATTTGCATTGTACCAATTTGCTGAAAGCTCTTACATAATGTATCTAGTCTATACTGATATTCTAATGTTAACAAACTCTTTTTCGCTTCCCTTACTCAGCAACGTTAGATTACACGTCACATGATGTTGACTTAAAGTAACTCATCTCTGAAAAGCAAGATGGCCACGCCCCGCCTCAAAGATAAAAATTGTGTACATAATTAGTGATGTCGCTACGAGTATACACGGACAACATATTTATATGCCCTTTTTTCGGAAAAAATAAAACAGTAATTGTAATTGTTATAAAATACAATTATGGTTATGTAAAAATAATGTATAACATAGGATATTAATTCATTTAATTAAAAAAATAAGGTTTTGACTTTGTAAATGACATTAATTATGGTAAAGCATAGGTTTGCTTAGAAGAAAATGTTACGTAACATATTTTTGAATTTTTGACCGTTCAATTTGGAAAAAGGATAGGCGGGCAGTTTCTAAAAGATCCAATACTCACTAAAATGAATCGTATTTCTATTAAATGGTCATATTAAATTACAGCGCATTGCGTGTGTTCAAGTAAAAACCGACTTCAAAACCAAAATGCACTAAAAAGTCTTAAATAAACTCTTCACCATTGAAAGGAAAGGAATCCGTTTTAGGCAAACAATATTAATTTTTTTAAAAGTTTATTTTATTTCTTCATTTTTAGTGATTACGTAAGAGAGGGTGGGGGGGGGGGGGAAGTTGCACCTTATGATTCTATTTTTTAAGAAGCTACAAATTACCTATCATAAGTTCCGTAATTACAATTACTGAACTCTTAAGCGTTAAGGAGTTCCACCATCAGCTCAGCCCCACAAGATGTTGACTATCAGACGTAACAACCTAACAACACGTCAACATTAAGATTCTAGTATAGAAACTTTATACGTGCCTTTAAAATTTGAGGGTTTCCCACGATTACACCCAGATCCCATCATCAGATCCCAAAATGGAAAAAATGGGACCAACTAGAAGGTACACCCTCTAAGTAGGCGAAAAAAAATTTCGATTTGGTCGACAAACGACTGAGATATGAGGTAACATACATACAAAAAAAAAAAACATACATTCGAATTGATAACCTCCTCCTTTTTTGAAGTCGGTTAAAAATTAGTATGAACTTAGTGGATAATCTTATAAATTGTCTCAAACAAGCGACAAGCAGAGTGTTCACTGCGTCAATAAAGTTGTCTTCGTCTTGGACCAGCTTAACTCCCTCGCTTCAGTCAGGATTCTCTATTAACTTTCTCACTGACGCTCGGGAGTAAAACTAATGCGTGCCTCGCTTCTCTCGGGAGACAAAATTATGATCCTTTCGTTCCGCTCGTGACAAAAGAGGGTCGCTCTCGTAATAAAAGAAATACTGCATAAATTTGCACATACGTTCTTTCAGTAATTAATTATTTGTAATCAAATGGACCATACGATAAGCTCATATTTTGCGTTAATAGGCACAATATCACGCTGATGATGATTGCCTGTGTACGAAATCATTGTAAGGCCTGATTAATAATTCGTAGTGTCATATCAGTAATGAATTTACAAATGAAGATACACAGCGAATCATGTGTGTTACTAATCAATTCCAAATTATATTCATTCAAGGGTTAATTAATGCGGGTGATATTGGAAATTAGGTAGTTTTTTTTCCCCAATAATAGGGTACTGTAGAGGTTTTGAGGCTACCTTAATAATATAAGCTAAAACAGTTTTAGGTAATAATATTTTTACTGTGTCTTTGAATACACCATAGAAAGAGGATACTATAATTATTTTTATTTTCTCTAACAAATAAATTATATATATTTTTTAAAGCACCATGACGTTTTCAAAAGTTATCTACGTCATCGGCTATCCGCTTTCGACCTCCCTTAATTCAATGCCTAATCCTTCTTTTTCTCTTATCGTATAATTAATTATTAAAAAATAAGTTACTGAAAAAATATATAATCTTAATCCAAAGCGTTTTCTACAAAAAATGATTCATTTATTGTGTTGAATCAATCCTTTAAATATTATCACTTAAAACGAGGTGACCTTATATATTTATAGTATAGTTATTTTATCGGTATAAATACATTTAAACTATGCCAATGTAACGGGTTCATTGAAATTCATGAGTTTTTTTCATCCAACCCCCGGCGCCTTGGACCGCAGTATGAATCATGATACGTGAAGCCAATTTTAGAGCCAGCACACACCAAACCGTATACTGATTTGAAGCTTTTATACTACAGTTAAGAAAAAAAGCACTTTGTTTCATATAAGAGCGGTTACGTACAGGCTGAGGAGTTGGTTACAGCTTTTCAACGGTCATTGTATCGCTAAGAAGCTCTATAATGGCGGTGAAAGCTGCTTGTGTGCTAGTTGGGGTGTTACATTACGCAATCTGAGGCCCAATTACTTCGTCGATAGTAATGGTAAAGTTTCGTTACCAGCAGTCGATTATTTACGATTGTGCGTTTTGAATAAGAGCTACATTCACCAAATATCAGAATGGATATTTTAAAACATGAAGGTTATTTTTTCAAAACACCCACAATTGTAAATATTCTACCGCTAGTAACGACATTTTACCATTGCTATCGATGAAGAAATTGTATTTAAGTATATGCTTTATAAATTACATTAAATAAATGTTGCCATCCTGGCTTAGCAAGGAACACTGTATTTGAAAGCTCACCTCTGACGAAAGGATTCGAGTAAAATGTGTGTATTTTTCCGCGAATCTCATCTTTCTTTTTAAACAAAGAAAGTAAAGGTACCCTCAGTTAAAAATAGACTTCTCAAACAAGGTTAGGTTAGGTTAGGTTTTTGATTTTTCGTGTTAATTTTGGGCCGTACTGGTGTGCGCAGGCCTTTAAAAAGCGCCATACAAACATAAATCTTTGCGGCTTACCTACTTACTCAAATGTTGAGTTATTTATTTAAGATTGTGAAATGCCGGTTCATGCACTATTCCGCTATGATTTAGTGCCAGTTTTTTCATACTGGCTCGTTATTAATAAGCTAAGAATTCGCGCAATTAAAACTGTTTTTTTAAATGATCTATAATTTAAGCGACTTTAATTTGTATTGATAATAGTACCATTATATTACTTACAAAGATGTTGTTTTACTGTTTTTGTTTTTACGTAAATAAACAAAAGACACCTTCCCGAGGAAAATTATGAATCTATTTAGCACATCATTGACAGAGTCCAAAATGTTAAAATTTTCCAAGCAAGCTTTAATTTGAAATCTGACCTCACAAGGGGCAAAAGCCGCTCTGAAAGTTCACAGCCTCTTGTTCAGCCGGCTGAGTTTTTAAAGTTCATTCTTACGCGTACCCTTTCTGGTATAATCGTTAAAAAAGTACCTTACCATTGTCATACTTTTATTCAAAACTTGAAACTAACCAAAGCTGTTTTGTTTCAAGTTTTGAATTTTTCGTAATTGTTAACGCCTAACTTGTTAAAAAATAACAGTTACGGTCGGTGTTTCTGTAGAACAGTCTGTTCCTAGGTATTTGGAAACATTAACTTTATACTGGTTAACGTGAAATAATAATTTGACAAAATCCTTGCAACAAGGTAGTAAAATCATTTTTAATTCATACTGATTATAAGTTAAGCGTGTGTTAACTAACGATTTGTAAGGTCGCGGCCTCGCGCGTCTATCTTAGGGCCTTCCCATACGCACGTGAACCACACCACGACCACACCGCGTAGTTGGACGTATATTTTGTATTAAAAATGAATAAAATTATTCACACACATTTTGCAGAATAACAACTGCGTCTTCGTCTACGTCTCCTTGTATGATGCCGGTAACTTCACAACCACAGCGCAACCAACAGCGTCAGAACTAGTGGCCGAGAAAGAACCGAGAACCACATTGACATTGTCACAAAGCAATACTGCAAAAAGCTGCAGCGACACTTATCACATGCACCACTGCTCGATCACATTTCTACGCTGTGATGTAGAGTGGTTTTGGTACGTGTGCAGCAATCTCTAGCACCTTGCGTTATTTTTTGTTTGAAGTGACGCCAGTCTTTGTGTTGTGTGTGCAAGCGATTTTCGTTAAAAAGGAATAAGGCACGAGAGGCCTCGACCGTACATATAGTTCAACGGAACATATTTTCCCTTAATGTATTATATAAGTAAGTCAACCCGCTTATATTCTACAAAATTTTAAACAAGATTTACTTTCAAACAAAACCAATTTATTTTTAAGAAAACTTACGTAGGGATTTTTGACTTATTTAGGAATAACAAATTAATCTTGCAATATTATTAGCCTACTTATCCATTCAATTAAGAATTAGGTAATTTAGATTTCAAATTCAATAGCGTGATGAATTTAAATGAGCTGAATTAACATTTAATGTATATTCAAATCGTGTTAATATTTACATAGGATTATCGAGTCATCAAATGTGACAGATTAATAGTTATTATTTTAATGAACAATAAAATATATTACTCATTTAAATTATAAGATAATTAGGTGTTTAAGAACAAGGAAACTTCGCAAAAGATAACTACTATACCAACCTTTCAAGAGAACGCCAGTTAAGCTGATATTTTATGTATAAAAGTTTTATCTATAGGAGTAAGTTTGATTTATTAACTTTGTTTATGAATAAATTTTGGGTAAATAAATAACCCTTTTTTAGGGTTCCGTAGCCAAATGGCAAAAAACGGAACCCTTATAGTTTCGTCAAGTCTGTCTGTCTGTCTGTCCGTCCGTATGTCACAGCCATTTTATTCCGTAATTATGATCATCACACTGTTGAAATTTAGTAGAAAGGTGTATCATGTTAACCGCTTTACGATTCTCATATAAAAAATAAATAATAATGTCATTTAAGGGGAGGCTCCCATACATAAAACTAAAACCAAAAAAAATTTTTTTGTCAAACTTATGCGTGTCTATGGATAGGTCTTTTAAAATGACATAGAGGTTTCTAAAACCATTTTCACTGAAAGTCAAACGTTTCTTAGCTAGACACTTCCAAAGTGGTAAAATGGGCGTCCCCCCCCATCTAACTTCTAAAATAAGCGATTGTAAATTTTGAAAAAAAAAATGTAATGTAGATCTTTACAAATACTTTCAACGAAAATTGGTTCGGACGGGATCGAACAAGAAGTTAAAGAGTAATATAGTACATTTTCAGTAACCGCAAACATAACTTTGTACTTCATACAAACACTATGGAAAACAAAGTTATATTTGCTGTCAACAAAATATTGTGGTATTTTACCAAGTGGAAGTCAGTGAATTTCCTAATACAGTGAAAGTTGGCACGGAATCCTCAGTGCACGAGTCCGACTCGCAATTGGCCGGTTTTTTTTGGTACCATAGTGACAGTGTTTTTCTTGAAATAAAAAAAGAAATTCTTGCAATAACGTTATTTCTTTGATATATATTTAAAACCTAAAACTGCAAAATAAGATACAACTCCCGCAGCTTGCTTTCTACAAAACATTTTTAAATGAAGACTTGCACTACCAAGTTATCTCCGCTTAAGAATTCCGAAGGAGTTAAAATATAAGTAGTGAGAGAATATAACTTTTCCGACCTAAACACCTTTGCAAGGTATTTCAAGTTTTGATTCACTTCTTCAATTCATTATTAAGTTAAAAACTTGGCTTTGATAAAGACCTTAAGAGAATTTTATAATGAGAGGCAACACAAGTATTCTCTGATGTCAGTAAGAGCTTACGTGATAATTTATTTGTAGGTTAATATTCTCAGTTTCACAGATTATAAAGTCAACTTACATTACAGTTACAAAGTGTGTATTAAACTTTTCTGTTTTCATGCTAAAACGGCTGATACCGTTCGATTTAAGATTTTTCAGACAAACGAGGCATACTGATTGGTTGGTTTAAGGTAGGTTTATTGGTCATAGCACATTTTTAATCCAGATGTTATCTAAATAAATATGCGCCAGAAACACACCAGTTTTCGTGGTTTCGAAGTAAGGAATTTTCATTCTTGTTTTACGAATATCAGACAACGATTATGACGGGGCGTCTCCCATAAATACCTACATAATATACATCCATGACTTTGGTACAAATGTTCGTGCTTATCACACAAACATTTGCCCCTTGCGGGATTCGAACCCGCGACGGCCGACGTCATTAACTAAGGACATGAAAACATAATGTTGATTTTACCGAAACCATATTTACTTTTGCTTTCAAACTTTTAAGCTCTTGACTAGGTATGTTAACCACATTCTGCATGTTTGACCCCTTACACACTTCGACTTTAAGTAGAGATGCTGATCATTTCCAATCCGCGCGCCAGCATTGCGATTTACGCAATGACCAAATTTTAACGCGCGACTGCTTCGATGCTAACGCGCATTAGTATCGACGCAGCCGCGCCTTAGCATTGATGCAATCGCGCGTTAGCATTTATGCTAACACATGTTAGTATCTATTTTGTGACTTGTGTTAGCATTTATGCTAACACACGTTAGTTTCTATTTTGTGACTGTATCGATACTAACGTGCGATAGTATTGTATCGCAAGTATGTAAAGGTTGACATTTTGCGACTGCATTGATGCTGAATCGTGACTGCATCGCTGCTAAAGTCGCAGTGTGCAAAGGGTCTTAGGGTTAGGCTTTCCCTTTCTTAAAGTATTTGTATCACAAGACGAAAAGCGAGTGTGCACATTACACTTGAGTGTACCAGACCTTCAGTGTGATTAAGAAACTAGCAAAGTTAAATGATTACAGTGCGATCGCAGTCCTTAGGTTGTACATCTATTCGATGCGATAGTGATGCGGCTAAACGATTCCGACAGGGATGCTACTATTACTTTAAGCTTCAGTTAGTTTAACCAGAATACAAATGGAGAAGAGGCCAAACAGGAATAAAGAACAAACGATGGTGAGCCGAAAAACTGCATTTTTGCTATATGGCTATAGGATAACGGATACAATTGGACAAATACTTCATCAAGACTGAATACAGTCCGTTGTCTTAAGAAACGAAGTACATAGACGTTTACCATAGGGCGTGACACCTCTGCAAACGCTGGGTGTCTACAAAATAGATTGCAGCAATGTTAGTTCCTACATTAGGCAAACCGAAGCGATCAATTGCGAGTCAAAGAACATATTGCAGCTGATAAAAATCTATAGGTTGGCTGATGGCTGCATACGTCATAGTAATGTATAAGACATGTTATACTAAATAGGTAAGTAGGGACCCTATGCTATCCGGAAGATTATTTTGTGACTTTTCAGTCACAACATTTCTGTTGAAGCTATCCATTAACGTACCTGCAGTCGTACGTCAATATATGGGTGACCTAGCAAGTTGTTTCTTAATTTTGGGCACTAAATAAATCAATGTCAAAAGTGATAGAGATGAAATAAGAAACCAAAAATTTGCGCACGGGCGGGACTTGAAACAGCAACCTTTGGCTTATCTGGGATAATATTGTGGTATTTTAGCTAAGTGGCAGTAAGTGGATTCCCTTATTCAGTAAAAATTGGCACGGAACCCTCAGTGCGCGAGTCCGACTCGCATTAAGCTGCTTTTTTTATTAATTATGATTAAAGACAAAGATGGATTGGGCCTTGAATTGAGAGCGAGCCGGAAGGCGAAGCCGATGACAAAGATAACTTTTAAAATCGTCTGTTTTCTGTTTTAAGATAAAATTTTTGTTAGAAAACATATTGTAAAAAAACTCGATTTTCCAAAAAAAAATGATAGTGTCCAGTTTTTATGATGTATACAAGGACGAAGTTAAAAGATTGTTACTTAAAACGATTTAACCATCTACACGGCGTAAACTATAGGCAGAATAAAAGCTTAAATAAAACTATATTAATCAGTCAGCCACATTGACGAGATTCGAATAATGACTCCATAGGAAAATCTGTAGGCAGCGATAATCTCATTCACCTCTTAAAATTTGGCGACACCTTGTAATATCAATCTTTATGTGGTTATGAAATAGCCCTGCCGAAACACTTACTCGTCTTATGTCAAGGCACCGTTATCTCTGTAAGGGAGCCGCCATTGACCCTTGTCCGGGTGAGAATGTTTCTGACAGCATAGTCTCGGAGCTCCGCCTGTCAAGTCAAGACTTGACGTTACGAATGAAATGATGCGCTTTTGGTTCATCTTGACCTAGAGCGGGCCAAGCGAACTAAGTTTATTGTCGTAATTAAAAATATTGTAGAAATCAAGAAAATTCATCCGTTCTCGAGTTATAAGAAGTGTAGTAACTAGCACGGCTTTCTTTTATGTATAAATACAAGTTTATTTTATGACGAGATACTATACTGAATTTTTGGGAAAAAATAATGGAAAACCTCTTTCTAATGTCAAAGTCTCGATTAACCAAAAAGTTTTTAAGAAAACGGCATGGCCGATGAAAAAGGGAGAATGAATGTGAAAAATATTTTCCTGCATTTTTTTATATTCATTTATGAAGATGAAATAAGAAACAGTTATTCTTTACAGAATAAATTCAACTTGGAAATCGATGACGCCTCGCTATCTCATGCTTTTTAGAATGTTTTTAACACTCACAGTGTCATATTTTATATTCATAAAGATGAAATAAGAAACCGAAAATTCGCACACGGGCGGGACTTGAACCAGCAACCTTTTGGCAGACCGGGCCTGTAGTATTCCGGCGTCCCGGGTATCGGCTCCTTACATTATACTGTTCTCTCACGTCCGTCCTTCACCGTGGTGGCGAGTAGAGTATCCCCTCCACCACCTCGCCCCGGCCTCGTCGGGTAACCAGTGTGCGTAGGAGATGACAGAATACTTCTATCTCTTTCACACATACACTACATCCCTACCTTGTTTTAATTTAAATAAAACAATTTACTTAATCAAATCTCGATTTAATCATAATGAACAATCAACATCTCTAAGAAGATTCTCCTATATTGTATTATCATATTATCATAATTTATAATTCTTCAATATCATCCTCCTGTTCCTTTCCGTTATTGATTTGCCATTCTCCTTCAACTCTCTTCAAGTGAATAACATTTCTTCTTAAATTCTGACCAGTCTCATCATTCTGTACTTCGACGTCTCCTCCCGTTCTTGATTTAACCGTGTGAGTTGCTGAATCGAAATTGGCACTAAGTTTATTAGCTTTGTTAAGATTCTTAATATAAACTTTATCTCCTGGTTCCAAGCATGACTCCTGGGCTTTTCTTTTTCTGTCCGCGTATTCTCTTCCTTTATCTTTTTGTTCCATATCTCTGTCTCTTATGTCCATGTCCTCTATTTTATGATCTACAGACTCCGTTAGCATAGGAATTTTATCCCTAAACTTCCTTTGAAAAAATAGCTCCGCTGGAGACTTGCCAGTAACCGTATGTGGAGTACTATTATACATTGACATGTTATCGAGAAGAGCCTCCTTCCAGCTGTATTTTTTTCCAACTTGACATATCTTCAGTCTTTTCAGGATGTCTCTGTTCTGACGCTCTACTTCTCCATTTTGTTGAGGCCAGTACGGGATCGAGTTATATAATTTAATGTCATGCTCTTGACAAAACGCTCTGAATTCACTACTGACAAACTGTTTACCGTTGTCAGCAGTAATAGAAACAGGGTATCCTACTCGACTGAAGATTTCTCTCAATAACCGGATATAATAAGAGTAAAATTAGTTTTTATGTACGGCGAAGGTCATTATAAAAGCAAATTAATGAATTGTACTGATATTATTTACTAGAAGTACAGTTAAATGAATGCAGACAAAAAACTAACCATTATTAATAGCAATCATAAAATCCTTTGAGAGTATTTGCATTGTACCAATTTGCTGAAAGCTCTTACATAATGTATCTAGTCTATACTGATATTCTAATGTTAACAAACTCTTTTTCGCTTCCCTTACTCAGCAACGTTAGATTACACGTCACATGATGTTGACTTAAAGTAACTCATCTCTGAAAAGCAAGATGGCCACGCCCCGCCTCAAAGATAAAAATTGTGTACATAATTAGTGATGTCGCTACGAGTATACACGGACAACATATTTATATGCCCTTTTTTCGGAAAAAATAAAACAGTAATTGTAATTGTTATAAAATACAATTATGGTTATGTAAAAATAATGTATAACATAGGATATTAATTCATTTAATTAAAAAAATAAGGTTTTGACTTTGTAAATGACATTAATTATGGTAAAGCATAGGTTTGCTTAGAAGAAAATGTTACGTAACATATTTTTGAATTTTTGACCGTTCAATTTGGAAAAAGGATAGGCGGGCAGTTTCTAAAAGATCCAATACTCACTAAAATGAATCGTATTTCTATTAAATGGTCATATTAAATTACAGCGCATTGCGTGTGTTCAAGTAAAAACCGACTTCAAAACCAAAATGCACTAAAAAGTCTTAAATAAACTCTTCACCATTGAAAGGAAAGGAATCCGTTTTAAGCAAACAATATTAATTTTTTTAAAAGTTTATTTTATTTCTTCATTTTTAGTGATTACATAAGAGAGGGTGGGGGGGGGGGGGGAAGTTGCACCTTATGATTCTATTTTTTTAGAAGCTACAAATTACCTATCATAAGTTCCGTAATTACAATTACTGAACTCTTAAGCGTTAAGGAGTTCCACCATCAGCTCAGCCCCACAAGATGTTGACTATCAGACGTAACAACCTAACAACACGTCAACATTAAGATTCTAGTATAGAAACTTTATACGTGCCTTTAAAATTTGAGGGTTTCCCACGATTACACCCAGATCCCATCATCAGATCCCAAAATGGAAAAAATGGGACCAACTAGAAGGTACACCCTCTAAGTAGGCGAAAAAAAATTTCGATTTGGTCGACAAACGACTGAGATATGAGGTAACATACATACAAAAAAAAAAAACATACATTCGAATTGATAACCTCCTCCTTTTTTGAAGTCGGTTAAAAATTAGTATGAACTTAGTGGATAATCTTATAAATTGTCTCAAACAAGCGACAAGCAGAGTGTTCACTGCGTCAATAAAGTTGTCTTCGTCTTGGACCAGCTTAACTCCCTCGCTTCAGTCAGGATTCTCTATTAACTTTCTCACTGACGCTCGGGAGTAAAACTAATGCGTGCCTCGCTTCTCTCGGGAGACAAAATTATGATCCTTTCGTTCCGCTCGTGACAAAAGAGGGTCGCTCTCGTAATAAAAGAAATACTGCATAAATTTGCACATACGTTCTTTCAGTAATTAATTATTTGTAATCAAATGGACCATACGATAAGCTCATATTTTGCGTTAATAGGCACAATATCACGCTGATGATGATTGCCTGTGTACGAAATCATTGTAAGGCCTGATTAATAATTCGTAGTGTCATATCAGTAATGAATTTACAAATGAAGATACACAGCGAATCATGTGTGTTACTAATCAATTCCAAATTATATTCATTCAAGGGTTAATTAATGCGGGTGATATTGGAAATTAGGTAGTTTTTTTCCCCAATAATAGGGTACTGTAGAGGTTTTGAGGCTACCTTAATAATATAAGCTAAAACAGTTTTAGGTAATAATATTTTTACTGTGTCTTTGAATACACCATAGAAAGAGGATACTATAATTATTTTTATTTTCTCTAACAAATAAATTATATATATTTTTTAAAGCACCATGACGTTTTCAAAAGTTATCTACGTCATCGGCTATCCGCTTTCGACCTCCCTTAATTCAATGCCTAATCCTTCTTTTTCTCTTATCGTATAATTAATTATTAAAAAATAAGTTACTGAAAAAATATATAATCTTAATCCAAAGCGTTTTCTACAAAAAATGATTCATTTATTGTGTTGAATCAATCCTTTAAATATTATCACTTAAAACGAGGTGACCTTATATATTTATAGTATAGTTATTTTATCGGTATAAATACATTTAAACTATGCCAATGTAACGGGTTCATTGAAATTCATGAGTTTTTTTCATCCAACCCCCGGCGCCTTGGACCGCAGTATGAATCATGATACGTGAAGCCAATTTTAGAGCCAGCACACACCAAACCGTATACTGATTTGAAGCTTTTATACTACAGTTAAGAAAAAAAGCACTTTGTTTCATATAAGAGCGGTTACGTACAGGCTGAGGAGTTGGTTACAGCTTTTCAACGGTCATTGTATCGCTAAGAAGCTCTATAATGGCGGTGAAAGCTGCTTGTGTGCTAGTTGGGGTGTTACATTACGCAATCTGAGGCCCAATTACTTCGTCGATAGTAATGGTAAAGTTTCGTTACCAGCAGTCGATTATTTACGATTGTGCGTTTTGAATAAGAGCTACATTCACCAAATATCAGAATGGATATTTTAAAACATGAAGGTTATTTTTTCAAAACACCCACAATTGTAAATATTCTACCGCTAGTAACGACATTTTACCATTGCTATCGATGAAGAAATTGTATTTAAGTATATGCTTTATAAATTACATTAAATAAATGTTGCCATCCTGGCTTAGCAAGGAACACTGTATTTGAAAGCTCACCTCTGACGAAAGGATTCGAGTAAAATGTGTGTATTTTTCCGCGAATCTCATCTTTCTTTTTAAACAAAGAAAGTAAAGGTACCCTCAGTTAAAAATAGACTTCTCAAACAAGGTTAGGTTAGGTTAGGTTTTTGATTTTTCGTGTTAATTTTGGGCCGTACTGGTGTGCGCAGGCCTTTAAAAAGCGCCATACAAACATAAATCTTTGCGGCTTACCTACTTACTCAAATGTTGAGTTATTTATTTAAGATTGTGAAATGCCGGTTCATGCACTATTCCGCTATGATTTAGTGCCAGTTTTTTCATACTGGCTCGTTATTAATAAGCTAAGAATTCGCGCAATTAAAACTGTTTTTTTAAATGATCTATAATTTAAGCGACTTTAATTTGTATTGATAATAGTACCATTATATTACTTACAAAGATGTTGTTTTACTGTTTTTGTTTTTACGTAAATAAACAAAAGACACCTTCCCGAGGAAAATTATGAATCTATTTAGCACATCATTGACAGAGTCCAAAATGTTAAAATTTTCCAAGCAAGCTTTAATTTGAAATCTGACCTCACAAGGGGCAAAAGCCGCTCTGAAAGTTCACAGCCTCTTGTTCAGCCGGCTGAGTTTTTAAAGTTCATTCTTACGCGTACCCTTTCTGGTATAATCGTTAAAAAAGTACCTTACCATTGTCATACTTTTATTCAAAACTTGAAACTAACCAAAGCTGTTTTGTTTCAAGTTTTGAATTTTTCGTAATTGTTAACGCCTAACTTGTTAAAAAATAACAGTTACGGTCGGTGTTTCTGTAGAACAGTCTGTTCCTAGGTATTTGGAAACATTAACTTTATACTGGTTAACGTGAAATAATAATTTGACAAAATCCTTGCAACAAGGTAGTAAAATCATTTTTAATTCATACTGATTATAAGTTAAGCGTGTGTTAACTAACGATTTGTAAGGTCGCGGCCTCGCGCGTCTATCTTAGGGCCTTCCCATACGCACGTGAACCACACCACGACCACACCGCGTAGTTGGACGTATATTTTGTATTAAAAATGAATAAAATTATTCACACACATTTTGCAGAATAACAACTGCGTCTTCGTCTACGTCTCCTTGTATGATGCCGGTAACTTCACAACCACAGCGCAACCAACAGCGTCAGAACTAGTGGCCGAGAAAGAACCGAGAACCACATTGACATTGTCACAAAGCAATACTGCAAAAAGCTGCAGCGACACTTATCACATGCACCACTGCTCGATCACATTTCTACGCTGTGATGTAGAGTGGTTTTGGTACGTGTGCAGCAATCTCTAGCACCTTGCGTTATTTTTTGTTTGAAGTGACGCCAGTCTTTGTGTTGTGTGTGCAAGCGATTTTCGTTAAAAAGGAATAAGGCACGAGAGGCCTCGACCGTACATATAGTTCAACGGAACATATTTTCCCTTAATGTATTATATAAGTAAGTCAACCCGCTTATATTCTACAAAATTTTAAACAAGATTTACTTTCAAACAAAACCAATTTATTTTTAAGAAAACTTACGTAGGGATTTTTGACTTATTTAGGAATAACAAATTAATCTTGCAATATTATTAGCCTACTTATCCATTCAATTAAGAATTAGGTAATTTAGATTTCAAATTCAATAGCGTGATGAATTTAAATGAGCTGAATTAACATTTAATGTATATTCAAATCGTGTTAATATTTACATAGGATTATCGAGTCATCAAATGTGACAGATTAATAGTTATTATTTTAATGAACAATAAAATATATTACTCATTTAAATTATAAGATAATTAGGTGTTTAAGAACAAGGAAACTTCGCAAAAGATAACTACTATACCAACCTTTCAAGAGAACGCCAGTTAAGCTGATATTTTATGTATAAAAGTTTTATCTATAGGAGTAAGTTTGATTTATTAACTTTGTTTATGAATAAATTTTGGGTAAATAAATAACCCTTTTTTAGGGTTCCGTAGCCAAATGGCAAAAAACGGAACCCTTATAGTTTCGTCAAGTCTGTCTGTCTGTCTGTCCGTCCGTATGTCACAGCCATTTTATTCCGTAATTATGATCATCACACTGTTGAAATTTAGTAGAAAGGTGTATCATGTTAACCGCTTTACGATTCTCATATAAAAAATAAATAATAATGTCATTTAAGGGGAGGCTCCCATACATAAAACTAAAACCAAAAAAAATTTTTTTGTCAAACTTATGCGTGTCTATGGATAGGTCTTTTAAAATGACATAGAGGTTTCTAAAACCATTTTCACTGAAAGTCAAACGTTTCTTAGCTAGACACTTCCAAAGTGGTAAAATGGGCGTCCCCCCCCATCTAACTTCTAAAATAAGCGATTGTAAATTTTGAAAAAAAAAATGTAATGTAGATCTTTACAAATACTTTCAACGAAAATTGGTTCGGACGGGATCGAACAAGAAGTTAAAGAGTAATATAGTACATTTTCAGTAACCGCAAACATAACTTTGTACTTCATACAAACACTATGGAAAACAAAGTTATATTTGCTGTCAACAAAATATTGTGGTATTTTACCAAGTGGAAGTCAGTGAATTTCCTAATACAGTGAAAGTTGGCACGGAATCCTCAGTGCACGAGTCCGACTCGCAATTGGCCGGTTTTTTTTGGTACCATAGTGACAGTGTTTTTCTTGAAATAAAAAAAGAAATTCTTGCAATAACGTTATTTCTTTGATATATATTTAAAACCTAAAACTGCAAAATAAGATACAACTCCCGCAGCTTGCTTTCTACAAAACATTTTTAAATGAAGACTTGCACTACCAAGTTATCTCCGCTTAAGAATTCCGAAGGAGTTAAAATATAAGTAGTGAGAGAATATAACTTTTCCGACCTAAACACCTTTGCAAGGTATTTCAAGTTTTGATTCACTTCTTCAATTCATTATTAAGTTAAAAACTTGGCTTTGATAAAGACCTTAAGAGAATTTTATAATGAGAGGCAACACAAGTATTCTCTGATGTCAGTAAGAGCTTACGTGATAATTTATTTGTAGGTTAATATTCTCAGTTTCACAGATTATAAAGTCAACTTACATTACAGTTACAAAGTGTGTATTAAACTTTTCTGTTTTCATGCTAAAACGGCTGATACCGTTCGATTTAAGATTTTTCAGACAAACGAGGCATACTGATTGGTTGGTTTAAGGTAGGTTTATTGGTCATAGCACATTTTTAATCCAGATGTTATCTAAATAAATATGCGCCAGAAACACACCAGTTTTCGTGGTTTCGAAGTAAGGAATTTTCATTCTTGTTTTACGAATATCAGACAACGATTATGACGGGGCGTCTCCCATAAATACCTACATAATATACATCCATGACTTTGGTACAAATGTTCGTGCTTATCACACAAACATTTGCCCCTTGCGGGATTCGAACCCGCGACGGCCGACGTCATTAACTAAGGACATGAAAACATAATGTTGATTTTACCGAAACCATATTTACTTTTGCTTTCAAACTTTTAAGCTCTTGACTAGGTATGTTAACCACATTCTGCATGTTTGACCCCTTACACACTTCGACTTTAAGTAGAGATGCTGATCATTTCCAATCCGCGCGCCAGCATTGCGATTTACGCAATGACCAAATTTTAACGCGCGACTGCTTCGATGCTAACGCGCATTAGTATCGACGCAGCCGCGCCTTAGCATTGATGCAATCGCGCGTTAGCATTTATGCTAACACATGTTAGTATCTATTTTGTGACTTGTGTTAGCATTTATGCTAACACACGTTAGTTTCTATTTTGTGACTGTATCGATACTAACGTGCGATAGTATTGTATCGCAAGTATGTAAAGGTTGACATTTTGCGACTGCATTGATGCTGAATCGTGACTGCATCGCTGCTAAAGTCGCAGTGTGCAAAGGGTCTTAGGGTTAGGCTTTCCCTTTCTTAAAGTATTTGTATCACAAGACGAAAAGCGAGTGTGCACATTACACTTGAGTGTACCAGACCTTCAGTGTGATTAAGAAACTAGCAAAGTTAAATGATTACAGTGCGATCGCAGTCCTTAGGTTGTACATCTATTCGATGCGATAGTGATGCGGCTAAACGATTCCGACAGGGATGCTACTATTACTTTAAGCTTCAGTTAGTTTAACCAGAATACAAATGGAGAAGAGGCCAAACAGGAATAAAGAACAAACGATGGTGAGCCGAAAAACTGCATTTTTGCTATATGGCTATAGGATAACGGATACAATTGGACAAATACTTCATCAAGACTGAATACAGTCCGTTGTCTTAAGAAACGAAGTACATAGACGTTTACCATAGGGCGTGACACCTCTGCAAACGCTGGGTGTCTACAAAATAGATTGCAGCAATGTTAGTTCCTACATTAGGCAAACCGAAGCGATCAATTGCGAGTCAAAGAACATATTGCAGCTGATAAAAATCTATAGGTTGGCTGATGGCTGCATACGTCATAGTAATGTATAAGACATGTTATACTAAATAGGTAAGTAGGGACCCTATGCTATCCGGAAGATTATTTTGTGACTTTTCAGTCACAACATTTCTGTTGAAGCTATCCATTAACGTACCTGCAGTCGTACGTCAATATATGGGTGACCTAGCAAGTTGTTTCTTAATTTTGGGCACTAAATAAATCAATGTCAAAAGTGATAGAGATGAAATAAGAAACCAAAAATTTGCGCACGGGCGGGACTTGAAACAGCAACCTTTGGCTTATCTGGGATAATATTGTGGTATTTTAGCTAAGTGGCAGTAAGTGGATTCCCTTATTCAGTAAAAATTGGCACGGAACCCTCAGTGCGCGAGTCCGACTCGCATTAAGCTGCTTTTTTTATTAATTATGATTAAAGACAAAGATGGATTGGGCCTTGAATTGAGAGCGAGCCGGAAGGCGAAGCCGATGACAAAGATAACTTTTAAAATCGTCTGTTTTCTGTTTTAAGATAAAATTTTTGTTAGAAAACATATTGTAAAAAAACTCGATTTTCCAAAAAAAAATGATAGTGTCCAGTTTTTATGATGTATACAAGGACGAAGTTAAAAGATTGTTACTTAAAACGATTTAACCATCTACACGGCGTAAACTATAGGCAGAATAAAAGCTTAAATAAAACTATATTAATCAGTCAGCCACATTGACGAGATTCGAATAATGACTCCATAGGAAAATCTGTAGGCAGCGATAATCTCATTCACCTCTTAAAATTTGGCGACACCTTGTAATATCAATCTTTATGTGGTTATGAAATAGCCCTGCCGAAACACTTACTCGTCTTATGTCAAGGCACCGTTATCTCTGTAAGGGAGCCGCCATTGACCCTTGTCCGGGTGAGAATGTTTCTGACAGCATAGTCTCGGAGCTCCGCCTGTCAAGTCAAGACTTGACGTTACGAATGAAATGATGCGCTTTTGGTTCATCTTGACCTAGAGCGGGCCAAGCGAACTAAGTTTATTGTCGTAATTAAAAATATTGTAGAAATCAAGAAAATTCATCCGTTCTCGAGTTATAAGAAGTGTAGTAACTAGCACGGCTTTCTTTTATGTATAAATACAAGTTTATTTTATGACGAGATACTATACTGAATTTTTGGGAAAAAATAATGGAAAACCTCTTTCTAATGTCAAAGTCTCGATTAACCAAAAAGTTTTTAAGAAAACGGCATGGCCGATGAAAAAGGGAGAATGAATGTGAAAAATATTTTCCTGCATTTTTTTATATTCATTTATGAAGATGAAATAAGAAACAGTTATTCTTTACAGAATAAATTCAACTTGGAAATCGATGACGCCTCGCTATCTCATGCTTTTTAGAATGTTTTTAACACTCACAGTGTCATATTTTATATTCATAAAGATGAAATAAGAAACCGAAAATTCGCACACGGGCGGGACTTGAACCAGCAACCTTTTGGCAGACCGGGCCTGTAGTATTCCGGCGTCCCGGGTATCGGCTCCTTACATTATACTGTTCTCTCACGTCCGTCCTTCACCGTGGTGGCGAGTAGAGTATCCCCTCCACCACCTCGCCCCGGCCTCGTCGGGTAACCAGTGTGCGTAGGAGATGACAGAATACTTCTATCTCTTTCACACATACACTACATCCCTACCTTGTTTTAATTTAAATAAAACAATTTACTTAATCAAATCTCGATTTAATCATAATGAACAATCAACATCTCTAAGAAGATTCTCCTATATTGTATTATCATATTATCATAATTTATAATTCTTCAATATCATCCTCCTGTTCCTTTCCGTTATTGATTTGCCATTCTCCTTCAACTCTCTTCAAGTGAATAACATTTCTTCTTAAATTCTGACCAGTCTCATCATTCTGTACTTCGACGTCTCCTCCCGTTCTTGATTTAACCGTGTGAGTTGCTGAATCGAAATTGGCACTAAGTTTATTAGCTTTGTTAAGATTCTTAATATAAACTTTATCTCCTGGTTCCAAGCATGACTCCTGGGCTTTTCTTTTTCTGTCCGCGTATTCTCTTCCTTTATCTTTTTGTTCCATATCTCTGTCTCTTATGTCCATGTCCTCTATTTTATGATCTACAGACTCCGTTAGCATAGGAATTTTATCCCTAAACTTCCTTTGAAAAAATAGCTCCGCTGGAGACTTGCCAGTAACCGTATGTGGAGTACTATTATACATTGACATGTTATCGAGAAGAGCCTCCTTCCAGCTGTATTTTTTTCCAACTTGACATATCTTCAGTCTTTTCAGGATGTCTCTGTTCTGACGCTCTACTTCTCCATTTTGTTGAGGCCAGTACGGGATCGAGTTATATAATTTAATGTCATGCTCTTGACAAAACGCTCTGAATTCACTACTGACAAACTGTTTACCGTTGTCAGCAGTAATAGAAACAGGGTATCCTACTCGACTGAAGATTTCTCTCAATAACCGGATCATCTCTTTACTGCTTATATCCCTGCAGATTTTAATATCCTTGTATCATGAATAATAATCTACAACTACCAGCAAATAATCTCCACTAGGAAGAGGTCCCAGAAGATCAATAGCAATGTCAATCCAAGGTTGCGATGGTAGTTCTCGTCTTTTCAGTGGATGTGGTGGGTTGGGCATTGATACCAGCGTACATCCTCGGCATGCTTTCACTGTATTTTCTGCATCCCGGTCATACCTAGGCCACCAAACTTTGGATGGCAACCTTAATTTCATTGCTACAATCCCTGGATGACCCTCGTGTGCTGCTGCCAAGACTTGAGTCCGTAAGGCTTTTGGGATCACTATTTTTGTGCTTCTTAATAAAATGTCTCCGTAAAAACATAACTCGTTTTCAAAAAGCTTATATGTTTTTACGGATTGATCCCATTTTTTTGTCATGGAGTCCTTCTTTTACTTTTTGTATTTCTGTGTCTTGTTTTGATTGTTCTTCTATTTCTGTTAACGAAACGGCATTTGGTCTTGTCAGTTCAATAATATCCTGTACATAATCCTTATTATTCGCGTCAAGTCCAAGGGTGAGTTTGCAGAGGCGAGAGAATGGATCTGCAATATTGTTCTTACCAGGCTGGTATACGACTTTATATTTGTAGGACTGCATTCGCAGAACCGATCTCTCAATCCTTGCACATGGTTTTGACTTTGGTCCAAAGATAACTTCTAAGGGCTTGTGGTCGGTGATAAGATAAAATTCTTCTTCATATTATGAAAGTGTTCCACCGCCCAGACCAAAGCCAATGCCTCTTTCTCTGTTTGGCAATAACGACGTTCACACGCCGTTAGTGTTTTATTGCCGAATGCAATCACACGAGCTCCTTGAGCGTTTAGCTGCACTAAAACTGCACCTAAAGCTACAGGACTTGCATCTGCAAAGACTATAGTCTTGTCCTTCACATCGTAATACCCTAAATGCGACACATCAGCGAGATCAGCCTTTAAAGAGTTAAAAGATGTCTGCTGCCTTTCCTTCCATAACTGACTTATGTCAGAATTCCTACCATACTTCAAACGAAGCAGCTCTTTTAGAGGTTCTGTCTTCGTGGCCAGATTAGGGATCCACTTTCCTACATAATTTATCAATCCCATGAAGCTTTGTAATTCCGATATAGTTGTAGGTGCCCTGAATTCCTCAATCGATGAGAGATATTTCTCTAGAGGCTTAACTCCTTTCTTTGAGAGCTCATGGCCTAAGAATTGTACCTTACCTGCACTGAAAATACACTTTTCCTTTCGCAAGGCGATGCCATTTCTCTTAAGTGTGTCCAATACCGTCGAAAGCCGTGAGTCATGTTCTTTTTGGTCTTTTCCATAGACTAAAATATCGTCAATGAAATTAATCACTCCACTGCATTCAATCAACACTCTCTCCAAAGACTTTTGAAATATTTCTGGTGCACATGATATACCAAACATCAATCTTTTGTAGCGATATAAACCTTTCGCGGAAATGAATATTGTTATGTGCCTTGAGTCTGGGTGTAATTCTAACTGGTGAAAAGCATCCTTTATATCCAGTTTACTGAATACTTCAGCGTCCTTAATCTTCGGCAGCAGTTGGTCCATGGTAGGCAAGGGGTGATTTTCACGTTTTATAGCGGTGTTTGCGCGTCGCATATCGACGCAAATGCGAACATCACCGTTCTCCTTGAGAATTGGAACTATTGGAGAGATCCATTCTGAAGGGCCCTCTACTTTCTCAATAATGTCTTTCCGTAAAAGCTCTTCTATTTTGGAGTCGACTTTTTCTTCTAATGGAATAGGAACTCTGCGGTAAGGTTGTGAAACTGGCTTAACGTTATCATCGATAGGTACTTGTATTAATACCCCCTTAAACTTCGGGAATGGTTCCGAGTTGGTTTCCACCTGATTGACGTTAATCCAATTTTGAGAACCCCCAAATCAGTTGCTGTCATTTTGCCTAATGAATTTCGGGTCCCGCCTTCAATAACGTAGAACATCGCATCTTTCTTTTTATTAGCCAACTGAATTGTAGCGCAGAACGATCCTTGTAATTTCAGTGGAGTAGTACTCCCGTATGCCAGAAAGGTCTTATCAGTTTTTTTCGTTTGTTCAGAAACCTGTATCCTATTACTTTTCAAATTTTGCCATGTTTTGTCAGTAATCAAGTTATATTTGCACCCTGAATCAATCAACATTTCCACTTTTATTCCTCCTACTGTACATGTCACCATATCATCGTCTCCAATACTAAAAACATAGTGAATTTCTTCCTCTGTTCTGTTAGTGCTTATTTGTTCTTCAATATTCCTCACTTCCTTATTAGTTTGTTTCCATCTTTTAGTTGGTACTTCTGATTTATTTGTTGATTGGTCTTCAAATTTTCTTTTCAAATCCTTACTCTTACACTGAGCCTTGAAGTGGCCTACGAGGGTCAAACTGAAAGTTCTTAGAACTGGCCACTTATAAACAATATAATAAAAAAAATATTCTAAAATTTGAAAAAAGAACTCTTTGCCAATATTACTGAGTATATATTTCATTCATTTGTCATTTGTTTTACGATTTGGCGGCAAATTGAAAATTGTCTGTGTCACGTCAACATGAATTTAACACGAGAAAATTTTCGTGCAATGATTTTTTATGACTTTCGATGTCATTTAAGTCCACAAGAAAGTTATGATAGACTACGATTGGCCTTTCACGATGAAGCCCCATCTCGTGCGACTGTTTACAACTAGTTTAATGAGTTTAAACGTGGTCGCACTAATCTCACTGATGATGTACGTGAGGGACGGCCTTCTACGGCGACGACTGAAAATAACATCTGTGTTGTGCGGCGTATGATAGAGACTGACAAAAGAGTGACCTATCAGCAGATTCGGACAAGCTTAGGCATCGGTATGAGTCAAGTGCACAAAATCCTCCACGAACATTTAGCGGTCAGGAAGCTTTGCGCCCGGTGGATACCTCATAATTTGACTAAGGCTCAAAAACTCCATCGTGTGGATTGGTGCCGTAAAATGATTGAAAGATTTAACGGAGGGGACTCAAATGCTGTGTTCGACATACTAACAGGTGACGAAAGCTGGATTTACTGTTATGATCCTGAAACCAAAAGACAATCTGCTCAGTGGGTGTTTCCTTTCGAGGAGTTGCCAACTAAAGTGAAGAGAGATCGAAGTGCGGGAAAAAAATGGTGGCCTCGTTCTTTGGAAGGATAGGTCATTTCGCAACAATTGTGTTAGAGGATCAAAAAACAGTTTCTGCAGAATGGTACACTACCAATTGTTTGCCACTTGTCTTGGAAAAAGTTCGAGAGAAACGACCTCGCAGTAGGATCCTCCTTCACCACGACAACGCCTCGTCGCACACCGCCAAGCGAACGATCGACTATTTGGCGACATCAAACGTTGAATTACTGGGTCACCCGCCGTATAGCCCCGACCTCGCGCCTTGTGATTTTTATTTATTTCCAAAAATTAAAGAAAAACTTAAAGGAAAGCGGTTTATGAATGCTGAAGAAGCGGTGGCTGCGTATCGCGATGCCATTGAAGAGACCCCTAAGGACGAGTGGGCAAAGTGCTTTTCCCAGTGGTTCCATCGCATGCAGCGGTGTATTGACGTCAATGGACAATATTTTGAAAAGATATAATAAAACTAATAACTGGCTAATGTAATCAGTTTTTGATTTTCTAAGAACTTTCAGTTTGACCCTCGTATCTTCTCACATTTCAAACACTTTTTTCCTTTAGCAGGGCATTTATCATCTGCTGCGATGTGGTTCCAACTCCCACAACGGAAGCATTCCCGTTTCTTAGGTACTGGCTTATTTCTAGTTTTTGGTTCTATTCTGTTAACGTCTTGAATCTTCCCTTAATTGCAAAAAATGTCTAATTGTCTGCTCACAATTTACAAAGCATTAGCCTCCAAAATTATTTGATTTAAACTCATGTCGTCTCCTGATTTCAAAATTTTACGCCGTAACTCTTCAGAAGTGCATTTTTCAGTAACCTGGTCGATAAGTTGATCATCTAAATCCACAAATTTGCATTTAGAAGCTTGCTGTCGAAGTCTTACTATAAATTTCTTAAATTTCTCGTTTTCTTCTTGTTTTATCGCTCTGAATATGTGTCTTTCAAATCTTTTGCTTTGCTGGGGGGCAAAATATTCATCTAATTTGTCTATGGCTATTTTAAAAACATCTATTTGACCATCATCTGTCACATCAGCACCCGGTATATTGTAAAAGATTTCCTGAAGTTCTGGGCCACCCCAATGCAATAAACTCGCCCGTTTTTGACTGCTTGTTTTTAGGTTGGCGGCTTCCAGGTAAATGCTTAAACTGCGCTTCCATTTTTCCCACCTAAGTCCTACCGAGCCAGCCTCACCATTGCATTCAAATCTATCTAACGTGAGGTTTGCCATTGCGTCTGTGGACAAGGAAAGAATGATGATTAGGTACTGAAGCTATCAACAAATGTTGTTCGCTCGTAACCCAACAACACCATCCATTCGTTGACCGTATCCATACCAAAAATGATTCATTATCTCTATCATTCACCATCGTGTTTTCGACCTAAAACCCTACCTAATCATCATTATCACCATCATCGTTACCGTCACCATCTTCAACTTCACCTAAAACTCACTGTCATCATCATCATCACCACTATCGTCATCATCATAACCATCGTCATCATCATCACCACCGTCATCCTCATCATAATCGCCATCATCATCATCATCATCGTCATCGACATCATCATAGTCATCATCATCATCGTCACTGTCATCATCATCATCGTCATCATCATCATCATCGTCATCGTCATCATCATCATCATCGTCATCATCATCATCATCATCATCGTCATCATCATCATCATCATCGTCATCATCGTCATCAACATCATCGTCATCATCTGCATCGTCATCATCTGCATTGACATTATCATCGTCATCATATCATCATCATCATCACTACTTCAAAGTAACTTCATCATCCTCACTGTTATCAAAATAAGCATCATTATCATCAAATTAAACACCATAACTATAACCAAATAAATCTTATTATTTTTAAGCCTTTTCCTTAGTTATTATGTGTACCTACTCGCGCACCAGCCTACTTTATGCACGCATGTACCTTTTTAAATTATGTACCTATATTTTATTGCTTAAACTATCTTTAAGATGTTGACTTCCTTTTAATTTAAAACTTATAACTACGGGTCTATACGCGACGCATATTATGTAGTAGTATTGTCACTACTTACACCCTCGACGTTTCAACGGTGTTGCAACCGTCGTGGTCACGAGGAGACTCAAATAATAATAAGTTTAAAGTTATAATGCAACGCGAAAGTTTAAAAAAATATCTTGACTTCCTTTTGTTGTGCCTATAATAATGCCTAAGTAAGGAAGTTCCCTTTTTGTGTTAGCATAATAATGTGGAAGGTTCTATTTAAAATTTATTCCAAAAGATGTAGTACTGTATATTATATACCTATGTCAACACTTTGATATCAAATTAAAATAAAACTCTAATATAATATAAAGTAGAACTGACGAAGTTCAACAAAATTTATCGCAATTGAATACGCGAAGGTATGATTCATTTCATAGGAAATCATTTGCAAACCTTAATCATAGTAAAATTATACATACTAATACTTTCTCATTCGTTACAAAAAAAAATATAATATAAAATTGTACCTTCGAACACCAAACAAAACTTTACTATTCGTTTGAAATGCAATATAACCTCTTTTTTATACGCCATCGTTTCAAACATACACATACACGTCGTAGGTACACAAATAACTAATAACTTTTATTCTTCGTTATCACAAATGAATTCGCCTACTGTTAAATATCAAGAAAATATACCTACCTACCCTACTCGTTGCGCCTGGAATAAGCTAACTTAAAATCGTGTTACCAACAAAAATGCCTTGTACAAAGTGTTTTGTATTAGCCCTAAACATTGCATAATGAATACTACTAAGTTGTTAGCATGTGTTATGCCCTATGTTACTTCAATCATTATACTAAATTCATTTTGAATTGTATATCAAATACATATTATTTTCATCCTTTTTTTTATAATAATAATACTGATTCACAGTACTTACATCCTCGTTGCCAAAATGTAGTATCCCGGCGTCCCGGGTATCGGCTCCTTACGTTACACTGTTCTCTCACGTCCGTCCTTCACCGTGGTGGCGAGTAGAGTATCCCCTCCACCACCCCGCCCCGGCCTCGTCGGGTAACCAGTGTGCGTAGGAGATGACAGAATACTTCTATCTCTTTCACACATACACTACAGGGCCAAACGCTCTTACCAATTGAGCTACCATGCTGTCAGTCCGACTCTGCGAAATTTGTGGTCTCTTATGAAAACGTCAATTACGTGACGCTTAGCGCCATCTAGCCGCTGCTTGGGCCATCTGTTTATGAAACAGATGGCCCAAGCAGTTATTCTTTACAGAATAAATTCAACTTGGAAATTGATGTCGCCTCGATATCTAATGCTTTTTAGAATGTTTTTAACACTAACAGTGTCATATTTTATATTCATAAAGATGAAATAAGAAACCTCACAACACCAGATAGATGCCTGATACTAGGCATCTATCTGGTGTTGCTTAACTATCGATAGTTTCACTATAGTTATATAGTTTCACTATCGATAGTTTCACTATAGTTATATAGTTTCACTATCGATAGTTGATGTCGGAAAGTATTATATTTCTAACTAAATAACTAACAAGAAAAACTAATCGCAGATGTCAATTATTTATGACACTGAAAATGGAAAATCTTGAAAGCCGGACATTTATACTAGGGTCAAAATTTTATATTAGATAGGAGGCCTATCGACAGTTTCGAGGTTATCAATTTTTTTCGGGACAATGTATAAAAGTACTGTATAAAGATAAAAAATAAAATGGATTATATAAATTATGGAATCGTTAGTTCTCCATGGATGAAAAAGGAGACAGTCGTAATCTGTCCCAGAGTGTTTCATGTTTGGTTAGATAAATATAATTTCAAGTTAATTGACTTGATTGATTTATACAAAATGATGTACGAGTATTTAGTTTGCTTTTATCTAGCTTTGGGAAATGGCTATAAGAAATGTATACAATTCCAAAGCTATTTAGAAAATGTGTAAAATATTGATTAAGAGATTATTTAATATGCACTTATCCTAGCAACCGGAATCCATTTTCTAGAAAGGAAATGGCCGTGACCCCAAACATTGTTTGCCCCAAAAGTAAAATTCTATGCTTCAAACCAAAATTGAATTATATGAATTCGGATTTTAATCTTGTTTTAGAATCGATAATAAATGTATCTTTAGATAGCAGGGTTTTCGCATATAACGAAATCAACTATATTCGAAAACAATATCTTCCACACTGTTTAGGGCCCCAATTCCACTTACTTATAACTTATTGTAACAAATCATAGTGGAATAGATTTTGACGTTTGGCCCATACTATAGTGACCAGAATTGTTAGAAGAATGGACCTCCAAAATATTTTTAAAAAGCTTCATCTAGGCAAATAAAAATCATTTCAAACCATCACTTTGTCTTTCCTCTTCAAAAAAACAATTGTTAGCGCTTTCTTACAAGAGCTAACTGTCAATTCTATGGCACAATCCACCATTTTGATGAGCGGGCATTATTTTGCTTACAAGCTCTATATATCTAACAAATGCAGCAATTGTTGGGGAAAAGACGTTGCATAAATTGTGAAATATCTTATTTTTTCTATTTTCAAACCCGTCTAAATAGAAGCAAACTAAATACAACATTACGTATTAATAATTCAATATAATATGTTATAATTCAAGTCCAATTTTAGCAGTTCCAAATTTACGTTAATTAACCCAATTTGTCAAATATCATCTACCCTAATTAAACGTTTCCAGGAACGAAAGTCTCCATGAAATTTGATATTGGAAAACATTATTAACTATTTTATAGGGGTCTCTACTAGGCATGAAACATTTCAAAAAGAGCAGATGAAATTTCATTTGAAATGAAAATCATCTTTCACACCTGCTACTTCTTTTCCTATAGTCTGCTACTAAACGCACTCTGCAAAATCATAGAACGCACTTCATTAAATTGACGAATGAAATGTAGCGACGATATTCTTTAGCACGAGCGAGCGAGTAAGAAAGATTATTCATTATACGGTCGTAGTTTACGACCGACGCCCAGCAATTTAAATGTAAACTCAATCTCATGACCATAAAGCTTAAGAGTAATGATTTTGTCAGTTATAACGAAAGTCGCATTATTTGCTTACAGTGACATTCATATGAAATTATTAGTCGCGTAGTCGTGTCGCATTTGAGACTGCGAAAAAAAACATTTGCAATGAAATTGATAAATTTCATTGAAATTGATAAATTTCATTGATTAATTTTAATTATGAACAAAAATCATCATTTCACGAAATGACAATGATTATAAAGTAGCAATCATTTGCATGCCTAATCTCAACGACAATGTCGTTACAAAAAACTGATTTGATTGATGGTAAATTCAATTTTGTTGAAAAATGGTACAAAGTAAGTAAATATGTAGCCGTGACAACGTTTTTGTTCTTATAGACAAAATTCATTGCCATGTTATTAGGAACATTAGTAAAAACCTGGACAAGTGTGAGTTAGATCCGCGCACTAAGAGTTCCGTGCCAACCTTAAACTGAATTCTTCAACTGAAAAATAACTTTATTTTTCATTGTGTTTATATGAAGAAGACGTAAGTTAGAGGGAAGCGTGTATATTTCAAATGTCAAACTTTGAGAATGATTAAAGTAACTCCAATGTTATTTCAAAGTATCCGTATCCATACTCATATCCACACACATAGATTTAAGTAAAAAAAACGGTTTTAGTTTCATTTACGGGAGCACCTTAAATGTCTTTTTTTTATAAAATTCGAAAAGCGGTAAACAGGATACATCAACCTACCAAGTTTCCGCTGTGTGATGCTAATAGCTTTAAAATAAAGCGGCTGTGATATACGAACGGACAGATAGACAGACTTGATGACACTATATGGGTTTCGTTATTTTACATTCGGCTACAATATCCTAAAAAGCGAGGCCCCGAAAGGACTAGTTTAGTAGTTCTTTTGTAAGTGATGGTAATAATTTAAAAAAAAAGTTTTCGCCATAAATCTGACATGCCTATATTTTTATAAGAGATGTCATTTGTTGTTTTCCCCTGTTTA
This sequence comes from Pyrausta purpuralis, assembly GCA_963924145.1. NCBI lineage: Eukaryota > Metazoa > Arthropoda > Insecta > Lepidoptera > Crambidae > Pyrausta > Pyrausta purpuralis. The sequence continues at coordinate 13,479,785 of OZ001653.1, read as the reverse complement.
TTTAAACGTTTAATTCAAATCTGAAGTTGATTTTGTGGTTAAAGCTCAGTGAGCCACAACTTCACAGAGAAGATAAGCTCATCAGTGTACAGGTAACCGCAGAATGACATACCTAAAATTACAATTCCCTCACCCTATTTCACCTTTAACTCTGTCTCTGTAAGGATCAATTTCTAGTGCAATAGTGAGTTTAGTAGTAAATTGTCTTGCCGCCGTTGTACGTAAAATTTAGAGGGACATTGCCCTTCGTAAACTAAGTTACTTAGTAACACGGGAGCTTTGGTGCATTTTGTGTACATATTTCAGTAAATCCCAGTCTATTCTATATTAAATACGAGGTTGTTCGATCCAGCCAGTGGTAAAAGTGACGGTCGTTTGGATCTATAGTAACAGTAGCTGGCCTTCGTAGCAAACAACTTAGTTCGTAGTAATTCGATGAATGTACCGCAGCCGTAGCTAGTAGCTCGTAGCGTTAGTGCTAACAATTATTGTAGTAGTAGTCAGTTGATTAAAGAGACTCGATCTGCAGACATCTCTTTAATTTATCCCACCCAAAACTCATATAAACTTCGTTTAAGCATATAAATAGCACGACAAAATATGCTGATAAGTAGTAATCACAGCCTTCTTTTTTTTATCTTTTTATGACAAATCATATACACGAACACTTTTCGAATAATATTTGGCCGGAAACCTACAATACACATATTGATCCATCACTATCATCTGCATCGTCCTGCTCTGCTATATGAATAAGATACTATATTTTCCAAGTTTTAGTTTCTATATCGTATCAGCAAAGGAAAGGAATAGAATTTCTAAGCAAACAGTAAAAGTCCGATTGTTCACGGGAACGTTTCACTCAATCTCGTTCCACTCGAGTGAGCTCACTCTTTGTCGTGTGCAGTTTGCGCTCGATGCGTTTGGTGCACACAGCATATAATCAGTAAGCTTTGTGATCGTAATAGAAACAACCTTATTTTTCTTTTTTAAAAGTCGACAATAGAGTACGTTGGTTAAAGATCAATAATTCACTAATTTGTAAGCCATTCGACTCCTGAAATCGGCCCATGTTTGTAATCTTGGTGACTGACCTTACAAGCTCATTATAGGTTTTACCAAAAAAAAGAGGCAAAATCAATTCAATGTGTATGTTTGTGATATCGTTTGAATTTGATAATATTTGAGTATGTTGATCTCAAAAGTACAATTGGACGTCATTTTTTCAAAATGGCGGCGCGAAAAGAGCACATAAAAATATGTAAGATAGCCCATTTTCAAAACTTACAAAAAAAACATTTCAAGAAAATCTATCAATTTCTTAGGATACAAGAAAAAAACTAATTGTTCGTAAGCTTGACTGCATGCACCGACTCCAAAAGAATTTGTTATACAACCAAACATACATACACTTACTGAATTTAGCACACGTATTTATTTATTTATTTAATCATTTATTTCACGCTACAAAAGGCCCATACAATAGATACTTTAAAGACTAACATACATATAATAATATTAAAAAATAAAAATACAAACAAATGAAACACTATTTTGCCGGCATAGTGTTGCGCATCTTGGTGTCCGGTAACCGTCCGCGAAACCGACGATACAAAACACCCTTCGGCCAAAATTCTGCTTGCATGAAGGTCGACAGCTGTTCGGTCGGAACCCTCACCACAAACGAATTGAAATTCGTATTATGGCGAGATTCCAACCGTTCGACCCTCAGTGAGTATTTGGTCTTGATACGGATGTACTCTACAATCTCCTCGACCTTTGTAGAGTAATGAAGCCGGGACACGTATAACAGCGTCACAGGTATCGCAGGCCGCAGTAGGTGATTCGGACCGGTCGGTGCGGAGCCGCACCGGTTGCGAGTGGAGGGCTTCTTTTTCTTCCTCTCAACCTTAGTGCCTTACTAGAGCAACATACTTAAATATTATAAAATTCCAACTTTATCACATACACACACTTTGCATGGATTACGCCCTTTTTTTGAAGTCGGTAAAAAGTAACATTATCATAGGTAATAGCTAAATGTCTCGTCTGCTTTGACATCAAGGAGACTTATCTATCTTTTATCTATATACACATATATAAAAATGAATTGCTGTTCGTTAGTATCACTAAAACTCGAGAACGGCTGAACTGATTTATCTTATCTTAGTCTTAAAATATTCGTGGAGTTCTAGAGAAGGTTTAAAAGGCGAGAAAAAAAACAAAAAACGCGCGGACGAAGTCACGGGGGACCACTAGTATGACAATAAAATTCTGAGTTACACAAATCAATTATGGAATTTGAACTAAATAGTAATTTCCGCTTAGCTTATCCACAGTGCACTGCTTCACACGTCGCTTCAACAGTTAGATCGCCACCCGAGCGACGCGACGCCTCTGCTCCGTTAAACCTCTAAGGTGCATTCAGTCAAAGGGGCTCTTTTACGAATACTCCATGATAGCACTCTCTTTGTCAAGTGATCTCATGTTACGTAAACAGCCAATGACTATCATGTACTTACTGAAATCATTAAATAATTCAGCCAAGTGCGAGTCGGACTCGCGCACGAAGGGTTCCGTATCCATTGTGTATGAATAAGCACTTTGATTGCCCTAAAAATGACTTTTAAAACATGATTAAGATTGCCTTCCATTTAATCATTTTTATACCCTTTAATTTGATACCCTTTAAATTTTTAAGACAAAACAGGTTGTATCTTTTGGTAACGATGTCTCACAACTTTGTTTATTTACAGCTTTAAATAGACAATCAATACCAATATTTAACTTATAGTTTCAGTTTCTTATCTCACGCATTTTGGAGGAAATAAAATTAAAGGAAAGTTTATTCATTTCTTAACTTATCAAAGCCGCGATAGTTTTCCTTCAAAATTAATTGTATATGCTAGTGCTGTTAATTTTAAACTGTATTTGCCTACTACCGTTTAGCTGGGAGAGGGTGGGGACAATGGAGTTTAACAAAAAAATGCCTTTTAAAACTGAATGTTTCTGAAAAAGGCGACTTTATCAATAAATAATATTAGCAACCGCACAATCATTTTAAAAGACCTGATTAACGATTCCCCGCACGATGGGCTTGGCAAGAGAAAAAAGTCATCCCTACGTTAATTGTATGAGTGGTACCCCATTTTTAACCGACTTAAAAAAGGAGGAGGTTATCAATTCGACTGTATGTTTTTTTTTATCTATGTTACCTCATATTGCAGTCAATTGTCAACCGATTTGGAAATTTTTTTCGTCTACCTTGAGGGTATACCTTTTTTTGGCCCCTTTTTTGCCAATTTAGGATCTGATGATGGGATCTTGGTGTAATCGAGGGAAACCCTCAAATATTGAAGGCACATATAGTGTTTTTTTACTAGAATCTTAATGTTGACGTGTTGTTACGTCTGATGATCAACATTTTGTGGAGCTGAGCTGATGGTGGAACTCCTTAATGCTTAGAAATTCAGTAATTAAAATGACAGAACTTATGATAGGTACTTTGTGGCTTCTTAAAGATCATAGTCATTACGTGCAACTCCCCCCCCCCCCCTCATGTAATCACTAAAAATGAATAAATAAAATTAACTTTAAAAAAGTAAAAGCTGACTTCAAAACCAAAATGCACTAAAAGGTCTTTTGACCCTTGAAAGGAAAGGAAGCCATTTTAGGCAAACAATTTCTTTTTGGAGTCGGTGCCATCACTTTGGCCATCAAGCATCAGCTATCAGAGCACCGTCTCCAAAAAGAAATTGCCTAAAATGGCTTCCTTTCCTTCCAAGGGTCAAAAGTTTATGTAAGACTTTTAACTGCATTTTGGTTTTGAAGTCGTTTTTAAAGTTATTTTTTTTTACTTTTTTATTTTACCACTTTGGCAGGAATATTAGAATACTCCATGCCAAATTAGTTTTCTAGCACTTCAGGTCTCTGCGCTGGACTGCGGACGGACGGACGGTATGCCTAGCTGTAAGGGTTCCTTGTTGGACTACGGAACCCTAAAAAGGGTTGCCTTAGCTGCAAGTTTAATTTGCAATCAAAAGAAATAAGTAACACATATTCACTGATCGAAAAAAAACGTAGTAATAGAAAAAACTTGTTGAAACTGGGTATTTTGTTTAACAATTACATTGCCAATTAACTCGCTAAGACATAAAAAAACGAATAATGTATATTCCGAATACTAGCAATTAATCAAATAATTACAATGCAGAAACCATATAATTAACAAAGGTAAGTAATCTTGATGGAGGGCCTTTAATGTCAAAGATACTGAACAATAGGAAATGCTGAAATAATTTTGATAAATCAATATTGAATTTGAATTTATCCTTTCATGATCAGTTTGAGTGAAGGCTTAAATAACTTTGAAGTACTTTAATGAATTCAGCGGTAAAGTGTTTTGGTTCTGCAGTGAGGGAAATACTGTTTTTGTTTCCATTCAAATGCCGCGTCTGTTTTGTTTAGAACGAATCTATAAACTGCGGTACGTAAACGTCCCTCTCCGTTTCGTTTAATCGCGAACTCCTGTAAAACAAGTGACGATAAAAAATCCATTTGTTGGTACGAACGCAGCCTTCTGTTACAACTGCGCTACGGAATCAGGACATGCCGACGATTTATTTAGATAAAAACTAGAGCTGCAGATTCAGAGTTGGAAAGCGTTCCGATTCCTGTGTTTCATGCTTTATTCATTTGATAGGGCTGCAGTCCTAAAGGTATGTTGACAATAGTACGTTCTATTTATAAAAAAATATCTGGGGTTTATAGCTAGGGGTATTGAATATAAAATACAGGGTGTGGCCTGTAAAAGGTGCAAAAATTTTAAATGTAGGCCTTTTAAGTAATCAGTAATCAATTCTAAATGGTTGAAATTTATTATTATTATGTAGAATAAATTTATTGTTATTTTCAATTAAAATTTATCGAACCAGCAATGAATTGCAAACAATTAATGTGTCTAGTCATAGAATTTACCATTGTCATTTACCACAACTAGATAGCGATTTTGATACTCATTGAATACGGATTATAACTTTGGATTACTATATCTCTGAGTTGAAGCATTTCAGAGCACTATGACCAGGCCAAGGTAACTGCTTACTCAGTAGAATCAAAATCATTTTTGCTCATATTACAGGCTACACGCTGTATATAGTTAGCAGCAGTAAACCTAAAAAATACAGTAAAAAGTAACATGTGTGATATATATATTTATACAACATCACAAGTTTTGAACTGCTTATGATTATAAGGAAGTTCTTTATGGGAACATCATCAACTAGGCGTCAACCAAGCATTAACCATATGGAACTACGTTAGGTATGTAAAAAAAAACAGCAACGCCTCGCCTCGGATCGCGTTTGCTACAACTTATGACAGTTCTTCTTGTGAATAACAGCCCGTTTGTCAGGGTGGGCGGATAGTTGTCAACCATCGGACGACTCACCGAAGAAGCGTTACAACGCATGCGCCTTTAGTCGAGGGTAGGTCCTGAGTTGATCTCGATCCGAGGTGGTGAGGTGGTGGAGCTGTTTGATGTGCGTTGAAGTATGGGGTTGTATACAAAAAAATCTAAACACTGCGAGTTAATATAATGTTGTTCCCGTAACGGGTGAAATAGATGTGTTTTAACCTTTGATCATTTTTAAAATGGCGAATAGTAACTTAGTGGTTTACTTTCAAGGTCCATAAATATCAGTTTACCTAGATTCACAGAATTAGAAGAAACTCAAGCAATAACTTTGCCCAAAATCTGTCCCAGCGGCTATTATTACGTCATACCTGAATAACTCTCGTAGAGATGCTACAAACACAAAATGGCTCCATTCCGGTCTCCGAACAGGGATAAACCGAATTGTCTCGAGTAGTTGAGATAAACATTGTTATTCTGAGCTGGATACGTAATGGAAGTATATAGAGCAACTGCAGGTGAAAGGCTAGATTTTAATTATAGGCACCATCGGTACAGTGTGCGTAGTTTGAAGTTCCGGAGTGCCGAGTTGATGCGACTTGATTGCGATGTTTGTTACGATAATAGTTCACTATGCTTAAATGATGCATGTTTTTTAAAGGTTATTTATATAAATCATAATCATCATCATCATTATCAGCCAAAGGACGTCCACTGCTGAACATAGGCCTCCCCCACGGCTTTCCACAGCGACTGATCACTAGCGGTCTGCATCTAGTTTGATCCTGCAATCTTTATAAGGTCGTCTGTCCATCTTGTTGGTGGACGTCCCACGCTGCGTCTTTGGTCGAAGGGTCTCCAATCTAGAACTTTCCTGCCCCAACGACCATCAGTACTTCGCGCTATGTGCCCTGCCCATTGTCATTTAAGCTTACTGATTCTCAAGGCTATGTCCGTTACCTTAGTTCTTCTACGTATCTCCTCATTTCTGATTCGATCCCGTAGAGAAACACCCAGCATAGCCCTCTCCATCGCTCGTTGTGTGACTTTGAGCTTCTTTATAAGGCCCATAGTTACAGACCATGTTTCGGATCCATATGTCATCACTGGTAACACACACATTTATATAAATAATCTTTAAAAACAACTAGGTATATACCTAGTTGTTAGAAAATACATATTTAAAAAGAAGTATTTATGACGCTGTAAAAAAATCCCTAGCTTTACCTTATCGGGTGGCTGTGCATCTATTATTACTGAAAATCTTTTCTCCCACTCTTATCTGTCTTAATCCTGATAATTTTAATTTTCATTTTATGTATTATCGAATATCTCATGTTTTTGGTTTGTGGTGACAGAAGGTAGTAGTTATACAAGACAGATTAATAGACAGATCTAAAAAAACAGGGTTTTAAATCGACTTTACTGTCTTTTATTTACAGCGAATATCCTGACACGTACCTACCTTGAGCTAGTTGGTGCCTTAAACTCATCTGTTATTGCGAAAATGTAAGTTCATTGTCCTATAAATTATACTATATTAAATGCTGACTCTGTTTTAAGTTGCAGAACCAACTTAAGATTGTTTGACGTTGACTGGACGAAAATGCGCTGACTAATCTTTGGTAGCTGCATTTTTGTTGTTGTTTGTATAATTTACATATACACGAACAAAATAGTAGGCTCATATCTTTCATAAATACTTTACGAACTATACAGATTGATTTTTTTATCGAACTATACAGGTTGACTTTTTTAACAGCTGTTCCATACATTTTGACCGCGCGCCAATTGAACTTTTGTATGAAACAGCTGATTTTTTTTTTCGATTTCACTATTGCCCCCATAGTACAAGTTGTTCATATTCATCAGTGTAGTCTTCACACAAAATTTAGGTACTAATAAAAAGTCATTCTGTATATATTTGATGTAGTTTTTGTGTGACGTTTTAAATTTAAATGAATGAATTAGGTATAATATTATTATACAACAAGTAATCCGTGTAAATTGCATTAAATTACAAGAAATTTTATAGTAACCATACGCGACATTTAAAAAAGCTGCAGTTTTTATGGCGTTTTACACTTTTTGAGGTTTGACGCTTCAGTAACAAAAAACCCGTCACACAAAGTAAAAGTAGTGAAATTTTCATTACCAAAAATCACGTTTGGTATTCGACATCAGCCGCTCACCTTGCACCCAACAATTTTCAATTCCACGAACTAACTCGTCAACCTGAGTTGGGGTTACGACGGCTTTGCGAGTGTGTAAATATGGGACAGTTTACTGAAGTTTGCTTACAAGTTCCGAGTAATTTGTCGGTGTTTACCAATTTAAATAACACGTGGGGACTGTATACGTAAATTCAGGCAGAATTCTAGTAGCGCAATTTCCGTGCACCTGCATTTGCTATGATGTCAATCATTTAGAACGATTTAGCAATATTTCGCTTAAATTACTAACGTTTGCAGGGTTGGGAATATGTTAAATCAGTAAACTTCAAATGGTCATCACAACAAGTTTATTTTACGTTTTATCAAACATCGTTACAACCCTCGTAATCGCAACAAATTGATAGAAAACAAAATCTGTGATGAAGATCTTACAGGTGCTGCTCGCCTTTTGTTCTCCAATGACGTGCTATCACTAGATACCCCTGACACCCTTCAGGCTTTACGGACAAAACATCCTCCAGCTCCAGTAAACCCATATTTTCTCGACCCACCAACAGCAGGGCAAGCATGCCTCCAAATTCAAATCAAAGATGTTACGGATGCTATTTTATCTTTTAAACCAGGTTCGGCTGCAGGTTTAGATGGAATCTCACCCCAACATTTGAAAGACTTAACATCGCATTCTGTGGGCGATGCAGGCGAGCAACTCATAAATTCGATCACTTAATTAATCAACTTTATGTATTCCGGTAATGTCAATTCAGAAATCGTTCCCATTCTTTTCGGCGCTAACCTCATTGCCCTCACTAAAAAGGACGGAGGGGTGAGACCAATCGCTGTTGGGTCAACACTACGACGTCTGGCCTCCAAAATTGCTGTTCGACATATTTTACCAAAATTAAATTCGGAATTTGAACCCGTACAGTTAGGCTTCGGTGTGAAAGGAGGGTGTGAGGCTGCTGTTCATGCCCTACGCTCTTACTTAACTTATGGACAGCCTGACGTGTTGCTCAAAATTGATGTTAAAAATGCATTCAATTCGGTAAATAGGGATACCTTGCTGACGGAAATAAAACAACATATACCGGAAATATACAATTATCTTCTTCTCAGTTACGCGGACCCAACAAAATTGTTATATCGTTCTAACGAACTATCCTCGGAAGTAGGTTGTCAACAAGGTGATCCCCTTGGGCCTGCAATTTTTAGTTTGGCTATAAATCCGATTATCAAAAATTTAAATTCAAAATTCAACGTTTGGTATTTGGACGACGGAACCCTAGGAGGTGATGTGGATACTGTGTTTTCAGATCTTTTTTTAATCAAAAGTAAATTTGAAGCCATTGGTTTGGAGCTTAATTTAAGCAAATGCGAACTTTTTATAAATAACTGCGCCTTAAATTTGAATGACGTTAAACAAAAATTTAATATTTTGGCTACAAATATAAAAATAGTTGACAGTAATTCCCTTTACCTGTTAGGTTCTCCAATTTTTAATGAATGTTTTTCTGAATATATTAATAATTCAATAACTAAATTTCAAAATTTTGCTGACCGTCTCCTTGAAATAAATCCACATTATGCACTTTGCATATTAAAATTCTGTCTTTTCGTCCCAAAATTTACGTATGTGCTCCGTTGCTGCCCCTTATGGAATCGCCCAGATCTTTTATCTCATGTAGACAACTTAATGAAAAAAGGCTTAGAATCGATTCCTAATATGCAGCTGAACGAGCAATCTTGGACCCAAGCATCCCTACCCATCCGTTATGGTGGTTTAGGGATTCGCAAAATTTCCAGTGTCGCTTTACCAGCCTTTCTATCTTCTATTCATAGTTCAGCCAATCTCATAAGAAAAAAATTTAAGGGCATTCCCTTCAAACTTTGAGATTGCTGGCTTGGAAGAAGCTAGAAACGCTTTCTTGATTGCATGCCCAGGTCAAAATTTTCCAGTTTCTCAAAATTCACAGAGGAGCTGGGATGACATTATCTCTAAATTTACTTTTGACACACTTTTAAGCTGTAGTACAGGTTCGGCGCGTGCCAGGCTTTTGGCCGTGAGTACGCATGAGGCCGGCTACTGGCTTCACGCGTACCCTTCGACAAATACTGGAACATTTCTTGAGCCGGACACGCTCCGAATCTCATCCTGTCTACGGCTTGGGGTTCCGGTCTGCGTTCCTCATAAATGTCCCTGTGGCTGTGATGTAGACGAGCTAGGACATCACGGACTGTCATGCCAAAAAAGTGCTGGCCGCTTCTCGAGACATGCCGCACTTAACGATATCATACGCCGGTCCCTTGCCACTGTCAACGTGCCAAGTCTACTTGAACCGGCTGGTATTGCTAGAGACGATGGCAAGAGACCGGATGGCATGAGTTTGATTCCATGGAAGATGGGCCGGGTGCTGGTATGGGATGCAACCTGTTCAGACACGCTGGCCCCTTCCCATCTACATGGAACCATCAACAGAGCTGGTGCGGCTTGTGAAGCGGCTGAAAAAGCTAAAGCTTGTAAATACAGGGGTCTAGGCTCCGAATATGATTTTGTCCCTTTCGGTGTCGAGACCCTTGGTCCGTGGGGTCCTAGCGCTAAAAGGCTTTTTAAGGAGATTTCAAAAAGGTTAGTCGTCATCACAGGAGACCGAAGAGCTGGCAGCTACCTCGGACAAAGAATTAGTCTTGCTATTCAAAGGGGGAACGCTGCCAGTATCTTCGGAACCTTACCTAAAGGGACTCCTTTAAATGATATTTTTTAGATTTAAATTTATATTTTTAAGGACTTAATTATAACTGTACTAAAAATGTTTTTACGTTTGTTGATTTGGTATCCTATTTCAATATGAACAAGATTCTTCAGATAAAAAAGGCTTAATTATAGCAATACTTAAAATCGGTTGACCGACACAAAATTAATAAACAAGAAAAAAAAATAAAACTAAGACATGCAACATAAAAAATAACTTAATATAATTAATACTCTTATACAATACTTATAATGCCAGACATGATTTTGAGATTTTAGATTTACGAGTAGGTAATGAAGATTTCACTACCACTCGCACTCGCAACTTTTAGAAAACCGACGATAAAGTCATTATAATGCAATGATATTGTATTAAGAACTAGATCACCGGTGAGAGGCTAAAAGATGGCTCAGCTAAACAACACCTCACTTCAAATTGGGGTCATAATTTTGACGTAGTCTGTTTTCGATGGCGTCGGTGTCTTAATACCTCAGTGCGCCTTGAAACCGGAGAAACACCTAACGAAATAAAAAAAGCAGTCCGAATATCATATTTTCGTTAAGTAAATTGTATTTAATGAAGCCTACCATTCATGATTGAAGTATTTTCAATAAAATTAGTGAGTTTTGTTTCTTAGCCAACCTACGGACTAACATGGTCGATATTCTAAGACAGTGCTATACATAGAGTAGTTTGGTACTATATTTTTTTGATAATAATTTAACGACCGCCATAGTGTGGTGGTTTTAGTTCCGGACTACAAAGATAAGCAGTCGCGGGTTCGTATCCCGCCCGCACGACCCTCACAAATATGTCTATGGAAATGTATGTTAATGTATTTGTTATATAACCATAAAGTACACCTTCAATTTCTTTAAAGTAACAGCGTGACGGATCGGTCACGGATCAAAAGGTCACCGGCGCTCGCGTTAACAAAAGTGTAACAAAAGACTGTTGATAAACACACCAGTGAGGGTGTGTTTATCACACACACCTATATATTTTTTTCTACAATCATGAGGATCATCCTCATGATTGTAGAAAAAAATATGTAGGTACGCTAACTTTTAACATGTTATTTGAGGGAATCATCCTGTTTACATGATGCCAGATGACTATGGTGTATGGTGTTTTAAAAAATATATTAAGAAAGCTACTCTATTAAGACTCTGTTCCGAATCTGATGTCTGATGTTGTCAATCCATTGACATCCATTAATCAGACGGTGCCATTTTTGTGTACTCTTTTAGTTCGCGAGGCGTCATCTACTTCTAAATACAATATCATTGTTATAATGCAGCCGTTTAGAGAATGATATTTTCAGCCGACTTCGAAAAAGGAGGATTTTTATCAATTTGTTTTTTTTGGGGCTGTGTTACCTCATGTCACACTAATTTGTAAACCGGTTTGAAACTTTCTTTCGCCACCAAGAGGTTAAATCTTCTTGTTGGCCCCATTGTTGCCAAGTCAGGATCTGATGATAGGATCTTGGTGCAATCGAGGGAAATCCTCCAATTTTAAAGACACATATAGGGTTTTTGTACTAGAATCATAATGTTGACGTGTTGTTATGTCAGATTGTCAACATTTTGTGCAGCTAATTTGTAGCTTCTTAAAAAACAAAGTCATAAATTACAACCCCCCCCCCCCCCTGTAACTAGAAATAAAATAAACTAAAAATAAACTCTTGACCCATTAAAGGAAAGGAACCCATTTTAGGCGAACCATATCTTTTTTCTCTGGAGTCGGTACCAGCACTTTGACCATCTCTATCAGAGCCAGAGACCATCCTGGGTTTATCTTCTTAAATTTTGAAAAATGCAATATTTAAATAAGAAAATATGCACTAACAATGAAAACAAATGGAAAAGATATACTTTTACATTGAATAGCGTCGTGATAGAAATATTTCATTCATACATATCTATTGATTTCTTGCGGCTTTCGCTTTTGATTTATTCTACATTTCCATGTTCTGAAAAACAGCAAAACTTTTAAGCAAAGAAAACACGATTTAATATTTGTGACCATTTTTATCCATTCGCATTTTTGTTCGCATTTTAACTTCAAGCTACAAGCTACTTACGTTCAAAAAGCTGGTAAAAATACAGATATGTAATATGATATTAGATAACCTCAACCGGTGTTTTGACTCGTGGAAACCTCCCATATTTTACTTATTATTAATATTCCGCCACTAATTAAACTCTCTGCATTACCAGGTGGTTGACTGGTAAAGAATGCCATTAGGCATTAAGTCCGCCAATTGTACATTTTACAGTGCAATAAAGTTAAAATAAATAAAATAAATATTTTGGTTGAAAGTAAAGAAAAAATCCCCTTATTTTAACTCAAACTAAATAGACTAACATAGAAATAAACTAACTTTTCCTGTTTCATGATTAATTATTATTCTTATTTACCATTTTGTTTTCTACCCATGTTTTGCTTAGGTGATGTAAACTAAGGTATTTATTTTATTTTATTTTTATTAGGAAAACACTACAGTATCTTAAGACTAGATTAAACACTAGATAATTAACTTTAAACCATTTACGTTTTTCCACATATAAATACTAAGTATAGCTTGTAAGTACATAGTACGGTAACTTATAAAAATAACAAGCGAAATGGGTTAGAATTTAACAAAGTAAACGAAGTATGAGATACGTCCAGTCAGTGCACCGCATCAAACCATCGTTGTGAGTAACGCTTTTTTAGAGTGATAATACTAGTGTTAAATAAGTCTAACTCGAGTTCATCGGCCATAACATTAAATGCATTGGAAGCTCTAATGAAAAAAGAGTTCTGCCTATATTTCGTGGCACTGTGTTGGATGGAAAGAGCCGCCGGCTTCCTCAGGGTTCTGTGCGGTACTCTGAGATTAATTAAAGAAAGGAGGCGTGGAGAATCTATTTTTGACTGAGCTATTTTAAATAGAAGTACTAAGTCAGCCATACTTCTTCTTTCTTGCAGCGGTAGAGTATGATGTTTATTGCACCTGTGTTTATAGTTTTCTATGTAGGTTCTGCTTTTGTATTGCAAAAATCTCATAAACTTACGCTGTATGCATTCTATTTTATTAATGTAAACTTCATACCGTGGGTTCCAAACTTGTGAGCTATACTCGAGGATACTGCGCACATATGTGCAATATAAGAGCTTAGCAACTTTCAGTCTGCGAAATTGAGAGCAAGAACGCATTATAAAACCTAGTGACCTGGTGGCTTTCTTGACTATTTGATCCACGTGAGCCTCGTAGGTTAATTTGGAGTCGTGGGTTACACCTAAGTCCCGAATTTCATCAACATTACTTAATTCCGTCCCTTTGATCGAGTACGTATATTCTGTCGTATTGACTTTACGACTGAAACATATACTAAAACACTTTGAAATATTTAAATCTAATTTATTTTTATAACAATACTCTTCAAATCTAGCAAGATCCAGCTGAAGTAAATTACAGTCATTGACACTGTTTATTTGTTTGTATATTTTCATGTCATCCGCGTATAAAAGAAATTTTGAATTTTGAAAACAGATAGACACGTCATTAATGAAAATATTAAACAGCAAGGGTCCTAGAAGCGAACCTTGAGGAACACCAGAAGGGACGGAATTCCACTTGGAGCAGTAACCATTCGTAGCTACTGCTTGACTTCGATTCTCTATGTAGGAGGTGAACCACCTGAAAAGATTACCATGTATTCCGGCAGACAGTAGCTTATTTAGGAGTATTGAGTGGTCTACCCGATCAAACGCTTTGCAGTAGTCAGTAAACACTGCATGAACTTCCCCTCCTGCATCCATACCAGAGGTCAAGAAATCAGTAAACGTTATTAAGTTCGTAGTGGTTGAGCGGTTTTTAAGAAATCCATTTTGTTCAGGTATAAACAGACTCGATAACGTATTATAGACTTGATTATACACTATGCGTTCAAAAACTTTGGCAAACAAACATAATTTTGAAATCGGTCTGTAGTTCTTGACCTCACTTCTATTACCGCTTTTGTGTATTGGAGTTATAAATGCGGCCTTTCATAATTTGGGTACGGTACCCACTGATAATGAACGCCTGAATAGTATTGACAGTGGTCTTGTAAGACTTTTTGCACAATTAACTATAAAAACTGGAGATACAAGATCAGGGCCTGCCCCTTTAGTTAAATCAAGTGACTTCAACAAGTTAAATACACAATCATTTTTAATTTCAATGTCGCCAATAGTTTGAAAGAAGTATTCTTGCGGAACGATTGTTGAGTTGTGGGAGTGCTAAGAGAGCCACCAGTGAGGAATGTAGATTGGAAATAGGAGGCAAAAAGCTCACAAATCTTGTCTCCAGAGCTAGCAGATTGCCCTTCGTACGTTAAGCTGGCTGGCAGAGAATTAGGACCTTTTTTGTTAGATTTGATAAAGCTCCAAAACATTTTAGGGTTTTCAATAATCGAATGTTCTGCTGTATCGAGGTATACGCTGTAACATTGCTGCTCCAACATTTTAGCTCTTTTGCGCAGTAAAGAGAAAGTAGCGTAATCTGAGGCGTTTCCGTAAATGCGATATTTATTATAGAACTTTTGCTTTTCCTTGAGAACCTTTATTAACGCAGAGTTGTACCAGGGGGGGAAAGAGAGTGGTGAAACCAATTTCTGGGGTATATACATGTCTCTGAGATCGTACAAAATTTCGTAGAACAATTCCACCGCGCTTTCTAAGGATCTATTATTCAATGTGCTTTCCCACTCAATATCGTCAATAGAAGAGTTAATTTTGTCGTAATCTCCCAAGCGATAGATAAATACCTGTCTAGCTTTTGGAGTAAGATAATTAACGCTACAGAATTCAAGGTGGACATCGAGAGCTTTATGATTCACGTCCTCGGGCACTAATGGGTCGTCGCATGCCATTACAGATATACTGGAGTTGCTTAGTACTAAATCTAGAAGTCTGTCGTTAATATTTCTGCATAAATTGAATTGATTTAAATTACATTCAGTTAAGACGTTGAAAAAGTTGATTTGCGTTTCACCCGCGATGCCATGCGGCTGAAGATTTTCCCCGTCACTGATCCAATTTATTTTTGGCAGATTAAAATCCCCCAATATAACAAATTTATCGTTTGGACATAAGTTTACTATCGACGACAAACCTTCAGCAAAGTTATGTAACTGCGTGTTAAGTGCAAACCCATTATTTTCATCACAAAGATAAAGAGTGCAAAAATGTACTTTAGTCGGCGTAATTTTCTGATGTTTATAAGTAATGGTTATCCATAAATCTTCAGCGGAGGAAGACCACTCAGGACGTTCCGTTGCTATTAAGTCGCGCCTGACAGCTAAGAGTACTCCCCCACCATACATCTCCCCAGTACGAACATAATCTCTATCCTTTCGCCAAACCAGATATCTATCGTCAAAAAGCTCATTATTACTAATACCATCGATGAGCCAAGATTCAGTAATTGATATAACATCGTATTTATGCATGCATAAGTTGCGTTTAAAAATAATAATATTTAAATTTGTATCGCATTTGGCACTTATTTATTTATTTATTAATTAATACTTTATTGAAAAACCAAAAAATTGTACAAAACGTGGACTTAACGCCGTATGTCATTCTTTACCAGTCATAACTTTGGGCTTAGCAGAAATGATGGTAACAACTTAACTACTATGTACACCGACTGGCCATAAATACTGTTACAATTAAAAATAAGAAAGATATTACATTTGAATTTGGAATATGTCATTTTTATACGATAGCTCATTGTGTTTTCTTATTTTAGCGCCAATACAATTCTTATTTTGACTAACCATCTGGTGTAGTGGTCGAGAAATCGCCTACTACGCAGCGGGAGCGGGTTCGATCCCCGCACAATACAAACATTTGTGTGCATGAACATGTTTGTTTGTATTAGTCTGGGTGTTTTCTATGTATATCATGTATGTATTTACAAACAAAAAGTATTTAAGTATTATATCTGTTGTCTGGCACCCATAACACAAGCTTTGAGTAGCTTACTTTGGGGCTAGATGGCGATGTGTGGGAGTGTCCAAAGGATTTTATTTATTTATTTATTTATTTAATACATTTTATAATATTTTGCGATATTAAAATGGAGTGGGGTGATTAAGAGAACCGAATCGCTAATATTGCATTACACAAAGTTGGTATGGAGCCAAATGCAATTTTTAAAACTCTCCATAAGCTTGGAATTAGTCAAATGTTTGTGTGCCGGGCTATCAATAGGTACAATGAGACCTCCTCTGTTTGTGACAGAAAAAGATCCGGCCGTCCACGTAGTGTTCGTACGAAAAAGGTGGTCAAAGCAGTAAGGGAAAGAATTCGCAGAAATCCTGTCCGAAAGCATAAGATTTTATCTCGGGAGATGAAGATAGCACCCAGAACCATGTCGCGTATTTTAAAAGATGACTTAGGACTTGCAACCTATAAGAAACGCACTAGTCATTTTTTAACTGATAATTTAAAAAGAATAGGGTGGTAAAATCGAAAAAACTACTGAAGCGGTACGCAAAGGGAGGTCGCAGAAAAAAAATTGTTTACGGATGAGAAAATCTATTGAGCAACATTTTAACAAACAAAATGACTGTATTTATGCTCAAACCTCTAAGGAAGCTTCCCAATTAGTCGGCAGAGTGCAACGTGGACATTACCCGACTTCAGTGATGGTTTGGTGGGGTGTTAGCTATGAAGGAGTGACTGAGCCATATTTTTGTGAAAAAGGTATCAAAACATCGGCACAAGTGTATCAAGATACCATTCTTGAGAAGGCAGTTAAGCCCCTAACAACACCATGTTCAAAAACCAAGCATGGTCTTTCCAACAAGACTCGGCGCCGGGTCATAAAGCTCGGTCCACGCAGTCTTCGTTAGAAGCGAACGTTTTGGACTTCATCAGAGCTGAAGACTAGCCGTCGTCTAGTCCCGATCTTAATCCACTGGATATGATTTATGGTTAGTTTTAGAGAGTAGAGTAACACAATCCATACGATTGGCAGTGAAGAATTTTCTCATGTAAAGAGTGCGTGTTTCTATTGATAACTGGCCTCAACGTTTAAAGGACTGTATTGCAGCCAATGGAGACCACTTCGAATAAGCTTTTTATATTTTAAATTGTTTTATATTTATGTGTAAAACTAACACACTGTAAAAGTAATAAATATTATTTGCATTAAAAAAAATACTTTGTGACGATAGTTATGGCAAAACTAGGTATATTTTTCCTTAACAAAAATTTCTACATGTTCATGCAATGTTCACTAGAACTAGACTTAAAATAAAACGATTTCTTTCATTTTGTTAATTTGAAAAGCCACCGTCTAATACGTACTTTTTCCGCAAAACCGATAACAGATAAAAGATCCGCGTAGATTTAAAAAGAGCGTGAAAATCCCTGACTGTCCGGCCACGGCGGGCTTTGAAACTGTAATTGTGCAGTGGTCCTAATACAGACGAGTGGTCACAAACGAAATCCTATAAACGTCACAGCCACTAGTGCGGGATTTTGTGCCCACATGTCACGGCAATCGAGTAAAGTCCGTCACGATATTAGCGTTAATGTTTGATCGCGTTACCGGTGACTGAATCTAATCACTCCTTGGTGTCCGGGGTAAAATTCCACGCGGTGCCTCTTGTTTTTGTGCTCATCTTGAGTTACAAATATATCTGTGTTTTTTTAAAATCGTTTTCCTGACAAAGTTTCCATGAAACGCCCGTGACAAATTCATGACATCAATCAAGTTTTGTGGAACTACGCGTGCAAGGTATGATTGACTGTGTGAAAAGATTTACCCGCAACGTGCACTCATATGTGGATAATATACGATTTCTAGTGTAGGCTGATTTTCAAAATAACTGCTGACTAATGTTGATTTTGGAACTTAATATTGATGCTTAATTTATATGTTTTGGTACCGCCTTGACTGTTTTTTTTTTAAAATATTTTTTATGGTTTATCAAATTAGTGGCGTTTTTAGGGGGAGATTTATGTATGCCCATAGGTTTGGATTTCAATTAGCAAATTTATCTTATCTGGAAGATTATAAAATAAATAGGAAAGGATTAAATTTTAATATAATAGGATAACATACAGTGAATACTGGATAGGAACTGAGCTTAGGAATTACCAAAATTAAGTAAACTCTACATTGGTGCTGCACCAGCAAAAGCTGCCCTGCTTGCAAAATCGAGCAAACGTCACAAAGTTACAGTTGATGTTTTGATGCAAACTAATAACTGAGCTGAAAGACTATTTTAATGCATAAAATTTGTGAGTACTGCAAATAAAATTAGCAATGGTCATATAACTTATATACAAGCAGACGAGGTAAAAAAAAGGCAGAGAGTAAAGTAAAGGGGAGTAAAGGGCACACCTAAGTGCTCATGCTCATTTTTAGGGTTCCGTAGCCAAATGGCAAAAAAACAGAAACCTTATTGTTTCGTCAAGTCTGTCCGTCTGACTTTCAGATCTGTGGGATCGAACTAGTAGTTTTGAGATTGAGTAAATTTTAAACAACCACAAACATAACTTTGTTCTTCATACAAACACTGAAAAACAAAGTTATATTTGCTGTCCACAAAATGTAGTGGTATTTTAGCTACGTGGAAAAAAGTAGATTCCCTAATACAATTAAAATTGGCACGGAACCCTTAGTGCACGAGTCCGGCTCGCATTTCGCCGGTTTTTTAATTACCACACTTTACAAATAGGTCTATGTAAATAGTTATAAACATGCAAATATTGACACAAAATTCTCACAGTTTTTTCACGTCTCTACCCGATTTTCCAGTATGCATTGATAAAGACTTTTTCAAAGAAAACCGACTTCAAAACCAAAATACACTAAAAAGTCTTAAATAAACTCTTTACAATTGAAAGGAAAGGTATCCGTTTTAGGCAAACAATTTCTTTTTGGAGTCGGTGCTGTGATAGGTGATGCTTTATAGTCAAAGTGATGGCACCGACTCCAAAAAGAAATTGTTTGCCTAAAACGGATACCTTTCCTTTCAATTGTAAAGAGTTTATTTAAGACTTTTTAGTGTATTTTGGTTTTGAAGTCGGTTTTTACTTTTTTTAAAGTTTATTTTATTTCTTCATTTTTAGTGATTACATAAGAGGGGGGGGGGGAGTGGCACCTTATGATTCTATTTTTAAAGAAGCTTCAAATTACCTATCATAAGTACCGTCATTATAATTACTGAACTCCTAAGCGTTTAGGAGTTCTACCATCAGCTCAGCCCCACAAGATGTTGACTATCAGACGTAACAACACGTCAACATTAAGATTCTAGTAAAGAAACACTATACGTGCCTTTAAAATTTGAGGGTTTCCCTCGATTACACCAAGATCCCATCATCAGATCCCAAAATGGAAAAAATGGGACCAACTAGAAGGTACACCCTCTAAGTAGGCGAAAAAAAATTTCGATTCGGTAGTCAAACGACTGAGATATGAGGTAACATACATACAAAAAAAAAAAAAATGATAAAAAAAAAAACATACAGTCGAATTGATAACCTCCTCCTTTTTTGAAGTCGGTTAAAAACTAACAGAGGATTTTCAAATCCTGCCTCATTTGGCATACGGTAGTCCGGCAAAATTGCCACTGCAGTTTATTTTACTGTTATTTCTTTCTCAAATAGAATACTTCCACTTACTTTGTAAAAGCGGAGTGGATTGAAACTTGGAGCTGAATAAATTGTTTAACATTGTGGTAATACTTTTAAAAGTCAGGTTTATATTAAACATTTTTATTCAGCACTTTTCATACCCTCATTCAAGTAAAACAATCAATAAAACTGACGTATTCTCAGAGGCATCTCACGGAAAGATTCGTCGCAAATCTATGCCCGGTTGAGTGACACGGGAGGCAAAAAGTTGGCAAAGAATTCGCCGTACGGGTGAAAGATATCTGTTAGCTCTACCCACATTGTGTTTGTCCTTCGTAAGTCTTTTGCATTTTTTACGGTATCGATTTGCCAAATGACGCATGGAACTCCTACGATTACGTTATGAAAATTGTAATTTTGACATTTCTAGGTATTTCTGGCTTCTGATATTATTATTTCTATAATAAGGGACTTAGCCTACTAAAATATGTATGTGCACTAGCTTTACACTCGCTTCTTTGTCAGAAGTCAGCCCTTTTTAATGCTGCTAGGATCGTTTTATTAGTTAACATAGGTATTTAAGCTGGCCAAAACAGTGACGTCCAAAAGTTATTTTTTGAAAGTATTACATCCAGCACTATCCAAATATTTGAATCCAATTTTTGGACGTAACTGTTTTGGCCACCCTGTATGTACTTAAGTAAGTTTTTACCGGCTTCAAAAAAGGAGGTATACAATTCAATGTGTATATATGTGATATCGTTTGAATTGGATAAAATGTGAGTATCTATCAAGCCTTTAAGGCTTGATATTGTGTGCAAAATTTCGTAGGTGTATGTTTGTCTTAGGATTTCTCGAAAACGAGAAGTCATATCGAGATGACTTCAATTTGGTATATTACGACCTATAAAGGCAAAGGAAAATTTTGTCAAAATCGGTTCATTACTTTTTGGGATATGAGTAATCAGAACTGTTAGGCATGAAATACAAATATAATTTAAAAAAAAAACTCCCTCAAAGAAATTTACTAAAAAACGCAATATTTTTTTGTTAATGTATGTCAGATGTCTCAAGTTGACCGACGAGATTATCACTCCATTAAAGAGATTATTCTCATTTGACCGCTGCCCTTAGCAATGAAAACTCCGCATTTGATATAATGGAAATATGTACACCTCGACTGGTCTTTCTTGACGGCGATATTCTAGTATGTAGTACCTTGCCTTATTTACTTTCAGCTAAAATAATATTACTACCTACGATATACAAACTTGCTCAGAGAAGGTTGGGAAAACGTTTTTATTAATCAGAAATACTTAAGGTTAAGATAACCCTCTTACACCTAATATAAAATTCAAAGTTACATCATATATTTAAGTTAATCCAATTTATGTTACGAATTTTGAAAGCGAAAAGAGAAGAAAGTGATTTGATTAACAAGTAGAATACCTATTTAAATTAAGATAAGCACTTCGACTTAAAAGACTTAGGTCTTAGTCCCTTAATTATTCGGTATCATTAATATTTAAATTTTCGTTTTGTATAGGCCAAAATTTAGTGCTGCTAAAATCTATGTACGCGTAATACATTTAGATAAATATCGCAATGAAACTGTTTAAAGTAGTTAAGTGTTTGTAATATACGAGAAAAATATTCTTAATACCAACTCTTCTCCTATTCTTCAAACGGATAGTAAAGCAGATTTATGCTGAATTGTTTACGTAAATGAATAAATATCTTTATTATGAGAGATTTCCTGAAATACTGGTCGCTCTTTCTATAGTTCCGTGGATAAGAATTTAAGTTACGAGTACAACTAACCTTATGTAAGAAATATTTTTAAAGGTGTATTTTTTTTAAATAAGTTTATTAGACTGAGTAGGAAGTTATTAAGAAAATAAGGGATAATCCGTCATTATCGCAGATAAGTCGAAACAATTTCGAGATACTTACGTACTTATTAAGTTCCTACATAGGCTTTTTTTGAATTTCGAATCAATAAAGGAGAACAAATATATACCTACACTTATATTCAGAATGTGCAGAACCAAAGCTGCATAATTAAAGGTAAAAGTATGTGCAAATGTACGAGGGTCAAACTGAAAGTTCTTAGAACTGGCCACTTATAAACAATATAATAAAAAAAATATTCTAAAATTTGAAAATAGAACTCTTTGCTAATATTACTGAGTATATATTTCATTCATTTGTCATTTGTTTTACGATTTGGCGGCAAATTGAAAATTGTCTGTGTCACGGCAACATGAATTTAACACGAGAAAATTTTCGTGCAATGATTTTTTATGACTTTCGATGTCATTTAAGTCAACAAGAAAGTTATGATAGACTACGATTGGCCTTTCACGATGAAGCCCCATCTCGTGCGACTGTTTACAACTGGTTTAATGAGTTTAAACGTGGTCGCACTAATCTCACTGATGATGTACGTGAGGGACGGCCTTCTACGGCGACGACTGAAAATAACATCTGTGTTGTGCGGCGTATGATAGAGACTGACAAAAGAGTGACCTATCAGCAGATTCGGACAAGCTTAGGCATCGGTATGAGTCAAGTGCACAAAATCCTCCACGAACATTTAGCGGTCAGGAAGCTTTGCGCCCGGTGGATACCTCATAATTTGACTAAGGCTCAAAAACTCCATCGTGTGGATTGGTGCCGTAAAATGATTGAAAGATTTAACGGAGGGGACTCAAATGCTGTGTTCGACATACTAACAGGTGACGAAAGCTGGATTTACTGTTATGATCCTGAAACCAAAAGACAATCTGCTCAGTGGGTGTTTCCTTTCGAGGAGTTGCCAACTAAAGTGAAGAGAGATCGAAGTGCGGGAAAAAAATGGTGGCCTCGTTCTTTGGAAGGATAGGTCATTTCGCAACAATTGTGTTAGAGGATCAAAAAACAGTTTCTGCAGAATGGTACACTACCAATTGTTTGCCACTTGTCTTGGAAAAAGTTCGAGAGAAACGACCTCGCATTAGGATCCTCCTTCACCACGACAACGCCTCGTCGCACAACGCCAAGCGAACGATCGACTATTTGGCGACATCAAACGTTGAATTACTGGGTCACCCGCCGTATAGCCCCGACCTCGCGCCTTGTGATTTTTATTTATTTCCAAAAATTAAAGAAAAACTTAAAGGAAAGCGGTTTATGAATGCTGAAGAAGCGGTGGCTGCGTATCGCGATGCCATTGAAGAGACCCCTAAGGACGAGTGGGCAAAGTGCTTTTCCCAGTGGTTCCATCGCATGCAGCGGTGTATTGACGTCAATGGACAATATTTTGAAAAGATTTAATAAAACTAATAACTGGCTAATGTAATCAATTTTTGATTTTCTAAGAACTTTCAGTTTGACCCTCGTATGTGTGTATGCTAATATGCAATTTTAAGCTCAAACAATGATCGTACGAGTATAATGAAAACAATGTTCCTTGAAAATACAATTGTCTTTGAAGGTAATTGGTGGCAGTTCTCTGTGCTTTTTGGGGATCCGCAGTCTAACAAAAAAAAACTCTTATAGTTTTACCATTTCCGTCTGTCTGTCTGTCTATCTGTGTGTCCACGACCTTTGGTACTAGAAAACGATAATTTGACATGAGTATGTGTTCTAATCACAACGCCAATTTTTTTTAATACCTCAAAAGTGAAGCACAAATTCATCATCTACTTGATAAATGACTATACTACAATAAGCAATTGAGTGTATATACGTTTATGTTTTGCTTTGTGATTATGTTTCTTAACTTGTGTCTTTTGAATTGGGTGCATATGCATAATCAATATAATCAGTGTATGTCATGTGAAGGTATGATCGCATTCTACAATTGTGTTTACACTAACATGTTTCAACTAAATAAATACTGCAACTCATTTTTATACATAATCGAACGAATGACACTTAGTATCAGTGGTGAACACAAACAATGCTTTTATTACGCAGGCCTACACATAGTCAAAACAATGCTAACAACAGTTTTTTCCACAAAAATAGTTTATTTAATATTATGCAAAGGTTATTACGTACTTACAAGAAATATTACAATATATTATGATTTTTTAAATAACAAAAAATATACATTACTTTAATATATCTACAGTATATGGGTGAGTATATTATGTATTACATTTTATACAAACTACAAACTCTTAATGCAGTCTATCAAACTGGTTCTTATACTCATAGATCCACAGCAAAATAATATTATGTACAGCTTCTCTCTATTTATAACACTTGTTATAGTAAATATTATTTGTATTTTCCTTGAGATAATAATCACTTTACCCTCACAATTGTACTATGGATGATCGCTTACAAACTATAAATCAAATAGATAACCTAGCCATTGCAAGATCAGTTAGATGTGACTGTAATGAACTATCTAGTTACTGGAAAATAAGGAAATCAGACCTCACCGTTGTATCACAGAACATACAAAGCGTATATTGCAATCTCGACGATTTTATAATAAATTTGTCTTACCTGGGTTTTGATGTGGATATTATAATTTTAACAGAGTGCAGATTAAATGCAAATAAGCCTATTCCAAAACTAATTAATTACTACTCTTTTGCTACAACGCGCCAATTAAATCAAAACGACGGTGTAGTAGTATACATAAAAGAAACTTTAAAATCAAACGTAACAGAAATTACTTTAACTCATGCTTCGGGCTTACAAATAGATGTATACGATCAGACTATACTAGGCATATACCGCTCCCCTTCTAATAATAATGCAGATTGTTTTGTAAACTCCTTAAAATTACATTTAAGTACACTAAACTCAAGAAAAAATCTTACTATCACAGGTGATATCAATATTAACATTCTTCCTTTAGATGATGAACAGCATTATGATATAAAAAACAGAGCAACTTACCTTGAAATGCTATCAGGCTTTGGCATTCTTCCCGGTCACACTTTGCCTACAAGGGAGAAGAAATGTATCGACCATTTCATGTTAAGACTAAACAGAATAAAACATTCTGCTTTTATTGCTGTTTTAAACACCACAATTACTGACCATCAGACGACCTTCCTTTCTATATCGCAATTGAAAAATCACCAAGCTGCGCCTAAAACAATTACCAAAACAGATTTCGAAAAATCTCTCAAATACCTCCAACAGAAAAATCTCTCATATTTATTTACTAGTGATGATCCAAACTTTATAACTGACAGTCTGATTCAGGAACTCACCGACTCATTACGCGAAGGTACAACCTCTGTTGTAATTCCAAAAAGTAAGCGTATAATTAAACCATGGATCACAAAAGGCGTACTAAGATGTATAAAAAACCGCAATAAACTCCAGAAAGAAAGTCGTAATGACCCGTTTAATGAGATAAAAAAAATCACATACTTGCGCTATAGAAATCATTGCAATAACTTAATTAAAAAACTAAAAAGAGAATACGAAAAAAACTTAATTGAAATTTCCATCAATAATAATAAACTCTTATGGAAAAATATTAAAACGTTAACATTTACAAACAAATCTAAAAATGCAAACATTGAATTATCTAATTTAAAATCAACTCCCACGGACTCCGCAAACCTGATAAATAAATATTTTGCTAACATTGGCAATCGACTAGCTCAGGACATTCACACCACTCTCAATAAAGATAAACAATATGAATATCTTAAGTCACTTCATAGTCAAACCCAATCTTTTGTATTATTAGACACAGATGACGTAGAAATAAACAATATAATTATGAACTTAAAATCTGACAGCTCACCGGGCTGGGACAACATTAGCACCAAATACATAAAACATATAAAAAACGAAATTATACCTATCGTCACACACATCACAAACCTTTGTTTCAAAAAAGGCATATTTCCAAATTCTTTAAAAAAATCAATAATAACTCCTATCTACAAAAGTGGAGACAAAAGTAACATAGATAATTATAGGCCTATCTCAGTTCTCCCTGTTTTGGCTAAAATTATAGAAAAAATTCTGAACTCTAGATTACTTAATTACCTTGCTGATCATAACGTATTATCCCCGTATCAATTTGGGTTTAGACGCGGAGTTTGTACAGAAGATGCAGTTACAAATATAACCACTTTTATTACTAAACAACTTGATAAGGGGACGAAGTGCATGTCGGTCTTTTTAGATCTTAAAAAGGCTTTCGATACAGTGCATATACCCATTCTTATAGAAAAATTAGAAAGAATTGGTATTAGGAACACACAGTTGTCTATCTTTAAAGATTATTTGTCAAATAGAAAACAAAAAGTTAAATTGGGTAAATTTGTAAGTGATGACGTTGATGTGTCTTGCGGGGTGCCTCAGGGAAGCGTCCTGGGCCCCACCCTATTCCTTATTTACATCAACGACTTGTGTAACATGTCTATCAAACATGCTAAAATATTTTCATACGCTGATGATACAGCAATCGTATTTACTGGTTCCGATTGGCAAAACACAAAACTCAATGCTGAAAAGGGAATGATCCACATTGCATCTTGGCTAAAAAATAACCTTCTTACCCTAAATACGACCAAAACAAATTACATTTGCTACGGTATATATAATAATTCTCAACCAAATTACGACATTAAATTAAAAATTCATGAGTGTTCTTATCTTGATAATGCAGACTGCAAATGTCCAATCATAGATAAAGTGCGAAGCGTGAAATATTTGGGTGTGATTCTGGATCAGAGGTTATCATGGTATCCACAAATTGAACATCTCGTGAGTAGAATTCGCAAATTTAAATGGATATTTAAGAGCCTGAGACATATTGTGCCCCGGAAACCGCCTGAAGACACCGGTTCGTCCAAAAATATCTTAAATAATATCTACATTTCTCTTGTCCAGGCCATTATAACCTACTGCATCCCAATTTGGGGTGGAGCTTTAAAAACACGCTTTCTTGAGGTCGAAAGGGCACAGCGCAATCTTCTTAAAATTATGTACTTTAAAAATCGCTTATTTTCAACACAGACCCTTCATTTATTTAGTAAAACAATGTCTGTACGGAAACTATATATATTATGCACGTGATTTTAAGAAAACACAAAACTTTAACTTTCGATTCCACGGATAGAGATAAAAGACGGAAAGTAAATGTAGCACTGATTCCTGTTGTCAAAACCAAATTTGCAAGCATCCAGTTTGAAAAGCGGTCAGCCTATTTATATAATAAAATTAACAAAGTTTTAAACATATATCATAAAACCTCCTACGAATGTAAATCTGTCCTAATAAAGTGGTTGCAAGCGTTAAACTATGACGAAACTGAGAATATATTAGAGTACCCAACGTGAAAATATCCCTAATTGTGAATAACAATAACCCTTACAATATTATTGCTAACTTAACTTCCTTTTTATGTTACAAATCATTACCTTCTTTAATCATGAAGTAAGCATAATCCTATTCAATATATATTTATTTAAATAATACAAAATACGTACCACTACTAAACATTATTAATATAACATATATTTTTATTTACTCAACAAAACACACACTTACTAAATATTATATACTATACATATATACACATATTTTACATCTACAGTACCAACACAACACATCGTACCATAATAAAATAACATCCTATAGATAAGAAAGAGCGGAGTCTCCTGGCACAGGCATTGTATGCTTAAAAGGAGGCCCCTGCCACTAGTTAAAACTTTTATAATGTATTTTTAAAGAAATAAATATTTTTGTATTTTTGTATTTTTTGTATAATGATAAAAATATCATTATATACTCGTAACTTTGAGTACGACTAAATACTCACAATATAATTCAAAAACATTTTTTCGGCTTGGCGTGGAGTTTCCGAGTAAAAATCATTTTACTAACGAGTGCCTCCAAATATTTTTATAACATGGTAATATTGAGTTCGTAATGATTTTCATTCTTGAAATTCATTTCAATCTGACCGTATGTATTTTTATACATACGGTCATATTAAAGTCTCCTTAGTAATTTATAAGATCATGCCTTACAGCGGGGACAGACCAATTGAAATAATATCACAAAAGCAAGAGAGTGTGGAAGCCTTTGTCCTGGTAACGCATTAGGCCAGATTTCTGACATTCGAATATCTCCTCTATAGAAATGAGTTAAGGTTCATAAAGGAAACTATATTCTCATGAATTGTGGGTACACGTTAATGCGATGTTCAGAGAGATTCATTGAAACCTTGTTACTGGCGTGCACGGTAATAATATCCAGTTTCACTTAATTTACATTAGTACTACTAGCTTAAGCGTTTGAACCGACTGGCTCTAGGAGGGAATCGCTGGTCGTCCCGTTGGAAATAAATGATGATAAACTATTGAAATATTATTACTAGTATATAAAACTGACACCACAAAAAAAAACCTCGAGCTTGGGCTTTAACCAGTAAGCTGTTATTAATACGTTTACGGACTCTATGCCAAAGAAAATTTGCGCGACTTGATGTCAAGATTTTGACATAAACTGTCGACAGACAATATTTGAATGTCTAATTTAAAGACGCAGAAGTGACGCAGGCCTTTTGTACCTACTGAACAAATCTTAACACGCCTCTCTTTTTCGTATTTAGGGCGCGGAAATCTTAAAATTAAAAACAATTACCATTGTTATTAATCTGATAACTCATACAAAAAAAAAACTACTCTGAAATAGTCACTATAAATATTGTAATTTTTGTGTCCCAAAATAATCATTACCCTAACTCCTCATTCGAAATATGATTGATGTTTTAAGATATGTCAAAATATATTAGTAATTTTAAAGCATCATAATAATATAAAATAATAATATTATAAAGCTGAAGAGTTTGTTTGTTTGTTCGTTGTTTGTTTGAACGCGCTAATCTCAAAAACTACTGGCCCGATTTGAAAATTTTTTTTTACCTTGGATAGTCCATTTATCGAGGAAGGCTTTAGGCTATATAACATAAAGATACAACTCATAAGACCACAGCAGAAATGAAAAATGTTGCGAAAACGGGAGAAAGATATTCCTTTTGAGAGCTTCCGCTGCATACGCTGCGGAAACCGCTTAAGTTACACAAATATCATGTATGACAGGATTGTTTAGCATTAAGAGTTCTATAATAAAGTCCGCGACAGCATATGTCTATCTTTTATAGTTGACTTACTACAACCTTTTTTATGATCATAAATTTGTAAAAAAAATACGCATTATATGTATATATCATTTGATTTCAATAAATAGCTTAGGAGCTATCACAGTTTTAACATAACTCCGCACCAAAATAATGTTCGCAGCTTAATGCGCTTGCGCTAATATATTATAAAGCTGAAGAATTTGTTTGTTTGAATGCGCTTATCTCAGGAACTGCTGGACCGATTTAAAAATTATTCTGTGTTGGATAGCTTATTTATCGAGAAAGGCTTTAGGATATAAAACATGACGCTGCGACGGGAGGGGAGGGAGTAAACTCAAAATGCGCGGACGAAGTCGCGGGGGACCGCTAGTATTAAATAAGAAACGATGCTACATACGCTTCGTTTGTTACTATTCAGTATTTACATAACTTAAATTAGGTCATATTATTAAAGTAAATACATAATGGATATACCATAAATATGGACATCTTACTTCTAAAATTGCTACAGACGCCAACACTGTTAAACCTGCCTTGGTGCCTTCATGTTTCAAGTTGTATTAGAAAATAAAATAAAAAATGCCTATGAAAATTTTGAAATGTTGTCAATCATGGCAAAAATGAGCAGACACTTTTTTGTGTTCATTATTGTCGTAGCAATGCAAATTGTGATCAGATAGTCGCAGTATAGAAGAGGATAAATTACCTGTTAAATAGCACAGAAAATGCAGGGTAAAGTTTTCACTCTCTAA
This sequence comes from Pyrausta purpuralis, assembly GCA_963924145.1. NCBI lineage: Eukaryota > Metazoa > Arthropoda > Insecta > Lepidoptera > Crambidae > Pyrausta > Pyrausta purpuralis. The sequence goes on along the minus strand of OZ001653.1, from coordinate 13,449,951 downwards.
TGTGGTAGAAACCTAAAATGTGATTCGACGCGTCGCGTCTGAGTGATACTTGTGTTGCTGATAGTCAAATGTTTGTCAGACAGAATACATCAGATAAGACCATGATATAATGCTAGGGACAGCCGACTGCCAGCATGTCGGAGTATATTTTTGTAGAAAAACTGATTGCTTCTGTAGCTCGGTTATCTTTCAATACCCTGCATAGATGCCGGTGGTATAAATTGTTCGCTCTTGAGATCTACAGGAATAATGTTTTGTTCTTTAATCCCTAGAGGATAAAGTCTCGTCCTGGTCCCGATAGTTTCAGTAGAATTTGCGTTCGATTCGCAAGAGCATTGACAGAGCTGCCTACAACATTATATTTATTTTGCATTTGATAACAGTTTTTACTAGTTTTTTGTTGTTTTGCAAAAAAAATACGAATTAAACTAATAATCAGATATAAAATTGTTATCTCTACTGCACTTATATTACCATAATCATAAAGCTGTTACAACGTCGATGAGATCGAAATCTAGGTTTAAATGTTGTGTTATATTGTTTCTATCGTAAATCGTTTCTGCAAGGTATGTTAGTTCCTTAAGTGTAAGATCACGTTTTGTTAGTCACCAACTATAACCTGTTTGTGCACTGAATAAATAAAGTAAATTAAAAAAATACCTAATGGTGTATCCACACCGCCCGTTGGCTTTACCTGCAGTATACGATTTATCTAAAGCAGTAGGTGTAATAAGGGAATGTGTTGCAGCTAAAACTTGCATCGCCCCCAAAGCTACGCTCCATGTACTCAGTTTTGTTACGACTGATGCGGACTTCATGGTTCTCAATTTCAACGGCCCATTAATTAAAAGTAAAATAATTATTGAACACCAATCACATACATTGCTCTGATCCAAAAGTAAGTAGCATTTGCACTTGTGTTATGAAAATCAGACATAACGGTGGTACCACAACACTCAGACCCGAGACAATATAGATTTTTTTAATTTCTATATTGACCCGATCAGTAATCGAAGCGCGTCGCTTTGAAACCAGCGTGCTTAGCCACTATATCACGGAGGTCGTCAATGGGAAAAAGTGTGTTTTCAAAAGTTAACATTTACAGAAAAAAAAAACATCCGTAGTATTAAATCCACAAACACAAGCCACAGGCCGTCCGGCGCGTCGCTCCGTTTATGAGCGCATAGTATTTTAGAACTAAAAGATCTAGTAAGATAATTATTGGAATCCAAGACATCTTCATATTGCAATCTTATTTCATTCGTTCAAGTTCCAGGCAGTTTCAATTACCTCTCACAGCAACATCGCAATACGCACGCGGGCTGAATGTGTAATCCCACGATGATTGTATTTGCTTTTAAGTTTTAATTACCATTTTTCAAAATCATTCTCAGTTAACAAAAATATTTTTTTGTTTGTAAATTATGCGTTAAAGAAAATATATTTTTAAATTGCTTGACTTTCGGCTAAAACAAACCACTCCAATCAACAACGTAATTCTCTTTGAGCACCTCTATCTATAAATATTTTTAATTTGTTTTGTTAAGGGATTATAATTGGTGGAACGCCTCCACGGATTATAATCCCTTAACAAAATAAATGAAATACGTTAATTTTAGACCAACGGTCCTGGCGAACATCGTTTGCTCCTTTTGTCCTATCCGGGGCAGCGATGAATCCAGCAAGAAAAAATTAACTTTAAAAAAAAGTACTGTGGTGCTGTATAGTTTATGCTTGATGGTCAAAGTGATGGCACCGACTCCAAAAAGAAATCGTTTGCCTAAAATGGGTTCCTCTCCTTTTAATAGTCCAGAGTTTATTTAAGATTTTTTTTAGTGCATTTTGGTTTTAAAGTCGGTTTTTACTTTTTTTTAAAAGTTAATTTTATTTCTTCATTTTAGAGATAACAGGAGAAGGGGGGGAGGGGGAGATGTTGTACCTTATGACTCTGTTCTGTAAGAAGCTACTAACTACCTATTATAAGTTCTTTATTATGATTACTGAACTCTTAAGAGTTAAGGAGTTCCACCATCAGCTCAGCCCCACAAGATGTTGACTATCAGACGTAACAACACGTCGACATTAAGATTCGAGTAAAGAAACACTATACGTGCCTTTAAATTTTGAAGGTTTCCCTCGATTACACCAAGATCCTATCATCCGATCCCAAATTAGCAACAATGGGACCAACTTAAGGTATACCATCTTAGTAAGCGAAATTTTTTTTCGAATCGATCGACAAACAACTGAGATATGAGGTAACATAGATACAAAAAAACATACAGTCGAATTGATAACCTCCTCCTTTTTTTGAAGTCGGTTAATAACTTAGTTAATTGGTCCACCCATTCACGAGTAATTAGTTGTGTTACAGAAAAGTGCAGCGGAAATCAAATGAACATATTAGAATAACGTACTTAGACTAACCTGTGATTCATATTTTTGGTGTCGTTTTTGCGCAGTTCGTTTCTGAAAATTAGTGACGATAAATAAAATCTTCGTTAGAAAACGTAACAAAATATGTCTTTTGATCAATTTTCAAAACATTATGAGTGATGTTCCTTATCGAGATCGATATCTGTTGATATATCTTATTATGTTTAAGATAATTTGACTCCTCGTTTAAAAATAGTTTTTTGATTTCACACGGTCACGATTTCTATGTTTTTCAATTTCATCGGTGTTTTTATATTTGCTTGTTTTTTTTAAGTAAAACGAACAAACGAACAAAGTTCGATTGATGCGAGAATCAGTCTACTGGTGCGCTTAAAAACACTGAGACAGAATTTGTGTTTCCGTGTATTTACTGACTGTGAACAACAGAAAGATTTTAATATACGACATAAGTTAAAATTATATTTGATGCAGACAGAAAATTAAACTTATCGAGGCAAGATCTGAATTGTTTTACATTTATTTTGCTTCAGACTTTGGCCGCTAGATTACGAGAGCAACTGCAATGGTATGTTATTTTTAATAACGTTATTAGTGACTCGTTGACAGCTGCAATACAACGAGCAGCAGTCCGGCGGGCGGAGAATCCAATGAACGGGTGCATGTGACAGCCGGGAAATACCGGACACATGTGCTGCGCGAACCAGAATTGCGCACTTAGGGTATAGCACGTGCAGAACAGTTAACACAAATACTGAGTTCATTGCTATAGACCACCCTATAGGCCCGCCACGATACACCCGCGCTCTCGGCTCTCCCCACGCCCCTACGCAGCTTAGGCAAAGTCTCAATGAAGTAGTTTACAATTCAGACAAAATCCTAGCTTATTGACGTTATGCCTGTGTTTGAAAATAATAGAAATATAGAATAGAATAAACAGAAATATAGTTATATTTATGCAAAATACTATATTTTTACATAAACTCAAATGTAAGTTTTTTTTTATGTAAGAATTCAATTACCATACTGATTTACTTAAAACTTGAAACGAATTGCAATTAACATACGACATTCTTGTTACAACGGTTTGGCAAATCAACAGTTTTAAAATCAAAATGCATAGGTAATTTCATAAGATAATCGTAAATCAGATGCCGTTTTTGGTGACGCATTACTTATTTTTGACTCAATAATTTAGGTCAAACAAAAATACCGTCATCTTGTTGGCATAGCCGGAGTGTGCGTTTGAGTAGCTTATGCTATCGTACTGCTACGGCGGAGCGTTGACTACGAAAATTCGTAGCGCAGCTTATTTGTACAGCGTAGTCTGATCGCTCTCTCAGATATAAAACCAATAGCGGTCCCCCGCGACTTCGTCCGCGCGTTTTAAGTTTGCTCCCTCCCCTCCCGTCGCAGCGTAATCTTTTATAGCCTTAATCCTTTCTCAATAAATTAGCTATCCAACACAAAAATATTATTTCAAATCGGTCCAGTAGTCCCTGAGATTAGCGCGTTCAAACAAACTCATCAGTTTTATAATATTAGTATAGATTAGCTGTCATCGATAAGCTACGACGCTACAAATACTACATTCTTGCTGTTGTTATGAAACAATATGTGTGGCATTCTTGTTAGAATTAAAAATTGTATTGTCTGAATTCCCCGTACACTCAACAATGTCTTGTGCTCGAGCGAGAACAACAAAACATTCGTATCTGTTGAACGGGAACCACTCAAGAGTCCAGACATATTGGCCGATGCCGCATTGCATTCTATTGCTGCAACAGCCGAAGAGCGGTATAAAGAACTGGTACATTAGAATTCGCGAACGTCTCAAGTCAAAACACTTGAAGGTTACAGTAACTACGATAGAAAATAACAACGATTTTGACATTTATTTAAAGTTAATCGGTACACCAGATCCGAATTTTGTGTTCCAGACGTTGGTTTCCATTCATTTATTTTCAATACCTACATACAGAACAGAAATTAGTAAGACAGCGTCTTGATTCTGAACTAGATGATCTATGTAGACACTACTTATCTCCAATTAGAGACTATACATATATTAATTATCTTCTTAACATAATTATTACGATCGCATACAACAACAACCATACCTTTGTTTTTTTTTTGATTGAACAGTAGCCACACTTTACGAAAATTTACACACTTTACGAAATTTTGGTGCATTTATTTTTATACAGGTGCGCCGGCGTTGCCAGTAATAGGAGGGTAAAAATAAAGGTCCCTTAAGTAACCAGTAATCAATTCAAAATGGTAATAAGCATAAATATCATAAGCGATAACACAATATTTAATTATACAATGAACTAATTTGAAATCTTCCACATTCAAGAAGAAGTATCATGTTTTAAAAATCTAAGTAAGAAATTCGCTTCTAAAGCAAATGCTCGCATCACTTACACAGTAGATGTCGTGACGCAAATTCAATTTAGCAAAAAGAGGAAACTTCTGCCCCTGCGAATCACATAATCAACCGTATAAAAGATAAACTAAGTGTACGCCGGCCTGGTAATCCATTATCGCAAAGTTTGTTTTGACCAGATATAGTGGTGCCTTAGTAGAGTAATGAAAAGAAAACAACAAAGCTCTATGGACTAGACGGAAGTTGTGAAGCTCGCAGCTTGAACACTCAAGGGACCCGCTTGTATCTGTGGTAGAACAGCATCCAAGATATGCTTAACATTATTATCATTAATTTCGACAACAAAAACTGTACCATTACCATGAGTTGCTGTCAAAAAGTCATATCTAAGCTGAAGAGTTTGTTTGTTTGTTTATTTGAGCGCGCTTATCACAGGAACCAAAAGACCGATTTAAAGAAATATATGTTAGATAGCTTATTTATCGAGGAAGGCTTTAGGCTATAGAGCAATACGCTGCGACGGAAGGGCAAACTCTCAAACGCGCCGACACAGCCGAGTAGGACCGATAGTGTAGTATAAGCGTAGTCGAAGCGCCAACCGTCCTGCACAAAACAGAACGCGGGATGTCTCCACTCTATGTATTTGTATAGTTAATTTCTCGGATGAAAAACAAAAAATATAGTCTTGTGGTTCCTGTGATTAGCGCGTTCAAACAAACAAACAAACTCGTCAGCTTTATAATATTAAGTATAGATAAGCGTTTTAATGTTAAATTCACACAGCCATACCATTTGCAGTGAGCGGCAAGTCAATAACCATGGCAACACTATGAAATAGGTACACAGCGCGCCGCTCTGTGTCAATCTGTAAATAACTTTTAGTGATTCTGTTCGAGCAACAAAGAGTTGAGATTGGTTATCACCTTTATAAATAGGAATCATTTGGAACGTTAGTAAGGGTTGGTACTGAAGTTACAAGTGTTATTATTTTAGTACATTTCATTGCCACTGATAGCATTGGCAATGCAAATTAAAAATGCAGAAAAGATTGCTTGTTTACAAACAATTTTGATTTCTTCAAATAAAAAACTCTAAGTATTTTTATATCTGCATATTTGTTCATGTAAAAGTGAAGGTATTATAACCTCGTAACGTACGGACAACTGCGTAAACGTCAAGGTAAACACTGACGTACCTTATGCAGTTGTTATAAAGGCTAGTATGCAACAAAAGTGGGTAACCTGATGTGCTGGCTACTGTTCATGATCTAGTAAAGAAATTATTTGAGAAAAGTCTGTTTTGTATTTTTGGAAACGATTGACGATAGTTTGAAGTACTTGAAACTTAAAAGCTTTGTCTAAATAATGATTTTTGAATATGTTTAATGTCGTTGCTCTACAAAACATCGATAAAACAGTACAAGCTTGCTATAGAAGGGGTAGACCTAAAATAAAGGTGGTGTGACGATATTTCCAGCTTTGTGAGAGATTGGGAATTGTTCACCACTGACAGAGACATGTGAAAAAATGGTAGGAGACCTTTGCCCAGCAGTGGGATGATGTAGGTTAGATGAAACAACTTACTTAACGGAATACTGATTTCAATATCGAATTTCAAAGGTAAAAAGTTAATGAATTTATCCGTTAAACTACATGAACAAAATGAAATTTGTGTCTTAAAAACCTATTATTTCAATAGATACCGACGCTTTTACTTGCTACTTGTACAATAAAATTATTTTCATACTTAATTTTCCTTGATGTAAATTTTTAATAAATTTTATTTTGAATTTACATAAACAAATCTGTCCCAATTCAATTGATAACACCAAATTAGTAATAAGTTAATAAGGACAACTTTTTTATTTGAAGCAAGGGATGTTCACCCTTCTCCCTTAAATGAGTAATTAATAGCATCAGATTACATTAAATCGATCTGATGAGATAGAATCTGTCTTGTTAATTCTAAATGATCTATCCAAGAGATCCGAAAGATTACATTAACGTTTTTTCATTACATTAACCTTTTTTTAGATTCAACACTTTTAATTAGTAAAATGTGTTGATTATTATAGTTACTTTTATAACAAAAAGATACTTAGTCAAAAAACTAATTTCATATCAATAAGCAAGTGAATAGATACATGATTAAGATTACTTTAGGCTAGTATTAAAAATTTCTTTTGTTTTTTTCAAATATAAATATTTATTACATCTAAAGGTAGTACGAGGCATTGTAAAAACAAAATAAAGCTTAGTCAGCTCCTACGAAAAACGTTTTGTAATGCAACTTAGCAGGAAAGTGAATTACCAAAATTTGTGATTTACATCTATCCACCATTATCTACTATTTTTTCCGGAAAGTAATAACTTTTACATTAGGTAGGGTCATTCATATTAAACAGGGTTGATTACATCCTAATTAGAGCTGTTGCGTAAACGGCATACATAATATCGAAGGATTTGAATACATTAGTGAAAAACCCCTGAAACAGGTTTTTTCTTTGCCGTAAATCACCGCGGTTTTTTAAAACACAAAATCTTTTAAGTGTCTCTCGTAGCGATTACATTTTACCTAACGTTATGACATGACGTGACCATGACATAGAGACAGAACGTATTAAGTGCGCCTTTACATTAGAGCGTCAGCAGCGCGGCAGCAGCAAATGCCTTTACATTAGCAGCGCGACGGTTGCGCGACAGGGTTGGTCCCACTACACCCATAACCCATTTCAGTGCCAATACGGGGATAGTATTACTACTGCAATGGGTAATGGGTATAGTAGGACGGACAGCGCGATTGACGAGCGTAAGTCTTACTTCTGCCGCGCTGCTAAAGTCGCCTAAATGTAAAAGCGCTCTAAAGTAGTAGGGATATGTTACCTTAAAGTATCGAAAGGCCTTACATTCAAGGCCTCTATGTCAAGTTTTTTTTTAATTGAGTAACAAATGGAGTGCCGTTAGTGCCGATACTCGGTGTCCGTGTGAAACTGATTTATTTTAATGGTAAATGAATCGGCTATTTACAGAATGTTTTACTTTTAAGGCGTTCCGTAGTTCAACAAGGGACCATTATAGTTTCGTTATATTCGACTGTCTGTCTGTCTGTTTGTAGTTCAGCTTTAAAACCTTAGGTACTAGAAATTGTAATTTGGTATGGATATGAACTCGTATCTCACCGCGTAAGTTGCAAAATATAATACCTACACCTACTAAATGGGGTACATTTTTCTATTGCCTTACCTGTCGAGTATCGTTTAATATATAAGTAGATATGATAATTAATAATATATAATATGATTCTGCGTTAACAAACATATTTTTTCGATAAAATGACCTGTTTCCGTAACATTCATTATTATGGGGCTAATTTGCCAAAAAAAATGGTTATAGGTGGATACGTGCAAAAATCAGAACACTAGGACAGTATGATGAATTAAGGGGAAAACTATTACGGCTATGAAATTTAAAATAACATAGTTTTAGTCTATAAACATAAATCAAAAAAGTTTTCAAGTAAATTTTCACTTAAAAATTGCAACCTCAAAAACACGATAATTAAACTGAAGTAAGTTAATACTGATTTTATTGTCTCTTTTAGGTGTAAAAAATCTGAATTGTTATTTAACATCATAAGAAGCTATAACTGGCTTTTTAGTTACAGATATTCTGTTACTTTCAAGGCAATCAAAACCTGATAAGGGAATTTCAATCTTATTTTACGGGCTATAAAAGTGCATATACATAATAAGTTGATACGCTTCTGGAGATAGCCCCACATAACCCTTCGTCTGGCCATGCAAAGGGTATGAAATTTAAAAAAAAAAGCCAGCCAGCCAGAATTATGCCTCCTTACCACAAGGAACGTGTCTTGTTTTTAAAAGGTAGGTATTGTGTGTTATTTTATGATTTTATCCATGTCCCCCTTTTCTTGTTTTGTCTAATAAATGTATTTATAAAATTGTAAGATTGTTTTCTATCTGTGAGCAAATTTATGGTTGATTTTTCCTTATTTTATGTAAAATCACAAAACCGTGTCTTTCCCTTTGACAATACCTACATCTCAAGCCAACTTGATAAAATCTCGTCTGAATGTAGGCACGTAAACATTACGATGGGATCTATTCACCCAGTCGGAATCTAAAAGCCTTGATTTGCTTGCTGGGAAAGAATGTTGATTACACCGAGTCTACCTATCTCCCTAGGTATGAAAAAAAAATTAGGGTTTGAACCGAAACACTAGGGGACTTACTCTGTTAGCCAATATTCATGTTTGAGGCCACAGCTATTGCTTATTCTCGTGACTCCCGTGATTTCATCACTAGCTGACATACTTGAATCTAAATATTTTACGTTCACTGTCCAGTCCGTTCGACTGTAGGAATTCGCTACATCTGCATATCCGACAATCTCAGTCGCTTCCTGTTTTCAAAGCTAATTTCATGCAAGAGTAAAAGCGCATTTCCTTTCGCTTTGATAGATTGAAGCTTTTTCCTCTCTTAGTTATTATCTCAATTATTATTATATGTACCTATGTGTATTATGTATTTATTTATTTCATTTGTATTTCTTTTAATATGCAGGCTGAAATTTTGATCACTGATCAAATTTTGTGTGAAATCCCCACTGTTGGATATGAACAACCTTTAAAAGTAAAATCGAAGAAAAAAAAACAGCTGTTCCTTACAAAAGTTTACACTATTGTCACCATGGTAAAAGTTGTTTTAACCACCAGTGGAGTCTTAGCACAAAATTTGGTGTTTAAAGTCCGTTTTTCTTTGCTCGTCGAATATTGCAAAAACAATATTGACATGCCTTTTTAAAGAAACGATTAACTTTAAAATAATACTAACACAAAACTCACAATTTATTAAGTTAATTCATTTTTGAATACTGAGTTATTTTAATCAAATAGTTACTTAATTTTACTAACTGATACTTTTACTACTATTTTACTATATACTATTTTAAACAGGTATAAAAAGATTGTTTATATTGTTGGACTAGCAAGAGAAAACAGATTTTTATTAAAATTTCAGCCAGTAAGAATAATGTATTTTAGTATTTCTCTAGCTTTATCTAATCTCTAATATTTAATTTTTCGACATTTTGCACATCGCTTCCTACCTTTAATAAATTGTGTCTCCTCTATCCGATAGTTGTCTAAAGACAGCGCTTTCAGCGATAAGAACGCCAATATAGTACTTGTGATTTGTCTGTTTTCATGTCTTTGTTATTTTTGCAACATCTATTTATTAATTATACTAATTGCAAAAAAAACGTACAGCAAACATTCTTACTGTGTCTTACTGTGAAATAGAATAACGTACTTATTCCTGACATTTAAAGTGACGTGAAGTTTTGGTATTCAAAACATTAAGACTCCTCAAGTCGTTAAAAATCGCTAGTAGTCCATGCTTTTTTTGTATTATGAAAGGGGTAGTGCAGGAGCGAGGATGGCATGAATATTCAAGAGGCGTCATTACAAAACTTATATTTTTATGGAGCTTCGGGCCATGACCCGGCCCACAACAATAATTAGGCTAGTTACAAGCGGCTTTCAGAAACACTACTTTATATGCTCAGATATAATTATGAGTGCGGCTTTTAGCTTTGCGGCTTTCCCAAAAATTTAATTTAGGAAATGTTGCAAAGCTTTTAGGGAAGCAGTTAGGAACAATGTAAAGTATTGCAAAAATCATCATCATCATCATCATCAGCCAAAGGACGTCCACTGCTGAACATCGGCCTCCCCCACGGCTTCCTACAGTGACCGATCATGAGCGGTCTGCATCTAGTTGGATCCTGCGATCTTTACACGGTCTTTTGTTCATCTTGTCGGTGGACGTCCTACGCTGCGTCTCTGATCAAAAGGTCTTCTATCTATAACTTTTCTGACCCAACGGCCATCAGTTCTTAGCGCTATGTGCCATACCCATTGCCACTTAAGCTCTCAGGGCTATGTCCTTTACCTTAGTTCTTCTACGTATGTCTTCATTTCTGATTCGATCTCGTAGAAAAACACCAAGCATAGCCCTCTCTATCGCTCGTTGTGTGATTTGAGCTTCTATATAAGACCCACAGTTAGAGACCATGTTTCGGATCCGTATGTCATCACTGGTAAATTATACTGGTTGAAAACTTTTGTTTTCAGACACTGAGGTAGTTGAGGTGAGAAGACACTCTTGCAAAATTTGCCGAACGTTGCCCAGCTGAGTTGGATTCGTCAATTTAACCAAAATTAAAACGAACAAAACTATTCGTGATACATATGTTTCAAGCCCTATATTTGTAACGAAAAGTAAAAACAAACCCAACCCATTTGTATGAGCTACAGTTAAATGTTGCTTCAACATTGACGAAACTCTATAATAAAACTTTGGCGTCAGATCAAAGTGTACACGAAAATATTCTAATCTTGATTCACGATCAACGAAGAAACTTTAATACTTTTACTTTATGTTCGTAGCATTCAGAACTTGCAATGAAGTGCAAAACTCTACAGACAAAGTTAGCAGTGAGAATGGATCGCAAAGAATATATAATATCATAACTTGCTATGGGCGCGGGCGTTGGATTCCGGAATCAACACTTCTGGGTGAAATATTTAATGCAATGTCGGCACTTAGGTCTGCCCTGTTAATTCATTATAGAAATAGTTCTGCTTGCTGTAACACAAGAATTTACATTTTGTCCTTTTCTTAGGACCTGTTGTCATACGATTAATCATTAAAAAGTTTAATTTATATGTTTTGTAAACGAATCAAATGTAATTAGAAAGACCGCAAATAATACGGGTGTAAATCGAGAAAAAAAATCAGCTGTTCCATACATTTTGACCGCGCGCCAATTGAACTTTTGTATGGAACAACTGATTTTTTTTTCTCGATTTCACTATTGCCCCCATAGTAAAAGTTGTTCATATTCATCAGTGGAGTCTATACACAAAATTTCGGTACTGATAACAAAGTCACCCTGTATATCTCAAATCTGTTTAAAATCAATTAAGAAGAGACTTCTAGTAATAAATTTTCATCAAGCATAAGTATCGACGTTTAATTTTTCCTGTTCTCCAGTACGTGTTACTTTCATAAAGATGAAATAAGAAACCAAAAATTTGCGCACGGGCGGGAATTGAACCAGCAACCTTTTGGCAAACCGGGCCAAACGCTCTTACCAATTGAGCTACCGTGCTGTTAGTCCGACCCTGCGAAATTTGTGGTTTCTTATGAAAACGTCAATTGCGTGACGCTTAGCGCCATCTAGCCGTCTGTTTATGAAACAGATGGCCCAAGCAGTTATTCTTTACAGAATAAATTCAACTTGGAAATTGATGTCGCTTCGCTATCTAATGCTTTAGAATGTTTTTAACACTCACAGTGTCATATTTTATATTCATAAAGATGAAACAAGAAACCAAAAATTTGCGCACGGGCGGGACTTGAACCAGCAACCTTTTGGCAAACCGGGCCAAACGCTCTTACCAATTGAGCTACCGTGCTGTCAGTCCGACCCTGCGAAATATGTGGTTTCTTATGAAAACGTCAATTGCGTGACGCTTAGCGCCATCTAGCCGTCTGTTTATGAAACAGATGGCCCAAGCAGTTATTCTTTACAGAATAAATTCAACTTGGAAATTGATGTCGCTTCGCTATCTAATGCTTTAGAATGTTTTTAACACTCACAGTGTCATATTTTATATTCATAAAGATGAAATAAGAAACCAAAAATTTGCGCACGGGCGGGACTTGAACCAGCAACCTTTTGGCAAACCGGGCCAAACGCTCTTACCAATTGAGCTACCGTGCTGTTAGTCCGACCCTGCGAAATTTGTGGTTTCTTATGAAAACGTCAATTGCGTGACGCTTAGCGCCATCTAGCCGTCTGTTTATGAAACAGATGGCCCAAGCAGTTATTCTTTACAGAATAAATTCAACTTGGAAATTGATGTCGCTTCGCTATCTAATGCTTTAGAATGTTGTTCTTCACTTATAGAAAATGTCTTCAAATGTATATTTTTAGTCGAAATAAAACAACTTTTTTACGGATTAACTTTTCGCGAGTTTATTAATTTTATCCCGACGTTTCGAACACTTTACAGCGTTCGTGGTCACGGGTAGACTAAGATGTTATTTGTCATTTACAGAGTTTTGAAAAATATACACTACCGTCACTCATATTATTAATTAAAGTTCCTATCCACGCAGAAAGAGCTAACTGTGTCTTGTGATCTTGCAGTGAGTGGTCTAGCTTGGGTCCTAGTTAGAACTGGATCCCATGCAGGTGGAATTTTCCAACCATCTTCTCTGTTAAAATTTGGATGTTTTCTTATTTCTATAGCTTCGCGTAGCATACGTGGAATGAACCGACGTTCTTTTGACAGTACTTTAGGTTGGTCAAAACGTATGAAGTGGTTGGGTTTGTCTAAGGCATGTTCACACACTGCAGATTTTATGTTTCGTCTATGTTTAACGTCAGCTATATGTTCTTTTATCCGCACGCCTATATTTCGTTTGGTTTGCCCGATGTAGGAAAGGTCACAGTCACATTCCAGTCTATACACCCCTGCATCTTGAAGAGGTATAGTGCACTTGACAGGTGGTAAAAATTGGTTAATCTTCTTTGGCGGCTTGAAATAAGTCTTGATGGAAGCTCGCTTCAAGATATTCCCAATCTTGTCAGTGACCCCCTTGATGTAAGGTAGTACGGCAGGTGGGCGTTCAACTGTCATGGGCTTGGCACTGGCACGGGGTCTGCAACGACGTGGTACTGGAAGCTGGTTGTCCCGTAGTACCTTCCTTACATGCTGAAGTTCAGCAGCCAGGTGTCGGTCGTCACAGATGCCCAACGCTCTCTGAAACAAAGTTTTGCCCACGGTAGCTAACTGTGAAGGATGATGGTGAGATGCACCATTGAGATATTTGTCTGTATGGGTGGCCTTTCTAAAAACTGTGTGGCTAAGTGTGTTATCAGAATTCCTAGTAAGTAAAACATCTAAGAAAGCTAGTTTATTGTTTGCCTCAATTTCCATAGTAAATTGTATTTGTGGATGAATAGAGTTAAGATGGTTCAAAAAAGCAGAAACTTTATCTGTGGGTAATATTGTGAAGGTGTCATCTACGTACCGTTTATAAAACCTTGGTGATATAGGTGATGTGTTCAAAGCTGTGGCCTCAAAATCCTCCATGAAGATATCAGCAACAACAGGTGATACTGGGGAACCCATCGCTACACCATCAATTTGTATGTAGAATTCACCATCCCATAATAAATAGCCAGATGTAAGGCAATGCTCTAAAAGTTCTGCATACTCTATGGGCATATCCAATTCAACTAACTTCCTTCTGGTAATTTCAATGCAGTCTTTCACAGGTAAACTTGTAAATAGGGACTGTACATCAAAACTAACCATTGTTTCATTTTCTGCCAATTGCAAGGTCTTTATTTGGCTTATGAAGTCATAGGAATCCTTAACATGTGCCGTAGTTCCTCCTCGTAGTACAGATAGTGTTTTCGCCAAATGCTTCGCCAGCTTGTACGTTGGGGAATCAATCTGACTCACAATAGGACGAAGAGGAACATTGGTTTTGTGTATTTTAGGCAGCCCATACAGTTTAGGTGGTTTTGCACATGTTGGTACTAATAGCTTAGCATCAAGATTTAAACTATCGCTATGTTTTTTCACTAGGTCGCTGGTTTTCTTTAATATTTTGCTCGTTTGATCTATTTTTACATGTTTGTAGGTTGTTTCGTCCGACAGCAACTGTGATATTTTGAGTTTATAATCTGATGTATCCATTATAACCGTAGCGTTTCCTTTATCTGCACGTAAGATTGTCAATTCCGGTTTAGATTTTAAGTTTTGAAGGGCTAAATATTGGTCACGAGAAAGATTCGACTTAGGTAGTTTGCTATGTCGTAAGACGCATGATATGTCTTGTCGTATTGATTCTGCGTCTTCTTTCTTCAAATCATTCTTTACTAAACAGTCCTCTACGCTGCAAATTATGTTTTCAAAAGGAATTTTTCGCGGTGTTACTGCAAAATTGAGACCTTTGCTAAGAATATCAATGGTGTTTTCATCCAATGTTTGTTTTGATAAATTGACAACTGCCCGGTTTCTGTTGTCTATGGTTGGAGATGTGACATTCGATGCGTTCCGTTTTACTAAATTTTGCGATGACAGTTTGTTGTATTTTTGTATTTGTGTTAGTTTGCATTCGTTATATTTTGATGTTTCGCGTTTATTAAGTACCTGAATGCATTCTTCAAAATCTAGTAGGGACAGTTTTAATTTTAATTCTTTACATAGATTATCCACAGCTGCATTTAAATGGACAAGGTCACTATGATGTTGATGAATGAGATGACGGAGCATTTTTCGACTTGCCTGGTTTAGGATCTTCGCACTCCCACGTATGTCTTTCTTTGGAGCGATTTGTACACATCGCGGGATGAGGTTGTGATCGCGGCACCTCTTAAGGAAATTTAAAGATGATATTTTCCTTGCGCGTTTAGTCTTGAGATCTTCCAACCGGCGGATTTTGTTTGCTGTATCCAGTCCGTACTGGTTCACATACTTGTTTCTGAAGTTTACGCGAATATTACTCATCGAAATAAAACAATTTTTTTACGGATTAACTTTTCGCGAGTTTATTAATTTTATCCCGACGTTTCGAACACTTTACAGCGTTCGTGGTCACGGGTAGACTAAGATGTTATTTGTCATTTACAGAGTTTTGAAAAATATACACTACCGTCACTCATATTATTAATTAAAGTTCCTATCCACGCAGAAAGAGCTAACTGTGTCTTGTGATCTTGCAGTGAGTGGTCTAGCTTGGGTCCTAGTTAGAACTGGATCCCATGCAGGTGGAATTTTCCAACCATCTTCGCTGTTAAAATTTGGATGTTTTCTTATTTCTATAGCTTCGCGTAGCATACGTGGAATGAACCGACGTTCTTTTGACAGTACTTTAGGTTGGTCAAAACGTATGAAGTGGTTGGGTTTGTCTAAGGCATGTTCACACACTGCAGATTTTATGTTTCGTCTATGTTTAACGTCAGCTATATGTTCTTTTATCCGCACACCTATATTTCGTTTGGTTTGCCCGATGTAGGAAAGGCCACAGTCACATTCCAGTCTATACACCCCTGCATCTTGAAGAGGTATGGTGCACTTGACAGGTGGTAAAAATTGGTTAATCTTCTTTGGCGGCTTGAAATAAGTCTTGATGGAAGCTCGCTTCAAGATATTCCCAATCTTGTCAGTGACCCCCTTGATGTAAGGTAGTACGGCAGGTGGGCGTTCAACTGTCATGGGCTTGGCACTGGCACGGGGTCTGCAACGACGTGGTACTAGAAGCTGGTTGTCCCGTAGTACCTTCCTTACATGCTGAAGTACAGCAGCCAGGTATGGTACCAGGTACCAGGTACGGTTCTTTTATTTAAATAAAATTAATAAACTCGCGAAAAGTTAATCCGTAAAAAAGTTGTTTTATTTCGATGAGTAATATTCGCGTAAACTTCAGAAACAAGTATATATTTTTAGTGTTTCATGAAAGCAAAATTTTTTTATATCTTTCAAAATGCAATATTTAGCTTCTCCTAGATTTCATACAGAAGTGAAAATGCCAATTTCCTGAGTTAAATATAACTGTATTGTCTTATTTTAACATCGAAATAGTAAATGCTCAATGATTCTGCCGTTTTTGTCTTCAGCTTGTTTTTATACAGGTGTCCAAAAAGAGTGACGGAAATTGTTCAATATAATTAAAAGTATCAAGTAGTTTTAAATGTTTTTAGTGTTGAGATATAAGACAGCTAAATGGAAATTTATTTTGAAAAGATAGTGTTATCCAACGAGTGATCGTTACGCTGCTATCTATATGAGGTGGAATTATGTAAATCAATCGTATTAATTTGACAGTTCAAAACGTACGGTATGATTTGTCAGACGGCATAGCGGCCTTACGTGTGATCAGACTGTACGTTTTAAACTGGCAAATTTATACGGTTGCTTTACACAATTTCACCTCTGGAACGAAGATTTTGACAAATTGCTGACACGTAGCTCGATGACGCTGCCTTTCGCCATGATGTTAAGTTGCGATTGCGTTATGTTTGACGAATTATTCTCTTTATGCTTACCTTTAATATATTCACTTAAAAAAATGTTAAGCGGCCTAAAATCGGGCCTCTGGGCATCACATACTAAGGC
Source organism: Pyrausta purpuralis (assembly GCA_963924145.1). NCBI lineage: Eukaryota > Metazoa > Arthropoda > Insecta > Lepidoptera > Crambidae > Pyrausta > Pyrausta purpuralis. Next base: position 13,432,949 of record OZ001653.1, on the reverse strand, counting down.
CGGTATCTGCATAAGGCATAAAAATCGGTTCTTGTTTTCCTGAAGATCGACGACACCGGCAGTGCTAATGGTAACAGTGATACATATTGCGATATGCTTACTTTCAGGTTTTTTTTTGTAATTTTTAAATCCAAATGTGTGTGGTTATGGTTTCAACTCAACTCAAGCATCTGATCCTAAAAAGACGAAGTCACATGCCTAGACATCAAACCTAAATTTAAATCTGTTAAAAACACTTTAACGACTTTGATACTTTGACGACCCGTCTGGTGTAGTGGTCGAGAAATCGCCTACTACGCAGCGGGTTGCGGGTTCGATCCCCGCACAGTACAAACATTTGTGTGCATGAACATGTCTGTTTGTCTGGGTGTTTTCTATGTCTATCGTGTAGTAATTTACAAACAAAAAGTATTTAAATATTATATCCGTTGTCTGGTACCCATAACACAAGCTTTGAGTAGCTTACTTTAGGACTAGATGGCGATGTGTGGGAATGTCCAAAGGATATTTAAAAGATTTATTTATTACTTTCCATTAAGGTGAACCCGGGTAGACGTAGAATGAATGGACTTTAGCCCTCTTGACTATTTCGTACGGTTCTTTTATTTAAAGGCTAATTAAAATAATTAGTTAAATGTAACGCGATTGCTACACAAAATTAGTGCAGAAATGACAGCAATATCGAAAGATAATGAATAAGCGTATGAGAGTATCATCATTTATCTTCATTTCAGATTATAATATTGCCAGCAGCATCACAGTACCAATTTGATAAAATTATGCATTTGAAATAAAATTCCATGGTCCTACAATTGAACACAAAAAGAACATAATTTCTAGTACTTCTTGTTTTAGTGAAGAAACAAATACCCGATACTCTTTTTAAACACTCTTTTAACAAAAAAATATATATAATACTTCCCCATCGTTTCTTTGAGTACGTTTCTTTTAATTTGAAATACAGAGCACGGTCGTGGAAAAACGTTTATATAAAATCTCATAATATAATAAACGAATCAATATCTTAAGAAACCTTACAGTACAGTTAAAATGTCTTCTGCAGTTTTTAAGATTATAGCCGTTAGAAATATGTTTCCTTGCTTTTCCTTGTTATTTCTTCAAATTCGGTAAGACACAGTTGATTGCACTTTGCACGCCCTAATCGCATTCTACATACATACGCATTCTGCATACCTACATATCCGATTAGTATAATCAAGTGTTTTCTGAATGGAAGGAATGAAAGAATGAATGGCTGCAGGCTATGAAATATGACGCTACGACCTATGGGATCGGAAGTCCAAAATGTGCAATGTCGCGGGCGGCCACTAGAATCAGTATGTATGTTTATGTTACTGCATTTTACATATTTTTATTTTGTCACAATAATTGTTATTGTTCTGCCAATGATTGAACTCTCTGCATTCCTAAGCGGTTGACTGGTAGAAAATGCCTTAAGTGCGCCAGTTGTACAAGTTACAGTGCAATAAAGATCAAATAATTACTTATGATCCGAAACGTGGTCTTTAACTATGGGCTTCTTAAAGAAGCTCCAAATCAAACAAACAAATTCACAAAAAGAGCGATGGACAGGGCTACGATCAGTGTTTCTCTATGAGATTGAATCAGAAACGTGGAGATACAATCTGTTTCTCTTTTCTAGTCGAATATTGTAAGCAATCTGGACATTCCTTTTTAACGAAATGATTAGTTTTAAAATAAATAAAACACAAATCTCAATACTACATCGTCGAATATTAGGATTTTTTTAAATAAAATAGTAAAATTATTTTATTCACTGATATTATTATAAAAGGTATGAAAAGATTGTTTACATTTTTTGGACTAGCAAAGAAAAACGGACTTAACGTAGCAGAACTAAGGTAACGGACATTGCCCTACGAATAGCAATGAGCAGGGCACATAGCGCGAAGAACTGATGGCCGATGGGGCAGATAAGTTCTAGATTGAAGACCAAAGGCACAGTAAGACGTCCACCGACAAAAAGAGAGATAGACAGACGAACTTGTAAAGATCGCAGGATCACACTGGATGCAGACCGCACACGACCGTGGAAAACCGCAGAGACCTATGTTCAGCAGTGAACATCCAAAAGCACTTTTAATATTCAGTTAGCAACAAAACAGTGCGGTCCAACGGTTTTTTGTAATTGGATGTATGTATGTATGTATATTCGGTCCCAATTAAAGTTAGGTTTTGCAAGTTTTATTACTTCCGCGTCCGATGGCGTTTGTATATTTTGACAATATAAAGTTATCTTCCTAATGACAATATATATTCCAAAATAATCCATTTTGACCGTTTTGGAATTAATTTTAGAGACAATTATGGGCCATTATTTGAGCACCGTTTTTTGATGGTCACACGTTTGTAATTCCAAACATATTCAATGTTTAGTTTAAGAATAAATTTTGTATGTTTTATCATGTATCTATCTATATGAATTCACTTTAAAATGTGTAATAATTTTTATAGTTTTGTAGGAAAAAATATTTTACCATCGGAATCGGGAGTAAAACTGCTGTTCTTCGCGCGTCACACCGAGTTGACGCTCAGTTTAAACACTTATGTCTTGCTGAGCTTTTACATTATAATGACATTATATATGTCAAAAAATTGTACATATAGTCAGGATAAGTAATATTTAGGTGGAAAAAATCCGTCATTAGATTTAAATTTAATATAATTAATTTTGTGTCGGTCACACGATTTTAGTATTTCCGAAAATGTGACACATAAATGCTCATAACTTCAAAAAGGTTCAACCTATCGACACAAACTAAAAGTCCGCAGAAACTTCAAATGCGTTAAAACACTAATAGAAGACAAATTAATATCTCACAGCAATGATATAGCTTATTACAGCCCCTTGCTTTTTATTTTTTTTCTTCAGACCCTAGTTCATGTGACCCTTCATGGGTGATGTTTTAAGATTATAAGTCAGCGTTACGAATCAATGTCTACTATTGAATCATAAAACTCATTGTCAAGATTCATTTGAGCTGATTAGATTGCATAAGCGTTAGTTACTTAATTTAATATTTCTGAAAATGTAAAATTTTCGTCACTTGCGTGGCACAACTTTCGTGGTCAATTACCCACGAAAGTTACAAATCATACCACGAAAGGTTATCAAAGTGTACTGATCTCACTAGAAATTATATATAATGGTTTGTAAATGCAGTTAAAATAACCGCCTTAACGTTTTATACTTGATTTTTTCTACTAAGACAGTTTCCAGAGGCACAGTTATGATTTATAGAAATAATGTAGCTTACTAGAAAATTATATAGAACATGACGTCTTAAATATTGATTTTCATTCGGCTTTGAATCGCCTGATCAATCTATTTACTAATTATATAACAGCGTAAGGTAATCATAATAAGTTACTCTAAAAGAGCATACTCATTAATTAATTAATTTTCGTGCATTATTCGTAATTACCCCAATTTGTGTTGTTTACATGAGAAAATAATGAATATCACAAAAGCAAACCTTGAAAATAATTATTTGCCACTAATAAGAATGATGGCAGTTTATGCCAGTTGCCTTTATTTAATCAACCAAGCGGCATGGCTAAATTTTGAGACTGATCTAAAGCTGGAAATTGTCGACTAGACCGTTAAAAGAGTCTTCTTTGAGGCTACTTGATAAAGACTGTAAATCATGAGTTTGTTTCACGGGATAAAAACAATAAAAACTGATGCTATACATCCAAGGTTTGACAATAAGTGCGTGACGTCTGGTATTTATTTCCAAAGATGCTAAAGAAATAGTTTAATTCTTAATTGGATAAGAAAAGGTCGTATTTTGAACGCTCTTACAGCTATGATCCCCCAGCTAGTAAATATTCTCACTCCAGGCAAGAAAAATATCTGGAAGATTAATTTGTTGCTTGTAAAGTTTATGAGGGGAATAATTTATGCATTTGACTTTGAAAATAAGTTCTGACTCTTCTCATAATAGCCGGCAAATATAACTACTAAAATGCAAGGTTACCTATATGTAATTTGAGGCACTACTTTGGAGGGTAATGAGTTGATTGCTACAGATTTGCTACCATGTACCTTAGCTTAACTTTATAACCCCAGATAATTTCGACAGAATGCGAATACTTACCAAGATTTGTCAAGGAAGTGATTAGGTTACAAAACACAAAAAATCCATCCTGAGTATGGGTTTAAATTGTCGAATGTCAAAACACCATTGATTTGAAAGTGTGAAACCGTAAAATTTAATAAAGTATCCTATCGCTGGCAGATACTGTCAGTGTTATGTGTCGAGAACAAATGCGAGTAAACAGTGAATTTGAGGTAAGTAATACCGCAAATGAGTGCAATAAATGAAGAAGGAGGGTAGACCATTAAGTCTGCAAATAACAGCACACTCCCAACAGTTTTAGGTACCCTGTGATCATGGCACTTGCGACAGTGTTGTTATATCAGATACTCGTAAATAATTTGGTAGATAGTAGCAATATCGAAGGTAATATAAGCTATTCTTATGTTAGTGTACATCATGAATTTTAAAAAATATATGTAATACCTAAACACATTACTTTTTGTCTCATCTTCATTTAAATTAATGATTATACTCATAGCTGTAAAATAACCAGTCACATTTAAGGATATGTACTTAGATTTTTATTATTATGATGTTTGTAAGTTTGTAAAGGCTAATGAACCGATAATAACATTCAATTTATGTTATGACAAATTATCTATTTAGCAGCAAGTATAATAAATGCAGTATTAAATTATGTATAAAGTTCAATATGAGGTAATAATTTAAGTAAATGATACTTTTATTACCGAATTATCTATCCAAAAAAACGCTGCGTAACTTTCGTGTCTCGGTGAGTAACTTTCATGGCTGACGAAATTTCAATATTAAATATCTACATGAATAATGAACCGATTTTCATGAAATAACAGATTTTGTTTCAGTTTGATAGCTTCTTTAAAGCAGTATTTTTTTCATTTGAATAATATCAGTATAAATTTTCGCCACGAAGGTGACACGAAGAACACTTTCTGAAGAAATGCCCTTATAGTTTCGCTAACAAGTCTACCTAGTTTGTCGAACAAAAACAATATTAGTAAATGTAAGGTTTTGTATAGTAAGTTATGTGTTAGTCCTACAAACTTTGTAAGCTCTAAAGCCATGCTTAGTATCTCCAATCTAGATTACATTACATACAACTGTCGCTCCGAAACCGAACATCCTGATAGTATACCTCTTATTATATTAATCTTTTTCTTCTTTATATTTATGAAACACAATTATAACAAAAATAGTAAAGTAAAGTTAGTATGTAACGTCCCACTGCTGGGCAAAGGCCTTACCTCATACTCCACGCGGGCTCAGTGCGGGTTGGTGGAGGGGTGTTTGCAAGGCAAGCGACTAACCCTGCTGTCAGATGTAATCAAGCTGTCCATAAGGCCTCTGACTAGGCTTAACGACTTATATCAACCGACAGTAGCCGCGACCATTGGCTTGACGTGCTTTCCGAAGCACGGAGATAATTGTGAATCGCTTACGTCACTTATATGGTCGGAATGGTCACCCATCCAAACATGACCGCGCTGTAGGTAGAGAATAACAATAAACGAATAATCAATCTTTGATTTAAATATGTAAGGAATATACTGGAAATAGAAGTGACTTTCAATCTTCATACCGACTATGTAGAATAGTAATATCAATAGGACCTAGGACCTGGCTAAGGTATTACTACTACTTACCTATAGCTTTTGCTTTTTACTTAGCTGCTAATACCTTGTTCATCATAGGTTGTTTTGAATGAATTGATCATGATATATCGGTAAGTAAACTACTGACATTCTTCTTTTAATTTGGCCTGCATGTATTGTCAAATGTACCTATTCTTATAATGGTTTTCACGCGTTAATTTTGTAGCAAAAAAAATATAGGTATGAATCTGATTAAAATAAAGATTTAGTAGTCGTAACCTAGAATTTCAATTTATGGATATCTAACAGATCAAACTCTTTGTTTGAAACCACTCAAGTAAGGCTGCCTAGAAGAAACGAAGAAACGGAAAATATTAACCAATAGAATTGCACAAAAACTTAGTGATCTCCGATCACAGCGGCCTCGCTCCGCCACGCTCCGATGGACAGGCAGAAAAATCTGTCAGAATCATAACGCACTCCTTACCAACCAATTCTTCAAACATTCTTGGTTAAGTAAACCTAATTTTTATTAAACGTTTCATGCTAAAAATGAAATTAAAATCAAAGCTCGTTTAAATTTCAAGAAGAGTATTATTATTCAACTTGATTATCAAGTTATGTTAATTGTTTCGATGAAATTTTGAACCCGAGTTTGGGAGACATATTTTCGTCCTCTTCAGTTTAAAAGTAAACTTTGGACTCTGTCCTGCGAAGACAATCTATAAAATTAATGAGGTAGAGTACGGGACAAACAAGCCGGAACAAACTGAGACAATAACGCTATTTTATTTCTCTGAAGCAATAAAACTTGCTAACAATGAGAAAAATTACAACGTTTCCCTTGAATGCTGATTTTGATTTTGCTGATTTCCTTGGAAACTTGTGTTATTGATTATGACGAGTTTGTTGGTAAAAACAACATTAAGAAGCACTTTTAATTCTTCAATTTGTTGTTTACAAACAATCAATAAATAATCTTCGAGTTTGGTTAATAAAAATTTGGGCGCGTATTGCGATGCAGTTTTGATAGGTAAGCGGCTCAGATTTAAGGTTGTAGCACATCTATACACCCGTCGCGGTGACAGCACCGTATCAACTAGAGGCGTTCACTATTCTTTGTATGAAACTGCATTCTTCAACGCACACCTATCAACTTTCTAACGTCACCACCTCGGATCGAGACCAACTCCTATTCGTCCACCCTGTCAAACGGGCTCTCATTTACAAGAAGAAGTGTCATAAGTTGTATCAAACTCGATCCGAGGCGAGGCGTTCGCTATGCGGTGCCAATCCCATCCGAGGCGTTGCTGTTCCCTTAACGTAACGCGTTTCCGTATGGTTGTCGCATCGTTGGTGCCGTACCCGTTCCGAGTTTATTGGTCGGCGTCGACTTTTCTGACAAATTAGCAAATTGTATCGCGAGGTCGCATAATAATTATAATATTATTATAATAAAACTACATGTATATTAATATTCGTACCATTGTAGTATTATTATAATATTATTAAATTGACAATATTCGTTTACACTGAGTCGGAATTGAGCTGCCTGAAAATGTAATATCTAAAGTCGGATCACAATACGCCTCCTGAAGTATAAATATGTCGTTCGTTTCACTTTTGTATTGCTATGCGCTTTTAAAATATTCTGTCAAATGTTTCTCTTTTTTCTCGAACGAATTGAACACATTCACAAGAAAGTTTTTTCGAATACCTACTCGTAAAAGAAAATACCCATGTTTGTGTTGTCAGAAGCAGGATCCTCCTGTCTATTCCACGCATGAACAATGTTCGAGCGAGTTCCTTCACAAGTTTTTCGCATTATGCCTAGGTTACACAATCGCATTTAGTTATTGTATGCTGGGAAAAGAGATACATCGAAGTAATCGTAGTGCAAACGGTTGGTCAATTGAGTAATCAGCCGCCATTTGCTAATGATTAGTAAAAGTTATAAAATTTACATTACATTCTAATAGATTTTTTCAATTAAATAAGTTATTTATATTAATTAAATAAATCAATATTTTTTAAAATATAATCTTTAAAATCCTGTTTCTGATTTCTTAACTCAATATTTAATATTTTTAGCTCAGTTTGTAACGATAACTGACCAATCAGAGATCGTTCTGATAATAAATCGGCTGTCTTAAACAAGTGTTATTGACAAAATATTACCGCCTTTCAATTTTACTGTATCGGTCTAGAGAAATTATAATGACAATTATAGTATACTATTTGTTGGAAGCTGAACTCACGTAACCGTTCATAGTATGAACCAGGCTTCATTTACGAGACAGCTGTTGGTAGAATATTTGCTTCTGACGTCACCTTGTCCGAAAACTTACGTCCAAAAGAAGTTAAAAGAAAGTAACGTATGACTTTATTTCCTAGATTTATTTTTCTAATGTTTTAATGTAGCTTCGATGTGTACAAAAGAAGTTGTCTAAAACTTAATACTCTATCGTTGAACAGCCGTATTCTATCTATAGCGATGAGTACGGTTTGACTCGAGTCAGACTCGATTCCTGCTTTGGACTTGCCTACTGGAAGACCAATTTATTTTGATTGACACTAGACTCGATTCCGGAAATCGAGTTAGGAAATATCGATCCGTACTCGTTAATTCTATTTATGCGAGTCCAACTGACTTGAGTCTAGTATTCAAGTTTGGTTAACTCGCACGCACTCGCTAACTGTTGGTTTTAGCAATGAAGTGGCGCAGGCCTAATAATACAAAAAAAGGTAAAACCTGTTACTTTTTTTGTGTCATTTAGCAGTTTCAATTCTTTTAATTTTTCCTAAAGTCAGACTCTAGTAGACTCGAAAGCTAAGACCCTTTACACACTGCGCTACTTTTAACATCGATACAGTCGCGATGCTATCGTGCTTTGGCATCGCTACAGCCGTGATGCAGAAGCTGGAAATTGTCAAATTATGTACTGAATTTTAGTGACTACATTGATGCTAAATTAAATCTGTTCATTGCATTCGCGATACTGAAGCGCGTATTAAAAACGTGTGACTGCATCGATGCTAAAAGGTGCAGTGTATAAGGGGTCTTAGTTGGACTAGACTGACTGCCGGATTTATAGTTCCAAACATAGAATTTGAGTACTGGGCTCTAATCAGGGAATCGAGTTATAATTTCGGGGTAGGCCCGAGTGTCCTATCGCTGATCATTGGGCGGCCCTTTTGATCGGAGCAAAGCATTAATAAATAAAAAAAACATATTATTGCATTTTATTGGGTTGACATTGTTTTCTTTTTTTGTAATTATTTGACATGTGTATTTTAATTATTATTTGAAAATATTAATATTATTTATTTAGTTTAATGCTACTAACGTAATCGTAAGAAGTACTAACAATTTATATGGAATTTTATTCTGAAATAAAATATTTGAATTGAATTGAATAATTTAAATACCGTTTCTATAAAGTTAAATATAAGTATAAACTGACTCGAGTCAACTCGATCCACCAAAACAGCGACCCCATTTCAATCTCAGTCAAAAAATACTATACATATGTATACCTTTTAACTGAGCCTAATATAAATAAAATTAGCAAAAAACTAAGAGAAGGTTCACTTTTTATGGCCCGTTGAGAAATGCACTCTGTATAGTTTGGGGAGCTAAAACAGCAATTTTGAAAAAATACTTATAGGCATCGCTGTGTACTTTAGTGTTATTTATAGTTTCATTACTAGGTCATATTACGTTCAGAAAATTATGAGCCCATTATGCACCTACCTTTATAGCCGTGAGTTAAATTATAACGACCACTATTGTAACAAAAGGCGTATTAGTGACACTAAGTTTAGTATAAGATAAACAAGTAATATTTTAAATGTAAAGTCCGTTTCTTTTGGTTTATCAAATATTGTAAACAATTTTGACATTCCTTTTAACAGAAATAATTCATTTTGATGACCTCCGTGGTCGAGTGGCTAACACGTTGGTTTTAAGCGTCGCCATCTCGTGAGGTTCCGGGTTCAATTCCCGGTCGGGTCAATGTAGAAAACGTTCTTTTCTATATTGTCTCGGGTCTGGGTGTTGAGGTACCACCGTTGTGTCTGATTTCCATAACACAAGTGCATTGGCTACTTACTTTAGGATCAGAGCAATGTATGTGATTGGTGTCCAATTTTAAAATAAAATATTTTATATGTTAATAAATACAGCACACTTATAATTTTATGGATAACCAAGATTGCTACTTTTTATTTCTTTTAACAAAGCAAATATATCTTTTTTTATCTTAACCTTAATTGACAAGAAACTGAAATCTGAAAAAGACATCTCTTATTTCTACGAAAAATACCGTAGCCCAAAGTGTCTCGAACAAAAAAATTTTGTGCTGAATCGGCCCTTTAAATATAAAAAACGTGGTGACGTTATGTACTACTGTATGTTGCAAAGAGGTAGCTCGTATTTTTATAAGTAAGCTCTGGAACTTTTAAACCGATATTAAAAACTCCAAAACACTCTTGCTTCAGTATTTAGCATCATTATTCAATGATTAAAAAAGAGGAACTGCTTGTTGATAAAGCAGATAGTATATAGGTGAACTTGTCTATCCCTTGGTCATACCATATAATACCATACCATAACATACCTTACCCGTGGGGAAGGCCTATGTTCAGCAGTGAAAGTCCTTTGGCTGATAATTATGATTTATTTTACTGCTGTCGGTAATATCTTAATAGATGTCATCAATATCTTCACTTCCCTATCTGTAATTTATTTTTTATTAGGTATATGTATTCTATGAGTATGTATGTTCATTAATGTCATGCTTATATATTTCTATAATTATTTTATTTATTTAATTTTAGTATGTTTGTTTAGGTTACTGCATTTTAAAATATTTTTTTTTTGTTCCCTATCAGTACTTTTAAATATTCCGCCACTGATTTAACTCTCTGTATTTCCCCAAACGGTTGACTGGTAGAGAATGCCATAAGGCAATCAGTCCGCCAACTGTACCATTTTCTGTAAAATAAAGTTTAAATAAAATAAAATGATAGTATTTCACACGGCTTGTTGTTCCTTGAAAATATACATTCGAACGTCTTATATTCTGCAAGTATGTATAGGTGTAATCAATACGAACTTGGTGCACCTCTTTTATGGAATTGTTAGCATCGTTGTGCATAGAGAGTGATCCCGTTGCTTATTCAATGAAGCGTTATGTGGATAAGACGACTATTTCACAGTTAACAATAGTCTTTGTAAACGATCGATAGTTTGACTTTATTTTACCATAGGATCTAGTTCAAAATTGATATACTGAACACTGGATTGACTTTTCGAAAATAATATACTACAATAACGGCCTATTCAACAATGATCTAATAAGTTCTGGTTAGTGTTATCTTTCAAATACTTCATACGTCCCATATTTGATTGAATCAATGGTAATTGTGCTTATTTGGAAACGGTGAAACAGGCCCTTATAATATAACAAAGATATATAATAGATACTTAAGTAGTACTTCCCTGTGACTTTGACTTCGATTTCTCGCACTAATATACGGTACAATATTTGATGAAACTATTCTATCTATCTCCTTTTAGAATCTTAATTTTATTATTACGTATATCATCCAAAAAATTTAAGTATAGTTCAGCAAATGCGTTTAAAGGTACTAAACCGACAAAATATTACATTCGCATAGCTAGGGATTCTTTTCTCCACTAGAAATTGTGAGCACAAAAAATATTGACATACATGATAGAAAGTCGTGTTTAATACACCACTCGAGAACGGGTGAAAAGAGTTTCATGTTTTTTACTATGTTGGACGCTTTCCGCCGCCTACGCCTTCCACTTTCAATTAAACACACCCTTCAGCTTTTTATAATACTTCACCATTTTAGAAAAAAACATAATAGGCTTCTTGTTACTAATCAAAGGCCTATTATTCTAAAACAGATTCACACAAATGACGTATCGCTTCCCGATTGCGTCCAATCAACGCGACTAAAAGCAATTTGTTCTGAACAAACACTGACTAAATTAATACGGATTTTACCGACACTACACTAAACGAATTGATGATGCACACGCGTAGTCCAGGTCATGGCAGTCGAATCGTGTTCCATATTCTTTTCAGCTTTTTTCTTATGAGAACTGCTACAGTTGAAAGTCAGTTTTTTGAAAGTATTCGGTTTTGTGACAGGAGGTACTCTTATTGCAAGATTGTGGCGGAAGCTTTATGACCGACTTCAAAACAAAGGAGGTAAATCAATTAAATTTGTTTGTGTGATATTTATTTATTTAAACTTTATTGCACAACCAAAAATTTGTACAAAAGGTGGACTTAACGCCATATGGCACTCTCTATCAGGCATACCTTATATATGATATCGTTAGAATTATACAGGGTGTCCCAGAAATAGTGAATCAAACTGCTATGGGAGGCAGCTTGACTAATGTCCTATCCATAAAAAATATTAAAAAAACGCACATGAACTTCAAAAAAAAAAGAATATCAAAAAAAAAAACGGGAAAATCATAATTTTTTTCTAAGTTTCCAGCTCTAATTATCGCGTTTTGGGATAATTTGTATTTTTTTTCTGCCAATATTAATTGTTAGCGGTTGCTTCGACTGATTGTTAACATTTTACAAAAAAAAATGAATTTCCCGTTTTTTGTATTTTTTTTTTTGATGGTCATGTGCGTTTTATTTTTTTTCGTATTTTTTATGGATTGGACATTAGTCAAGCTGCCTCCCATAGCAGTTTGATTCAATATTTCTGGAACACCCTGTATAATATTCGAGTATGGTGATCTTGTGAGGATACCATACGTATCCTCACAAGATCACCATAGGATAAATTTCGTAAGTGTATGTGTATGTTTTCATATATTTGTTTACGGATTTCTCAAAAACGAGAAATTATAGCAAGATGTTTTTTTTAATCTCTATCGGAAGTTTTCAACTAAGGGTACAGTGTTAGTTTAACCAAAATCGATCCATAAGTGTTTGAGATATAGGTAATACGATATATCGACTTTAAAAACCTTTCTAAATAACGCATCTTTCTTCTATTTAGGAGATTTTTTTCTTAAGGTTTTGGTGAATGATGTGTGACTGTAGGTATAGGTAAATGTGACATCATGCACAGACGCCAAAATAATTTGTTTCTTCCAAATAGAAGCCAAGTGCGTTTTTTTATAAGTATTTTCGTCAGTTTTTAAAAGCAGTTTATTTATTTTGCAACGGGGCCTAAGAGCGGTAGATTATTTTGAACATATAAAATCTGAATGCTAATAAATCTCACGCATCTGCGTCAATGTTTTGAAATAATCGCCGGTTCCACCTCCGGGCCTAACAATTAATACATTTAACGGGACGTTAATGTGAATCCAATCTACGGTTCTGTAAAGCTTGATTCGTTTTGAACAAATTAGTTTATTTGACAGCCGAAGAGCAATCAATTCGTATACGGAAATATGCTTAAAACGCTGTACACGTAGGATTCAGTGACGGTTAAAACATAATTGATTGATTTGTTTAATGAATTTGTGCGGGACGGATTGGATTGGAGGCCGGAGTGTTGCGGAGTAACGGCGTGGACTGTATTGGTGCGCTGGTACGGTGTCGATGGGTAGCTCCGGTGTGCGGTGTATCCAATGTCCGTAGCACACGTAGACGGTGGGTGGATCGTTGTTACGTCGAGTGGAAGTACTATAAACGGGAGCGGAGTACGGTGGAACGGCAGCGGAGTCGGTTCTGTACGGTATCCAAACGTTGAGGTCGATCGGTGTCCTTGTTCGGTGCAGAGGTCGTCGATATTCTTTATTCAATATTCTATTACTGTAGGTTACTATTCCGGAGTCGCCTTGAGCTCTTCTTTGCTTGTTAATGCTCGCTGAGTATCCAGAGAACTGAATATGAGAACTGTATATGAGAACTGTATTCGAGAACTGAACTATGAGAACTGAATATAAGAACTGTATTCGAGAACTGAATATGAGAACTGTATGCAGGAGCGGCGGAACACTCGGCTATTATACCCGGCGCGACGTCTATCTACTATTTTCTAGAAAACTCGCGCGCCGCCGCGTCCTTCGGGATGCGATAGAAGTTTCGGTATAGTTCGCGGTTCTATTTTGCCAGTCGAAATTAGTCCTTATCTTGCGAGAAATACGGTTTATTTTCGGCGGTCGACTGACAGCGGAGTCTGGATCGCGGCGCGTGTTTATTGCGATTTATGTCGGGCGAAAGTGGACTTTATTTCTATAAGGCGCGAGGCTTGTATTCGGCTGCGGTGATTGCGGATTCTCGAAAGTTGTCTATTGTGTTTCGGCGCCCGCGCTCCGTATAGCTATCGTATAACTATAGTACACTGATTATTTAATATTTTTCGGTATCTCGTGCGCGGTCTTTTAAAGTCGTCCTGTACAGAATTGCACTCAAGGGTTAATAAAAAAGTGTATAAAGTACAAAAAGGAATAATGAGCTCCGAAACACCGCACCATGAACCATATTCGTATTATATGTATATTATGTATACTTGTGTAACTGCTTGCTTACTTATGTAAGCTATTAAAGAAACGGTTGGGACCAGTAACAGTGGATATCAGATTATTTTTCGCAAAAGGTAACATCAAAGATAATCCCAATCTTAACCGATCGCTACATACATTTAGCTAGGAAAACCTTATTAATCTCGCATTCATAACTACTTATATTACACACTTTTCTTTGCACCCTACTCACATGCACATTTACCTACATGCATGCAGGCTTGCACACACACACACACGCACGCACGCACACACACGGTGTTTCTTCTTTCCTGTAAATATAGAAAGCAAATTAGGTACTTAGATCTCGCTTGTAACTGTAATAAGTGGATTAATACTAAAATAAAATAACTATACTGCATATTGATCTTACTGGAGGTGGACGTAATATTATCGTATTTAATTAAATTGTATCCGTTCGTATATACGAGTACTTCCCTTGTGTATACCTACTAGCCTAGTCGCCAGTTGCCGAAAACGTTATTTTACGAAAACAACGGATTATTTATCTATTTTCTTGACAGATATTAGTGAAAAAATATCCACGGATAATCCCTATTAACTTGTTATCTCTTATTATAACAATCCACGCACCGTTGCCATGTTAAAAAATGGATCCTGCTTACCATTGAAAATAACCTCGCTATACGGGTTTTTTCATAAAGTTGTATTTTTTAAATATTAGTAAGAAAATAATTAATGATATAAGTTCGTCATATTTAAGTATACTTCTAATATCATGTAACACCTATCCTAGGTATTTGATCTAAGGGGGTAGGGGTCCAAGGAATTAGAGTACCAGAGAGTACCTCTCAATCTCCACATACATGCTTTAAAGTTTTATTTATTTTTATTCTGCAAATTATGCTTCAGTAATCTCCTGAAATTCTGCTTACTTATCAGCATAGATTAAACAGAAATGACTCTATTTACGATTAATAAGTTGTCTTAAGTATATATCATAAGACTCTTTACACACTGCGACTTTTAGCTGCGATGCAGTTGCGATTCTTAAGCGTTAGCATCGATGCAGTCGCCAAATGTCAACCTATATACATTGCGCTACTTTTAGCATCGATACAGTCGCGATGCAGAAGCTGGAAATTGACCTATTGATAAGCGGTTTTTGGAATTTGAAACAATGTTGTAAACAAAATAAATTAGACTCGCAAATTTGTTTTTAACATCTGAAATGGGTTTCAAGACCCGCGTATCCTGCTATACATATTAAAAGAGAACATAGAAAAGAGAAAGTGATACTTTGTTTTCTGTGATGTAAAGCCATTTTGGATATTTTAAACATTTTTTATCGTGAAATTGGGAAGGAAGGAGTGCTTTCATATCATGGCTTCTTCCACAGATAAAGTTACTTCCGTGTTCTGTCTACTTCTGTCTTCCGTTCCGGCAGACTGAGTTACTGCATTTTTGACTTAAGCCATCGCCTTCACCACCACTGTAATTTTAGGGTTAACTATAGATTAATACAGTAGGTAAATATCGTTTAGCTGAGTTGGATGGTCCTACGAACACATAGGTATTTTGCAAGAGTTTGTTTGCTGGAGGCATTCACACACACCCCGTCAAGTCTAGCACATCTTGTTAACTTTACTACATGCCCCGTGACTTTCCACCATATAAAGACACAAAAGACTTGCTAGCAGAACTTCGTGGGCGATCTTATAGTAACAATCCAATGCGTTTTAAGTAGTAAGTAAACCACAACTTGAATGATTTTCTAAGCAATTGAACGGAAATTTCATGAAATTTTATACTAATAATTTTTAGTGGTTTAATTTATATCAGTTTCCAAATGGGTACTTGTCATTATCATCAGTACCGTATTTTTATATCTGACGATACCAAAGGATTTGACAGCCGTAATATGATTATAATATGTCTCATAGTTCATAGTACTACTAATGTACCTAAATGTGTACGTACCCCTTGTTAAGACTTACAAATCAATAAACTTGGAACAGACACTTAATTTGATCGGATAAAACGGGACATTAAAAACCCTAAAGAAGTAATCCCAATATGTAATTACGTCAAGTGCCGTCATTTTTCCCTAATTTGGCAAATTCAAAATTCTCCCCCGAGAACTGGAAGGTTCGCGAATAATTTAATACGGAGAAACGTTCGTCGTTAATGGTCTGTCAATCATAACGTCTAATTTCCGCTGAAGATTTGATACAGAAGGCGAGATTTCTTTGAACGCGAAAAACGATCGGAACTCTTAAGCACGCGTCCTTATTCCAGGAATATATCGTTTGAAGGTGTAATTGACTAAAGATATAAGGATATATAATTAAATACGCTAACTAGAGCAAAGCAAAAGTTTAATGTCAAAAATTGATTGTATAAAATAGCATTAAAGTATCTTATTTGACACAATACGAAGATTGTTACGTGTTGTAGAAGATAGATGTCACCGTAATATTTTTAAAGCGGCGAGTTGTTTATCTAACGTTCGTTAAAAAATCCGTTAGATTGTAATCTGTCGATTTATTGTGAACAAGCTCGATAAGTTTTAGGATTTATGCTTTTTTTGGTACTTGTATGAACCACCACTTTGTCCTGTGATTCGTCATTTCAGTTAAGGTATATGTATGAAATAAAGTTGAAGATTGTAATCACAGATTGTACTTTAGCTCCAGTACATCTGTGCTTTAACAAATTTTTATTTTATTTTTTTATTTATTTAAACTTCATGCACACAACATAAAATTGTAGGTACGTATGGCGGACTTAATGCCAAAAGCATTATCTACCAGTCGACCATAGGTCAAAACAGAGAAAAATATATATACAGGCGGTGCAAGTAAAGTTATAGAGGCAATAAAAGAGAAGAAAATAGCGATAGAGATAACTATAATACGATGATAAACATACATACTGCCTATTACTTATATACGATTATATAAAAATAATGAAATAATATATTCATTATATAAACACACAAAAACAAACAAATCTATTCTAACTTCTAAAATAACATTAAAAAGAGGGAAGTGTGAATTTGTGAGGTCGTAAACGGAATTTAAAAACACTCTCCAGTAGAGTATTCTACATTAATTCGGAGTTATTATGTGCAGAAGCTACTTACTTTGGGATCAGAGCAAAGATTCAATATTTATATTTATATTATTACTAGAAGGCTTCACCACGCCAAACCGACTATCGGTAATAAGATCATGAAAATAAATTGAAATATTCATCAAAATAACTAACAACGAATAGGTACGCCTGCAAATTATTACGGATGCATTATTTAGACGAACGTCAACAGCATACATTCTCGTGCCGAATGCCACTAAATTGCATAATGTAAAATTTACATTAAACATTTTCATAAGCTGCTAAAATGGAAGGAAACATGTTCAGCATCGGCAATGATATGGAAGAATGGTATACGGCTCTAGATATCTAACGCACACATTCCATTTTCAATTATTTAGTGCTACACATACCATAGTTAAGGCACGTTCGGTCACTTATACTTTGAATACTTTTGACTGTAGATTTCATTTTATACGTAACAAAGTTAGTTCTTTACGCGGGTAAGTATGGCAGTGTAATGCATCTTTATGATGACGACCCCGGGGCATCCGATATGCATGCGCGGATGTACGTTTGTTTGTTTCTTCTCAATTCTGTATGCAGTCCGCAAATACTGGCCGTAATGCCTCGTGAATGGTTAGGCGATAGGCGAGCGAAATTACTGAATCGAATGCTTTCGGGCCCAGTAATGTTTGTTGGTACTCGTTTATTTGCTGTAAATCCGTTTTAGCTGGTACGACCGCTCTGTTTGTGTTGTATGGTCGGTTTTATGACACTCACTGCTACGTCGACATACATGATAAGCTTTTACGGTTACGAGCTCAATGTCAATGCGGCTCTGATTGAGAAATATTTTCTCATCTTCTCCTTTTAAAGGTTGAATAAAACCATTTTTATGACGAAACGTAAAATCGAGTTGATACATACAGTATTGAATACTCAAATGTCACTATGGATTCTTGATTCTAACTCTGAAACAGTGTACCGTTATGTGTAAAATCATCATCAGCTCAAAGGACGTACACACACACTACTGTACAAAGGTCCCACGTTTTCCAAAGCGACCGGGCACAAGCGTACTGCACCCAGTGTGATCCTGCGATCTTTACAAGGTCATCAGTGAACGTCCTACACTGCGTCTTTGGTCAAAGGGTCTCCGATCTTAAATCATATTATCATTTAATTACTCTCTTATTTCATCTGTTTCAATCGCAAATATACAGCTGCTAAGTTATCGTTTTTCTCCGAACGTCTGACTTCAATTAGCGGTGATCACGATTTATATTCATCCGGTGGATAATCCAAGTCTTGTTTTATTTGCATATTTATCTGGGTAACTTTATTACGTCGCGGCTCGTGGAATACAGAAGCTCTGGTGTTTGATTACCACTCGTTAGCGTGTTCCTGCTTGGATGCCTGCCTGGATGATGCGCAAACATGCTTTAAGGGTGGATTCGACCAAATGTGAATAAATGGTTACCATAGAATAAATCGCTAGCTATCCTAAAGTATATAAATTTTCCATTTTACCATTTCCTGTTCTAAAATATCGCGTTTATACGAAAGTAATCATGAAGTAGTACATACTCACCGTGTTGCATGAAAAAAGAGCTAATTCAAGTATAACGTAATGACGTCCGCTTGCCTTATGATTTATGTCATTACGTCAGAATGTTTTGTGTGACCGCGTGTGGGTTGCGTGTAATAAACACGCAGTATCCATCTTCAGGTTCGTTATAAATGGATTCCAAACAAATAGCACAAAGATAGGGCACGAAAAGAAAGCACAAATAGAAAGCAATAATCTGGCCTGCGGCTCGCTTTTATACAAATCAAAACTCGTAACACTGTAGATATACAGTGGTGACGACATCTGTTTCCATATCTGAACATTGACTAAAATATATTTTTGCTAATAAATGTGTAAATACGTTATTAATCGTCCAGAATTTAGTAAGTGATATTAATTATTTTAGAATTATTTTTTAACACTTACAGTGTCAGATTTTATGTTCATAAAGATGAAATAAGAATGGAACTTCATCTTGATTAAATAAGAAACTGAAAAATCCGGGTGGATGGACGGGTGGGACTCAAACCAGCAACTATCTGGCTAACAGGGCCAAACACTCTACCATTTGAGCTACCGTGCCGTCGGACCGACCGTGCGAAATTTCTGGTCTTTTATAATACCTACGTCATTACGCGTGACGTAGGACAATGCGTCGTCGGCAAGGCGATGGCATTGACGCTAACGGGGTATCAACGTCATAACGGCGGCTGTTGTTACTTCAGTTGTCTGCAAACTGTCGTCCGTGTGTAAGATACATTAGATTGAGACAATAGGGAGCCAACATGAAACTGTAATGCATTTAGGTCTGAAATATTTACCTAAATTAACAGTACGACAGAATTGAGCCCCGTTTTTACTTTGACCTGCATCAGATTAGTATTGATTTTATTGTGCAAATTATAACATGTCTGATCCACAACATCACTTTTAAACAAATTGAAGCAGGTAAATGTCAATTCGTAATAAGCAGAGGTCGGAATTAGGTAGAGTTATTTATGTTCTTGCTTCGAAATGTTGATATAACAGATTGGGATATCCTGGGAAAGTCCACATTAGGACCTTCCCAGGATTTCTAATGAAAATCCCTTGTGCCAACAATATTACAAAAAAAAACATAAAAACCTCAGTGGTAGACAAATTACACAAAGATAATTAACATTCAATTTTATCAGTTTACATAAATTCAGAATACGAATTATTGATAGTCTTAAGCAAATTTTGATTCGCACATTTCTCCTTTTTAAAAATACGAGCAAATACTTTCACTCCTAGCCTAGACTCGTCGAGGTTTTTTTTGAGGATTAATTACCAGTCAGATTTAAAGCGCAGCCGATTTTGATAACAGTACAAGAAAATATTGTACATTGGGAAAATCTAATCTAAAGAAAGTTTAATAAAAATATGATCAAGAAACTTACCAAGTATATCGCCAACTACAAATATCCAACCATCTAAATCAGTAAGGCCAAATCAAAGTCCATTAATGTGTGCCGAAATATTCGTATTAAGTAAAGTCCAGAATCCAGTAAACAAGTCGGGGTCAAACAGGATTCACCACTCAAAACACAAAAGGAAACAAGTGAGCGCATTTGACAAACCGAGGTAAGCGAATGAGCTATGTGAATGAGTAAACCGACTTATTGCTAATAAATAGTTTAAATGCCGTGGAAAGAGACAAAATCTAGTATATTCCGTTAAGCGGGGAGTGCTCCACAATGTTGTGCTAACTACAACTGTGGCAACATCGCGCGTTTAAACACCGTTTTTCTTGGCTAGTCCAATAATGTAAACAATCTTTTCATAACTTTTAAAATCATATTAGTGAATTAAATTAATAAACTATTTGAATTAACAAGATCTTATATAAAACGATGAAATACCCATATGAGTTGTGAGTTTTGTGTTTATCTCATTTTAAAATTAATCATTTCATTAAAAAGAAATGCCACGATTGTTTACAATATTCGACTTTCAAATAAAAACGGACTGTAGTTGTTTTTATTGTGTAATAGTAAATAACTTTTTATTTGAAACATCACGGGATTTCTTCAGCTCTTTAAAATTAATCTCCAGATTTGAGGCATATCCACTTTATTCTTTCGCTGTTTGTAATCATGATTGTGTGTAAGTACATGATGAACTCTATGTAATTCCAACCTCTGGTAATAAGTAAGGAGTTAATAATGGTTCAGAATACTTTTGACACTCACAGTTATTTTTTATTCTATTAAGATGAATTATGATACCAATAACGCATTTTGTTTGATTAGATCAGATTTGATAGGTAAGCGGCTCAGCTTTATTATCAAATTAGCAATTCGTATTGCGATTTCGCATGATATTTATTACATTATTATAAAAAATAACATAACAGTACATTATGATACGAGTGTGCGAAGTTGACTATTATAGACAAGGCCGGACAAGGCGGTATTGTGTGCGCACGAGCGAAAGCGAGTGCGCCATAAGAAAGCCGCGCAGATTTTGGGCACACGTGTTTCATACGACACGTTCTTTAACACACTTGCGAGGAAAACACAAGACTCTTCATTTAGTAAGTTTTTAATTATTAAAACAGTTAGTAAAAGTACAATTTTTAAAAAGGTACTGAACAGTTATGTTTAGCATTACGGTTTGTGTAATGTTAATTCTCTATATATAAAATAAATATTTCATTCTCTGAGGTAAATGTCGGCGATTAACAATTATATTCGATGGAGTTTGATGCTTTTGTGAAGGCACGAGCAGGAGACGACAAGAAATCAGGGCCTCTGTCGCGTGATGTTCCAGGCCGCGGCTCTGGCCAAAACTTCTTTGATGGTGGCTCCAAATTTATAGTTCATGTGATTTTTTTACCAAACTCTGTCTTATTGTGTAATGAGTCTTCCACAGACTCTGCGACTGCGTTTGCACGCCATCCACCATGACGGTTTAGGGTTAATACATCGGCCCCCGAATCGGCTAGTATAGTTGCCGAAGTCCTTCTGGCCCAGGCAAGTTCAAATATTTGGCTATTTCTTTTGGCATGGCACCAAATTTAATAATGCCAATTGGTTGTGCTGTACACTTCCCCTTTTGAAAATTTTGGAAAAAAACGGTCAGATTTGGCATTTGGTTAACGTAGAGCTTGATACTGTTTAACTGTTTCATAGAACGGACCGTCTGCCGTGAAAGTTTGTGGAATTTTTATTTTTTACAAGGAGCATTTCACCGTGAGTTTCTATATCTTGAGTCGTTAGATCACTAAGTTAATTACGTCTGCATGCACCTGTTACGCCGAATATTAACGCAACCTGTAAAGAAATTAAATATAGTTGTACTTTGTATGAGAACATTATTATGATAGAATAAGGTAGGTACTTATGTACTCATAGGTAATACAAGGTAAATTGTATAAGTTCAACTTACCTTTGTTGCAAGGTACTGATTATCAGGAGCTTCTTTCAAAAACTTCTCCACGTCGGATAAAGTCAATACTTTTGATTTTCTGCTAGTGAATCCGTCCGAGCGTCTGTTTAAAAATGCCATCAGGTTACTATCCGTTCGAATATCTATGTTATTCTTTGTAATTACTGTGCTTTTTAGGGTTCCGTAGCCGAATGGCAAAAAACAGAACCCTTATAGTTTCGTCAAGTCTGTCTGTCTGTCCGTCCGTATGTCACAGCCATTTTACTCTGTAAATATAAGCATCACACTGTTGCAATTTGGTAGGAAGATGAATCCTGTTAACCGCTTTACAATTCTTATACAATTAATAAAAAATAAATAATTTTAAGGGGGGGCTCACATACATGAAACTAAAACCAAAAAAAAAATTTTTTCATCAAACCTATGCGTGTGGGGTGTCTATGGATAGGTCTTTTAAAATGACATAGAGGCTAAAATAAAAGTTATAACCCGACTAAATTCTATCGCATCTTCTTTTTCTTACTTACGACTTGATACTAAGGTACAAATTTAAATTTGTCAGGATAATAAACAAAAGGCACTCGTTCAATAATATACTGAAAAAACAACGCGTGTTTAATATCTAGGATTATGGGTCAAAAATCGGTGGAATAAAAACGTCGTTTTGAGCAAGTGTGTTGAAAATATCAATATTTGTACTGTTGTAGTATTGCCTGAAAATTGAACGGATTAAGTTATTGCGACAGTGAAGCAGAGCTGAATAACTGTCAAAACTGCATCGCAAATCGCAATACGCACCGACACTGCACGGTATCTCGATTAAAAAGGGCATTGAACCGGTTATCGGCAGGCTGTTCGAGTCCCGCCCGTGCGCAAATTTTGGTTTCTTATTTCATCTTATAACATCTAAACCATGTCTGTACCTTTTGCTTTCCAGTTTCCCCAAGGGACTTTGATTTACCAGTCACCCTACAGAGTAGTGGTAAAGTGTGGTAAGTTGAGTCACATAAACATACTGTCGCATTTGTGGTTCCTTGGCTTCTGGTATATAACTCTGTCAGGGGTAACGAACTAAGAACTTTAGCTAGAAATATACATAGAGACGAATAAACAGCGTAAGACTGAAAACGTTTATCCCATAGAAAAAATGAATAAGGTTAGAATGGCCCCGGTCAGTGCGGCAGCGAGCTTAATTGTAGGCATATGCCTGCATTGAGCCGTAGCTACTTCAGTCGCGTGACAAGAGCGTTGCATTATATTTTTGTCAAAAATTCCGTCTTTTGCTATAATTACTTGAAGAACGTGAAGCCAGGTCATAAAAAATGAGAGAGAAAGTGTATTTTTTCACCGGTGAGTAATAATTCGTAGTTATTTCGACATTATTTGCAAAAAAACACTTTTTAATTATGATATTTCAAATGATAGCGGTTTTCTTGCACTAAGTTCAAAAAAAATATTCATTGATGACTGTCCACGCATATTTTTAACAAATTTGCTATCTTAGCACGCAATGTATCGCGTCCAATTTGCTTTGTTCGCTTGTATACGCATCACCAGGGATGTAGCTCACAGCACAGTAAAATTATCGATAAATGGTAATTTCCCTACTGATGTATTAAAAGATAAAAATAAGTTTTGTTTATTAATTATTTGAAACATAATAATGATAAAATAAATACAATAAAAATGAAGAGTTCATACGTTGGAACGCGCTTATCTCAGGAACTACTAGAGCTATTTGAAAAAAAATATGTATTATATTCTAATTCGTGTTACCAAAATAACGTATTCCTGCAATAAAAATATAACTTAGCAAAAACGCACTGCTTAATCCTCAACTTTTTTACTTTCGCTGTTATTATCTTCGATTTTAATTTATCGTTTGGTCTATTTATTTGTAAAATAGGGTACGACAATTCACAGTTTAAAATCGATATGTCTTCAATACTCTTTCACAATTTCTATATTGGTTTACTGTCAACAATCTACTCCCTTCGGCAGTGACGCCGAAGTTAAACAACTTACGGCGCGATCGTGTTTTAATGAGTAACCATACCGACCATATTTTAGTGACCTAAACATCGAGCATCTCCGTGCTTCATGAAGCACGTTAAGCTAGTATCGGTTGATATTTTCTTACAGCATCTAAAAGCATTCGGTATTAATTTTATAATAATTTCGAAATCTCGTTTTCCTACAAAAACTTAAAAAGAAAATTTCCTTAAAAATGGTTGACTTTTGAAAAGTATATTCTGGAATCAAGATTGTCCCAAATGAGCTCCCCCATCAACTCTTAAAAGGATCCGGTCATATTATCAATAACCCTGCATACAAATATTTTTGCAAGAGTTATTTGTAGTCAGCTATACACTTATTGTGAGTATGTGTATAATTTTGTAATTTAACAAACCTCTGCAAAGCCCCTTTGGTGATGTGATTTAAATGCGAACAAAAGCACTGCAAGGTTAACTGTTGTATCATGCAGCTGTACATTTCTTTAACTTAACCACCGTTCTAACTTGGGTTATATTTATTTATGAAAACTTGCACATGCACGAAACATAACATTGTACATGTGGCATACTTAATGCCAAAAGCATTCTCTACCGGTCAACCATACATGTATAGATATATTGTATTTTTTTAATTGTAATCTTAACTATTTTCGATTTGAGTTTGTTCTCTCCCCTTCCGTCCCTGCGTAAAGTTCAAGCCTAAAGTCTTTCTCGATAAATTAGACATCCAACACAAAAACTTTTTTTTAATCGGTCCAGTAGTTCCTGAGATTGGCGCGATTAAACACATACAAACTCTTCGGCTTTATGGCATTAGCTAAGAATACAAATGAATAAATAGCATGGTAAGATATAATACCTGAATAATGTAGACCATGGCCTTTATGCTTTTATACCTTTAAACATTTTTCTTTACATTGGAATCTATTTGTCGTATATAAGTAATATTACTTATTCTTTATACAAAGAATGATTCAATTCTACTAAAAGAACTATTTTAAAAACTAATGTTCAAAGGTATAAGTTACTCTATTTCAAGTAACGTTTAGCAACTCATTTTTTTCTTCTATTGTTTTTACCGAAAGGCAATAGTAGTACCCTTTGTTGCGATCAAATAAGCTGTTAAATTATCCAAATTATTTCAAACTTAAATCCTACATGTTTATTCACAAAGAGAAACAACATTACATCGGTAATTGAATTTATAATAATCGACCTTTACCACATCACTAGTATTTTGACATAAAAGAACGAACGTATCTGAATGATGATTGGAGGTTTCACCGCTAGAAGCTCTGTGATTGGTAGTTGGTTTCAAGTACTAATTACACCAATCACAGAGCTCCTAGCGGAAATTGTGATTGGTTTGTGATATTGGTGCGTTAATTCATTGATTGGTACTTTTATCACTGCAGCAACAGCGCGGTAACTCCCACCGGCGACAGAGGTTCCCATACAAACGAACGATCAAAACCATTCTAACCTTATTCATTTTTTCTATGGTTTATCCCCAGAGATAGTATTTGCTGGCTGGAGACAAAACTAATTTAGAATATGGATAGATAAGTTAATTGTTAAATTTCTATTGTCATTTAAAATTAATGTTGTTTTAATACCGTAGAGGTGAATAAAGTAACAAAAAGTATCAGTTGTAAGACAAAAAATGCATGTAGAGCATTTTAAAATCCAAGACAAATCATTTTTTTTTAACCAGCAGACCATGTGAACTTTATGTCGCCTCTTGCCCCGTCCCGCCCCGCCCCATAATTTTAATAATTATTATCTAAATCTGGATGGTGACGAATCCGACAAAGAAAAAAAACATGAAAATGTCCACCCGCTCAGTGCATTTTTTTTTCATAAGAACCTTCACTAACAATAACAAAGTCAACCAAAAAATAAATATGCGACTATAGCCCAGCCGTTCACGCGTGACTTTCTATATTTTAGGAATACCAATGCAGTGGACAATAATAACTAAAATCATGATTTAATTAAGGTAAAACCATTGCCAAGCATACTGGTATGTTATCCCTGAAGATTAACACAAGCGACGTCGTTTTTTAGAATAGTTTAAATATCATCCAAAACAGACAAACTAGCTCCAATACACAGCGCTATCCGGAATGGTA
Source organism: Pyrausta purpuralis (assembly GCA_963924145.1). NCBI lineage: Eukaryota > Metazoa > Arthropoda > Insecta > Lepidoptera > Crambidae > Pyrausta > Pyrausta purpuralis. Next base: position 13,406,506 of record OZ001653.1, on the reverse strand, counting down.
TAGTCGAGTTTTAATTAGAGTTATAAATAAGAATAATAAAATACACAAGAAATATAAACGGCATAAGAATTCCATCGACTATTTATCATTCTCCATATTTAGACAAAGGCAAGATAGTGGTTATAACACTTTTATATGTAACTTAGAAATGAATATAAAAAACAATCCTAAATTATTTTAGAAATACATTCTGCTTCCTCCAACTACCCTAATATGATGAATTTTTCGTGGTAGGATTTTGGAAGATGAAAAGGATAATATTTGCTCTGCATATAACGAATTCTTTCATAGAAATTTTACTCAGCCTTCTGCTAGTTACCCATCTTTCGATCCTAATAATGTCGCCAACACACTCACGCTAAATAATATTGAGGTATTTCACTCGTACATATTGAAATTATTACAAAATCTTGATCATACAAAGGGTCCTGGCAGTGACGGTATTCCCCCTATTTTCTTTAAAAGGTGTGCGAAGTCACTAGCCACTCCTCTAGTCTTAATTTTTAATCGATGTTTGAGTGAAGAAAATTGTCCAACTATATGGAAAACTGCTCTTATTTTACCGGTTCTTAAAAAAGGTTTAAAAACAATGATCACTAATTACCGCTCGATATCCATATTAAATACATTAAGTAAATTGTTAGAAAGGGTGGTCCAATCACCTCTAACGCATGGTGTGTCGTTCTGTGCCGTCGCAGTAACACGGTTTTATTAGAGGGCAATCGACTAATACAAACCTAGCAGTATTTACAAATGATGTTCTCCGCAGAATGGATGGTGGCAACTAGGTGGATGCTATTTACACAGATTTTGAAAAATCATTCGATTGCGTAGATCATGTTATTCTACTGAGGAAACTTTGTGAGCTCGGTGTAAATGGAAGTTTGTTGAGATGGACTGATTCTTGCTTGCGCAATCGTAGTCAGATGGTTGTCATCGGAGGTTATAAGTCAGACTTAGTCGGAGTACCTTCCGGTGTCCCTCAGGGATCAATTCTCGGACCGCTGCTAAACGTAGCATATCTATGTTATATCGATTAATGTTTTAAACATGCAAGATATGTTATGTATGCCAACGACACAAAAAAATATATGACTATACCTGATATCAATGATTGCTTTAAACTTCAAGACGACTTGGCTAGACTCGACTTACAAGCAAAATCGTATAGGCGTTAACTCAGATAAGTGCATATGCATATCCTTCACACGTAAAAATAAGTATTTAAACTTTGATTATTATTTAAATAACCTAAAATTGAAGCAAGATAAGGTAACAAAGGATCTCGGAATATACTTGGACTCTAAGTTGACATTTGCTGATCACGTAACTGTGCTTGTCAACAAAGCTTTTAAGAAACTGGGATTCATACTTTGCGTAAGCAAACCATATTCAGATACTTACTGCTTGAAAGTATTTTATAATACTCATACTCCGCTCATATGCATATTATATGCATATGAGCGGAGTATCCTAGAATACTGCGCGGTGTAATTTGGAATCCTCATTATCTGGTATACAGCGAATAATACAAAAGAAATTTACGAAGCATTTAAATTACAGAACATTTATAAAGTTTAAAGATCATAAAGATTCGTGTAACCATCACCGGGTGGTATCTCTTGAAATCAGGCGCACTGTTTTGGATATGTCTTTTTTGTACGATGTAGTACGGTTCGATAGACTTCACTGATCTGACGTCGCTGTTCTTAATATTACATGCCCGCGTCAATTCGGAATCGACACACAGTATCTACTCTATTCTCTAAAACACGTGTGCTTGAAGAACTTACGCAAATACACACACACACACACACACACATGATAATTGTAATTGATTGCATTGAAAGATTGACGACATCAGTCACACTCACTTATATTTGTTTATAAAATGTGAATCCAATGTTGGCTGTATACATATTTAGTATTAAGAAAAACGTAAAACTGTAATTTTGAGAGCTGTGGCATTTCGTTGTAATAATAAAATAAAAGTTGTACGCTGGAGAATATTTTGGAAATGCTTGTTTTTTAAAAAATAACAATATGTTAATACAGACCTGTTTAATTCTTCAAAAATGTAGTTGTTGCTTAATGTGACCATTATTATTATACGGGTTGTTGTTTAGGTCGGTGACATTCACGTTTGGTATTAGGGTTGATGGTATGACTTATGCTTATTTAGAAATGATTTCTTTTAATTATTATGCAAGTTTTATAAAGAAAAAACCTCTTCACAACATTCTAAAAAAAAACAAAACGAATGGGGAAACTTGCACCCTCGCGCGTATCTACGAAATACTACGCCGTAGCTAGTGCTACGAAGAGGTGACCGTTGGTAGTTTTGACTCGATCGATAGAGTAGCAATAATGGTCTTTTCCATCTTTATTAAAATATTTGCGGCGGGCGTCGCTTACCTACCTGTACGACAAAAATAAGTAAGTTGTCATATCTTGCTAGATAAAAAACATAATTTAGTAGGTATACTGTACAAGGTTTTATTTTCGAGCTAGAAATTAAGACGATTATTTTAATTATAAACATCTTTAATAGTTTTTAATGCTGTCTAATGTCCCTTTTAAATACACAATTATCCAAACGGTTTAATTAGAGAAAATAAATTATAAAATCTGAATTAATTGTCACTATTTTCTTTGAATTCTTACAATGAAGTCGCCTGAAGGCTCAAACATTGATCTTAGCCGACACATATCTTTACATGTGGCAATGTTAAAGTTGAATCATCTTTGGTTTTTCATACCGTATCCAAAAAAGTCTTACAAATTTTGGTTCGCCATATTAATTCGAGTGGTTTTAGGTTTACTTGTGTTTGTCATTTCGACAGCAACTCAATTAATTTATGTAATGCGGCTAGTCGCATCTGGGAAAGCCAAAATTCCAGAAGTGGCATCATCGTGAGTAGAGTACAATTAATTAATTTTGATAATTTACTTCAAGAATTTTAACTTATTAGCTGAAAACCAAAGATTGTATGTGACTCTGTTTTCCAAAATGATGGATAAAATGAAGCATTGAGCAACGCTTATTTTCATAAGCTAAAAAATATATTTAAAAATACTAAATAATGTTTTTATTAGTAACACTCGAAAGTTCAAATGTAGAACCTTTCGATTTATTTCAGTTCAGTCTTTATTTTTGTGTCTTTACTGCAGTCTAAACCTATTTGAAAAAAAAGGTTAAGATGCCTACGTCACATATTGTGACGAGGTGGATTTAATTAGTAAATAGATTTTATTCGTTAAATTTTATTTAGTCATTTATTAAAAAATAATATAATACTGACGAGTGGAATACAGCCAAAATTTTATATAACAAGATCTGTCTTCTATTCACGGAATTCCACTTATCATAAAATAATTAGATATTTTTGTTTCTAGTATTGTTAGTCTGAAGAGCTATCGAAATAAAATTTGGACTTATTTTGATGTTTATTCTGACTTGGTTCGGTGTTACTAGGTACTTCTTTAAAATAAGATAAATCAAAGTTAATGGGAATCTGGGAACCTGATATTTTTAGGGCCGAAGTGACACCTAATCACTTGTATAATATAAATACATATAACAATCAAATGTGCCTTCTGCAAACATTGCGTCGTACAATAGATCAAATTTACATTGCAATGACATTGTAATAAATCCTGATAATTGCAATTATATCATGCTTCTAGGCGGTTTGTTTGTGCTATTAATCACATTAGCTTAGTCACTATTGGATTTCTAATATGATTACTCAGTTGAAATTTAATTTATGTATCCTAAATCAGGGACCAAAATAGATTAAATCGATAAAGACACTGTCAATAGAGGCGCATTTCTAGTTTCAATAGAAAAACTACAGCTACGTCTCGTTTTAATGTGTAATTTTGACTGCCTCGCTGGTGCAGCGGTTGGAGGGTCGCACTAGCGACGGCTACGCCGGAGATCTCGGGTTCAATCACCGGGTCGGGCAAAAAATATGTACCTGGATTTTTCTGTTAAGAAATTCTCAGGGTAGTCGTGAGTTTGGAAGTTGGCGTTTTACCTCCGTACCCCGGAAAATACGTAAAGCCGTTGGTCCTGCACCTGATCTCTCTTCGGTCGTGTTAGATTGGTGTCTCATTGGGCTATGAGAGAGAAAGAAATAGAGATTGCACCTGTGTTTGGGTACACACTTGTGCACTATAATATGTCCCGCGCAGCCGGTTGCTCGTTGTGACTGGCCACCGTAGTCGAGATCGGCTAGGAGCACTGTTATAATTTTAATGAAACTCTATTTCAGCATAAACCTAGTTTTAACTGAAATGCTGGTGTCGTGTAGACTGTTGGATTTGCGCTTACGTCGCGGTGTACTTACCCAACTGTCAGATCAGCTCATTAGCGGAGAACTCCATTGTTCCGAGACTGATAAAAGGATTTTGGAGAGAAGTATAAAACTTTCACGGTACCTTTTCGTCGGATTTATGTTAGGATGTGGATTTGACGTTTTTTGTAAGTTTTAAAATGGGGATAGAGTGAAATGTTTGCACTTATGTTAACAAATATTTTTTTTGTAGTTACCAAATTGTTTTTAAGCTGCCAGTTGCTAGCATTGTCTGTAATCGAAATGAGTAGAATCTTTCGATCAATGTTATTGAAGTATAACCCAAGTAGGCCCTAACTTATACCGACCTAGCATTTTGTCAAAAATTAACCAGTGAGATTGTCTGCAATGCTCAATATTCGAAACCTATATTGATTTATCATAATAACGCCTGTTGTGGCTGGCATTTGCTAATCATGTTGCTGATATGTGAACTCTTTTAAATATATATTAGGACCGATTTTTCAATAGTCAGATAAGACTTCTCAGACTGATAAATTATAAAGCGACAGATTTAAAAAATGACAGTTACGTATGATTGCTGATATTGTATTTTTTTCGACGAATATTTCTTATCGTACTATTGAAAATCAGCCCTTAGAGGAGTTATTTTTGCTTACAATATAATTAATTTAAAATGTATCCAATTTGAATATGGCATAGTATTCCATTGACTTTCCATCTTAGTGCCAACATGTATGAACTTTTACAGTGTCGGTAGTCTCGAGATAGTTCCGTGTAAAACCACCAGGTGGCGCTCGAAAAATGATGAGACAAAATTGGTGTTTTCGTGTATTTATTGATTGAGAAGATTTTTTCAATGATGCTTAAAAAACTACAAATATTTTTTAAGATTTATTAAAGATATAGCTACGTAAGTTAAAATGATATTTGATGAATTAGAAAATCATAAAATTGAAATTGTCGACGCGAAATGTCAAAAATGATGCATCAGACTTCGCCTGCAGGTCACGTAGTGATCACACCAGCACTGAATAATTTTAAAACTTTGCCAGTGAAAATGGATTTTATATTCTTTGATGTGTATGAGCCTGAATATTTCAATTATGTATGCGCTTATCAGGTACATGTATTATTATAACTTTTTTTACCATCTAATTGAGTTTTTATTTTGTCTTACAATATTTTTGAACTTTGAACTGTTTACAGATTTTGTATAAACCTATATTGGTGTCCACCTACGTTGCTATTCAAACTTTGGTATGGTCATTTATGAACTGTGCGAGTAAGTCTCATTTTTTTGTATATTACCAATCAATACTTCAATTTAGTCATTGTACGTAATATAACTTTTGTTCATTAAAGTTTACATGTTTTAGTTGTAACGATAAACCGAAACTCTTTTTCACGAACAATGGATAAGAGTTAAAAGCCGGCCAAGTGCAAGTCGGACTCGCCTACCCAGGGATCCGTATTTCGACATTTTTCCTTTATAAAAAATACAAATACTGCTTCATGTTAAATTTTTTAGATTATAGGTCCACTCGAAGTACTTTTCAGGATTTGATTCTCTGCGTGGCTTAAATTAGTACTACTTACTACTGTGGTTATAGGACCTTAAATTCCAGAGAAGTATCCTATAGGTTTTGATTCCCTTGCGAGAGTTAATAATTTGCGGAATAAACGTCTGTATCTTTTTATTGCATTGGCTCAGAAGTTTGACTTATTCTCAGTTTAAAGGGCCAGTACTGTTATTCCTAGTAAGGGTTTTGATAGACTTACAGACGTACAGATAACAAATGATCCTATAATGGTTCCGTTTTTTTTTCCTGTACGTGAGGTATGGAACCATAAAAATAAATATAAGTAAATAAAACCAATTATGACATGTTTTTCTTTGTAGTAACACGACTTTAAATACCCAAGTCTCATTTCCTCCACCTTAATCGTATTCGTTTCCAGCACTCAAAGTCAGGTATTCATAACCTCTATTAATTTCGTATCTCAGTTCGTCTATCATGGTAAATAAGAATTAATAAGCCAAATGGCTCCGGTTTTTATCATTCGAGAATTTATTTGCGTTTCAGTGAGCCAATTGGAAATTTTAATCAACAAATTAGAAAATATGAAAGAGCTCGTTAATATCACCAAGGCGGAATGAAACTGCGAGGAAAATGAGGCTTACGAAATAATATTCAAGGGCTGCGTGCTACATCATATTGCCATCATTAGGTAATTGCATATTATCAATAAGTAAATGATTTCAATTATTATTTAGTTCTAAATATTTTATTTTTGTCTCTATCGCTTGTTGATCGGTTTCAGCACAGTTTCTAAGGATGTAATGTCGAACCAAGCTGCAATCGGAATTGCCGACTGCAAGTGCCAACTGCACTGCCTGATGTAGTGCAGGGAAAGGTGTTATTCCAAACCATACTGTGGGTCGGCAGTTGCGCTTGTAGCTTAGTTATACCTATTAGACAAGTGACAAACGCTAAATAGGCTAGTTGACTAAATTTCAAAAACTAGTTAATACTTTACTTTAACAAGTGAGTCAAATCAAAAAATATTTTTATTTTCAAAAAAATATTTAACATTCACATTATGTGACAATGATTTGAAAAATAAATTTGAACAGGCCTCGTAAACGCTTGGACTGTCATGGCGTCCTGAATGATATCACTGCTTAGGTCAAAAGTCATCTTGACAACAAAATAATATGGAGGTCAGCAAAAAAAAGCACGCCGTCCTAATGGTGTATTCACACCGCCCGGCTACGGTAATGTTATCTATACAGTATTCCAACTTCATACAAACGGACAAAACGCGAGCTATACCTACGCGCCTCGATGTCGGCACGCGTCCGGCACGCAGACAGTCGCGACTGTGCCACAGTGACGAACGGACGGTGTGTTATTTTTTAACAATAGCCGCGCGATTTCTTGCTCAACAAATAAGTTCAAGTACATTTTAGTATGACGACTACGATATTTTGTGTTGTTTAAGGTTGTATGAATTTTTAATAAAACTTTATATTAGAATGCTTATTTTTTAAATTTAAAATGTAATATTAAATCATTTCGTACATCTCAATTGAGGCGCAAATGATTTTCGATAGAAAATGTATACGACAAATTTGGCATGTAAACATATATTTTTTTTAAATTAAATCTACCCATCAAAAAACAAGACGCTTTTTAATGAATACTTCCTATTTAATCCACGAAATGTTTTATTGGTTAATATAAAAAAAGAATATTTACAATCACAACACTAAATGGACACAGTACGCAATTGTAATTAAAATACTAGACGCGGACTGGCAGCTCTATCGCACGTTTAGGTACATACCGCGCGGCTGTATGTATTTATTTCAAAGAGTCGGCTGAGTTACAATACTGAATAGATAACATTACCGTGGCCCGGCGGCGTTGCCCGCGGCACATGTCAAATAACTGTCAGTCAGATACTATAAAAAAGCCGCAGATGCATGGTGACATGGCCGGCGGCCAAAAACCAGTATGGAAAAGGCATTCGGTGCCCAACAGAATCAGTTGTGATAGATTAACATTATAAGTATTATAACTTAAGTATTAACATTTCGGAGAATTTGTTTTGATAACAAGAAGATTTGTTGTTTCGAAAATCTCAAAATTTAACAAGAAATATTTTTGCCATACGACAGTTTTACTGACTCAAGAGTTTATCGATTTAACCTGTGTGTATGTGATATTGTTAGACTTGGATATTATTTGATGATGATGACTTTGTGATTAACAATATCAATTCAGAATTACTTAATTTCTCTTATAGTACGAATAATATTACAATTTTCATTATGAAATGTATATGAAATACAGTATTTAAGTTAATAAAAATGCGGAATTAACACTTTCCTTTTACTTTTCTGAGACATAACAATTTATTACAAAAAGCGAAATTGAAAGACTAGCGAAATGAAACACTCTCATTAAGGTCGTAACGTTGTTTATTTACCGAAATATTTTTATACTGTAAAACTTTCCGGATAAGAGTCGAAAAATGTTTGCACATTTAAATCATCATAATTTTATGACTTATCTCCGGGATAAGAATTCGTTTTAATAACTCACGAGAATGGAGTAATTAACTCGATGCTCGCAAATAAGAGCTAAATATTATTAATAAATTTATTAATATATTTCAGATTTACGAAGACAATGCAAGCTGCACTTGGGGGACAGCTGTCCTTGGCACTTTTTGTGAATGCTTCTATCATCGGAACCACTGCTATTCAAATAATTTCAGTAATGTGTGATTTTCTTTACTACCGATGTAAAAAGCTTAGTACTCAATCTCTCCCTTATTATTTTACCTACCCAACTTAGCAAAATGTTAAACGGGTGAAGCTTCGGTGCTTTATAACAAAGAGTATGACCTGTCAAAAAAAAACAATGCCCGTGAAGTTTATCTTCCTTGTCAGACAAGTTGAAATATGATTTGTTTTTATTCCATTGACGCATATTTGTACAGTTGGTATAATATTCTGAGCACATAAATAAACGCCTTAATGAGCAACAATTCTGACCCTTAGCGTCAACTCTAGTGTTGAAATTGACTATGTAAAGTGACTGAATTTGACGGACTGTCATTTACGGTCATATCGGCCAAAAAAGTTACAAAAACGGCAATTTACTGTCATAAATGGTTATTTTCGATTTCAGTTATATTTTATTACTTTTATAGATTGTGCGCACGCGATTGTTCAAACTCGGTCAGTCGCGTGACTTTCGTACCTAAAATTCTGTGAAATCTCGTTCTTTACATCTTATCTCAAAAAAGTTGAAATAAGAAATCAAATATTAGCTTACGAGCTGGATTCGAACCAGCAACCTTTGACTGATGTCGAGATGATGATGAGACGGCGCATGACGTCACGCGTAATGATGTGTTCATAAATTTCGCGCAGGTTGAGTATCGACATGGCAGCTCCGATTCGCAGCTCGATTCGATCGCCAAAGGTTTTTGGTTCGAATCCGTCTTGTGCGAAAATTTTCGATTTCTTTTCATCTTGTTGGTTTAAAAATAACATTGTGAGGGTCAAATATTCATAAAACCATCTTATCTAAACTAAATTTACACGCACGTAAATTTTCTCTAGATAAGTGTAAGCCAAGTTCTCTGATATATTTGTTGTTGTCTGAATCCGACAAAACTGTTATTACTTACATAAAAATCGAATATTTTGTGTAAAATACATAACTTATAATGACCAAGAATTAATAATGTATCTTTATCATTTTTAATGATAAATCAAGCCAAGAAATTTATTTGTTCTTAGTATTAGATGACGTTGGTTCTTAGTTATAATAAAACAATGAAAAGTCATAATAAGTAGGTAATCACATCTAATTCACACAAAGACAAATAATTATTTTTGCGAAAACTGAGTTATTTTCGGTCAAAAAGACTGAATTGATCAGTATTTGACCGATCATATAAGGTTTATGACTGGTCAGATACAGTCATTTTACTACAAATATGTACATTTTCGCGTAAAAGCGACCCGATTTCAGGTTTTCATACACAATTTTGTTTTTATTACAGATTGAGTCGCGTCAAAAAAATATCACCGAGGTGATCTGGGTCCTGGCATATTTGTCCCTTTTCATAGCCATGCTTTTTGTAGATTGTTATTTTGGGAGTGCTATTACACATAAGGTGAGGGTTTCTGAATATTTTAGTTGTAACGATGTAAGTTTCACGTGGACGGACGTGTAACGGCGTAGTTGGAATTGATCAGCCTACTAATTACGAGCTGGTTGCTTCCCAATGATTGCTTTTGTTATGAATTAAACTAAGCAGAATACTTGCCTTAAGTTTTAGTTTAAGTAAGGACAGTACCTACAGCTAGTTGATACATTTTCATATTATTAGTTTATCAAGAGAAGCAAGCATGCTCGTTAACAATAAATAATAATAATAATAATAGAACGTTTCTGCTATCATGTAGCGACAAATGGTGTCTGATTTTATCTTGCTGCATCCTCGTAGTAAAATAACGTAGGTAGACAACATACGAGTATGTCTATAACCCTGCGTTAGAATCGATGTAGTCGCAAAATGTCAACCTTAACACACTGCGCTACTTTTAGCATCAATACAGTCGCGATACTTACGTGCGTTAGCATCGATATAGTCGCGATGCAGAAGGTGGAAATTGTCAAATTATGTTCTGAATTTTGTCGAATGCATCGATACTAACGCGCGACTACATCGACGCTAAAAGTCGCAGTGTGTAAGGAGTCTATGTTAATAACTCCTCACTGTTGTCGACGGGCTGTTCTATTCCCCTTGATGTTATGACCGCACCACACCCGCTGTGACCGTAGCTACGCAAACTGGCGGATGAAGTTTGGACACCAGTCCTGAATGAGTAGGTACGATATGAAGGTGAGCCCCGGTGGGTGTGTGCACACCCTAAATGTTCTGAGCTGTTATAGTTGAAAATTGATTTTGTTAAATCTTCCGCACACTAAGGCTTAAGATTTGTGTTTTTTTGGCTGTCGGTTAACAATGTAAAACATTTATTAGTCATTATTTCTGTCGTGATTTGACTCCGGTATTTATGTATAAAAAACTTGATAGTACCTAATGTCACTTTAAATGACGAAACGTGCGAATTGCTTATAGTTTATATTAATTTTAATATATTTATTGAGAAAAGACACATTGGCGTTGCGATAATGCGTCTCCGTTATTGCGATGCGTCGGCTATTTGAACTCATATCGTGCGTCTGTCGACGCAACTCATCACCACGGTAGCATGAAACTGCTGTTTTCTATGTATTTCCATGAAATTGCCTCCGTAGTTCGGGACACAAAGCTATAGCGACGCGGCGTCGAGCGGCAGACGCCAGTGTCGCCTGACAGCGGATCAGTAGCAGGCTGTCGGTCGTAAGTTCAATAATAGTACGCTAAAAACTGGATCCGTCATTGCTTTTTTAGCAATTTGTTACATTTTTGTGTCAGTCATATTTTTCATAAAGATGAAATAAGAAACCAAAAATTTGCGCACGGGCGGGACTTGAACCAGCAACCTTTTTGGCATACCGGGCCAAACGCTCTTACCAATTGAGCTACCGTGCTGTCAGTCCGACCCTGCGAAATTTATCGTTTCTTATGAAATCGTCAATTGCGTGACGCTTAGCGCCATCTAGCCGTCTGTTTATTAAACAGATGGCCCAAGCAGTTATTCTTTACAGAATACATTCAATTTGGAAATTGATGTAGCTTCGCTATTTAATGCTTTTTTTTTACAATGTTTTTAACACTCACAGTGTCATATTTTATATTCATAAAAATGAAATAAGAATCCAAAAATTTGCGCACGGGCGGGACTTGAACCAGCAACCTTTTTGGCATACCGGGCCAAACGCTCTTACCAATTGAGCTATCGTGCTGTCAGTCCGACCCTGCGAAATTTGTGGTTTCTTATGAAAACGTCAATTGCGTGACGCTTAGCGCCATCTAGCCGTCTGTTTATGAAACAGATGGCCCAAGCAGTTATTCTTTACAGAATACATTCAACTTGGAAATTGATGTAGCTTCGCTATCTAATGCTTTTTTTTTAGAATGTTTTTAACACTCACAGTGTCATATTTTATATTCATAAAGATGAAATAAGAAACCAAAAATTTGTGCACGGGCGGGACTTGAACCAGCAACCTTTTTGGCATACCGGGCCAAACGCTCTTACCAATTGAGCTACCGTGCTGTCAGTCCAACCCTGCGAAATTTGTGGTTTCTTATGAAAACGTCAATTGCGTGACGCTTAGCGCCATCTATCCGTCTGTTTATGAAACAGATGGCCCAAGCAGTTATTCTTTACAGAATACATTCAACTTTGATATTGATGTAGCTTCGCTATCTAATGCTTTTTTTTAGAATGTTTTTAACACTCACAGTGTCATATTTTATATTCATAAAGATTAAATAAGAAACCAAAAATTTGCGCACGGGTGGGACTTGAACCAGCAACCTTTTTGGCATACCGGGCCAAACGCTCTTACCAATTGAGCTACCGTGCTGTCAGTCCGACCCTGCGAAATTTATGGTTTCTTATGAAAACGTCAATTGCGTAACGCTTAGCGCCATCTAGCCGTCTGTTTATAAAACAGATGGCCCAAGCAGTTATTCTTTACAGAATACATTCAACTTGGAAATTGATGTAGCTTCGCTATCTAATGCTTTTTTTTAGAATGTTTTTAACACTCACAGTGTCACATTTTATTTTCTAAAAAAAAAGCATTAGATAGCGAAGCTACATCAATTTCCAAGTTGAATGTATTCTGTAAAGAATAACTGCTTGGGCCATATGTTTCATAAACAGACGGCTAGATGGCGCTAAGCGTCACGCAATTGACGTTTTCATAAGAAACCACAAATTTCGCAGGGTCGGACTGACGGCACGATAGCTCAATTGGTAAGAGCGTTTGGCCCGGTATGCCAAAAAGGTTGCTGGTTCAAGTCCCGCCCGTGCGCAAATTTTTGGATTCTTATTTCATTTTTATGAATATAAAATATGACACTGTGAGTGTTCAAAACATTGTAAAAAAAAAAGCATTAAATAGCGAAGCTACATCAATTTCCAAGTTGAATGTATTCTGTAAAGAATAACTGCTTGGGCCATCTGTTTAATAAACAGACGGCTAGATGGCGCTAAGCGTCACGCAATTGACGATTTCATAAGAAACGATAAATTTCGCAGGGTCGGACTGACAGCACGGTAGCTCAATTGGTAAGAGCGTTTGGCCCGGTATGCCAAAAAGGTTGCTGGTTCAAGTCCCGCCCGTGCGCAAATTTTTGGTTTCTTATTTCATCTTTATGAATATAAAATATGACACTGTGAGTGTTAAAAACATTCTAAAAAAAAAAAAGCATGAGATAGCGAAGCTACATCAATTTCCAAGTTGAATGTATTCTGTAAAGAATAACTGCTTGGGCCATCTGTTTCATAAACAGACGGCTAGATGGCGCTAAGCGTCACGCAATTGACGATTTCATAAGAAACGATAAATTTCGCAGGGTCGGACTGACAGCACGGTAGCTCAATTGGTAAGAGCGTTTGGCCCGGTTTGCCAAAAAGGTTGCTGGTTCAAGTCCCGCCCGTGCGCAAATTTTTGGTTTCTTATTTCATCTTTATGAATGTAAAATATGACACTGTGAGTGTTAATAATTCTAAAAAAAAGCATTAGATAGCGAAGCTACATCAATTTCCAAGTTGAATGTATTCTGTAAAGAATAGCTGCTTGGGCCATCTGTTTTATAAACAGACGGCTAGATGGCGCTAAGCGTCACGCAATTGACGATTTCATAAGAAACGATAAATTTCGCAGGGTCGGACTGACAGCACGGTAGCTCAATTGGTAAGAGCGTTTGGCCCGGTATGCCAAAAAGGTTGCTGGTTCAAGTCCCGCCCGTGCGCAAATTTTTGGTTTCTTATTTCATCTTTATGAATATAAAATATGACACTGTGAGTGTTAAAAACATTCTAAAAAAAAAAAAGCATGAGATAGCGAAGCTACATCAATTTCCAAGTTGAATGTATTCTGTAAAGAATAACTGCTTGGGCCATCTGTTTCATAAACAGACGGCTAGATGGCGCTAAGCGTCACGCAATTGACGATTTCATAAGAAACGATAAATTTCGCAGGGTCGGACTGACAGCACGGTAGCTCAATTGGTAAGAGCGTTTGGCCCGGTTTGCCAAAAAGGTTGCTGGTTCAAGTCCCGCCCGTGCGCAAATTTTTGGTTTCTTATTTCATCTTTATGAATGTAAAATATGACACTGTGAGTGTTAATAATTCTAAAAAAAAGCATTAGATAGCGAAGCTACATCAATTTCCAAGTTGAATGTATTCTGTAAAGAATAGCTGCTTGGGCCATCTGTTTTATAAACAGACGGCTAGATGGCGCTAAGCGTCACGCAATTGACGTTTTCATAAGAAACCACAAATTTCGCAGGGTCGGACTGACAGCACGGTAGCTCAATTGGTAAGAGCGTTTGGCCCGGTATGCCAAAAAGGTTGCTGGTTCAAGTCCCGCCCGTGCGCAAATTTTTGGTTTCTTATTTCATCTTTATGAATAAAAAATATGACACTGTGAGTGTTAAAAACATTCTAAAAAAAAAAAGTAGTCATATTTTTTCTCTTTTTTGAGTCTAACCAGTTTAGCAGTTGTCATTACTGAATGGACAGTTTTAGATTTATTTCGATCAAGTATAGAGAATGAGTGAGAGTAAATTGTCTTATTTCCCAGATAATCTTTCTGTACTTTTTTATTTTTCTGTACAAATACAACAAAAACAAGACATCATCGTTTTCTTCCTCTTCTAATAAAATATACATAAAATTGCGATCACTTTTCTCGGAAAACTCGGAACCAACTGGATTCCATCTGCTATTGCCGTCTGCAGTCGGGTTCGAAATCATGACTGTAGCGATAGGTCGTCACGACGTCTCGTGGTGACAACAATCGTCAACACGTCATCCACTTGTACCTTAATTTAACGCAGTTACAGCGCCGACCGACGCAGCCGTCGCAACACAACGGAGACGCCCATTTGACTTCGCTCATTATTCTTGTTTTGCTTCAGAGTCTGCAAATACCAACAGTTTTGTTCTCTGGGCCATGGCTGGGGCTGCCTTTGAAGATGAAGCGGAAACTGGTGATGTTCATAGCTAGGGCGCAGCAGCCCATCGTCCTGAAAGCTGTCAAGCTAGCCCCCGTTTCGATTCAGACTTTCACAACGGTGAGTGAAGATCAAGGTTGAAGCATATCTATCCACTCGTAACGAGAATAGTACCGTTGATCCCGAGTTGATCTAGATCCGCGGTGGTTACGCTACGTTTATAAATGTCCATTGAAGTATGGAGTTTCATACAAAGAACACTGAATGCCTCAAGTTGATACTCTTTTGTTTTACTATTTCTAAACTGTTAAAAAATACAGAAGATAATTTATAGTTTAATTTACAACCGGTGCAAAGCCGTGTATAACTGTAGTAGCTCGACTTGAAGCCTTCTTAAAACACTAGACGTTCACAGATTATAGGTATGTACTTACACCGCGGAGAGACATTTCTTACGTCTTTTTTATCTTATACCACTTCCAATTTATGTACTTCACATTGGTATCATGAATTACTTGTTCTCTTTTTAGGTGAGAGAGAGACCGTTTAATATATAAGTATGATACGGAGTACATTAATGGGGGGAAATGAAAAAGAAGGCGAAGTCAAAAATGTCTCAATTTTGCGGTCGACCTATATTAAGAGTATGTTTAAAGATAGCGTTTAAGTATATCGTGAAAATAAACACCTTATGGCCTACTTCAAAATGTCCAAATAAGTTCTAGCTAGCGTTATCTGTCTAATACTATAAAGGAAATGTCGTTTCATATTTAAATTATCAGTTGGTTTGTGCTTATTTGTCGACGTTGAGACATGCTCTAAATGCTTCACGTCGTTGTTTAGCTACAATTGTTACTTGAGTTTGAAAAAACCGATGTATAACTATTGTAATGAAGAATAAGGCTTTTCTACGAATAACTAACTTCAACAGAAAAGCCATCGCCGTACTATTAAAAGACGCCCTTAACAAAAGCGGTTGGTTTTCAGATAGCTTTGAGATCATTTATCATATTTCTTGTCCGCAATTGTGTTCTTGGCATCATTTTCTCGAAGTGTCATTGCCAGTCCAAAGCTTGGTTCTAATAACATAAGTAAGAAATTGGTTTTATAGATTTATTTGCATGGCACATCTAAAACTTCAATAAAACTACGTTCCTTATCCCAAAAGCCTTTGGCATTTGACAAAATTCATTTCTAGCAATCCGATACATAGCAACTTATCGCGGCGCACACTTCAATTTAAAATATGTTCTTAATCCCAAAAGCCGTTGGCTTTTGACTTTTTGTTATGAGGATGGATTGACACATCACGACGATAGAGTTTTCGAGACACGCTTAAAACAATTGTAGAATACGGAAAAAAGTTCATAAAACGGGCGAATAAAGTCGCTTGGAAACGCAAGTCAAACAGATTTCTAGTAACGCAAATAAGAATTCTGTGTAGACGGATACAACATAACAAAGTTATCCATCAGAGTTTTCGAGCTAAATAGTATACTATCTAAGAAACATATGTCTTGATATCATATGTAGGTATCTTATCACTACTTGAGTAACATTTATACACCCTAATGCTACTTATTCAGGTTACAACAATTAATGTTCGTGCAAATTGATATAAATCAAACGTTTATTAACATCAATCGTGATAATTCAAACATGATTTACATCTATCTTATTCAAATAGTTCAGTGTCTGTTATTGATCAATCATATTATTTGAGTAATAAATCAATAATGAAATACTGATTCTCATGGTTCAGTATTTCATTATTGAATTATGAATTTGACGGCCTCCGTGGTGTAGTGTTTAAACACGCTAGGGTTTAACGCATCGCCATTTCGAGGTCCCGGGTTAGCTTCCCGGTCGGGTCAATGCAGAAATTATAATTTTCTATATTGTATCGGGTGTATGTGTTGTGGTACTACCGTTGTGTCTGATTTTCATATCACAAGTGCTACAGCTACTGACTTTGAGATCAGGAGCTCTATTTTTTAAATCACTCGCTTAAATACGGCGAGTGAACGAAAACCAATTAAAAATCAATGGAAATCACGCAAAATATAGACATAGGTACTCACAAAAATCATTTATGTTTTCTCAAATCATTTTTGCGTGAAATTATACTAGTTTTCATTGGGAAATCGAACATCAATGAATTTCACACGCCATCTCGACGTGAGTGATTCAAAATAGGGGCCCTGAACAATGTATGTGATTGGTGTCCAATATTATTTTATTATATTAGCCTAATCAGTCGGGGTTAATACCTAAGATACGTGTGAAGTATAAAAGAATAATTAAATAATCATTACGTGATTTTGCTCTTGATCATAATCACCACCATATTTCTTTTTTTCAGAAGGCACTTAGTAGTTACTAATAATAGTGTGTTTTCCACGAAAGTACAATTAAAACGAATGACCTTTGTCTACCACTCGTCTCATTGCTCATATACGTCAGGCAGCTACTAGCTTATCCGCGCAAACTATATTTGGGTCGATTTTACCAACGTCAGTTAAGGGCCGACCCACAAGTACCACAACCACACTATGTGGTCGGACATACATTTTTTATTGAAAATGAATAGGACCAGGTACCACATTTTGCAGTCGTTATCGACTTTTCACATCGCAACCACCAGCGACACCAAAAACTATGACCGAGAAAGAACAGAGAACCACATTGATATGGTTCTCGGTTCTTTCTCGGTCTCGGTTCGGTAGTCGGAAACACAACACAATTACAAAAAGCTGCAGCGACACCATTCACACGTACCACTGCTTGACCATATTTGAACGCTATGATGTGGTGATGTTATGGCACGTGTGAGTTGGCCCTAAGACGTATCCTACTGAAAAAAAAACCGGCCAAGTGCGAGTCGAACTCGCGTCCTGAGGGTTCCGTATCAACTTTAACTGATTTAAGGAATTCACTTAGTTACCACACTATTTTGTTGCAAAATACCACATTATTTTATTTGACAGCAAATATAACCTTGTTTTTCATAGTGTTTGCATGAAGAACAAAGTTAAGTTTTGCGGTTGTTGAAAATGAGCTATATCTCAAAAACTTCAAGTTAAATCTCGTTCAAACCAATTTTAGTTTAAAGTATTTATACTCACTTAGTTTAGAAGTTAGATGGGGGGACGCCCATTTGGCCACTTCGGAAGTGTGTATCTCTCAAACGTTAGACTTTAAAAGAAAATGGTTTTAGAAACCGCAATGACATTTTAAAAGACCTATCTATAGATACCCCACACGAATAGGTTTGAGTAAAAAAAACCGGTTTTAGTTTCATGTATGGGAGCCCTTTCTTAAAAATAATTATTTTTTATTTTTTGTATGAGAATCTTAAAGCGGTTAACAAGGTACACCTTCCTACAAATTTCAACAGTGTGATGCTTATAGGTACAAAATAAAGTGGCTGTGGCATACGGACGGATAGACAGACAGACAGACAGACAGACAGACAGACAGACTTGACGAAACTATAAGGGTGCCGTTTTTTTACCATTCGGCTACGGAACCCCAAAAACGACCGATTTTAAAAAATACGTATACACTTTGCTGAAAAAGTAGGTGACGTTTTTAAAGTAGGCATTTAGACAAATATTACTTATCTAAAGTTAGTAAAATTGGGTCTAAAAGCAAATAGGGTTTTTTGATTGACAATTATCTTGGTACTAAAGGTTTAAACTGTCAACAGATTGATTGAATAATTACGTTTGTGTGTGTTTCTAACAAAATATACAGTATACGTAGTTACCTTGACCTGGCCATAGTGCTGATACAGACAGGCAGACTTGATGAAACTATATAGGTTCTGTTTTTTGTCATTCGGCTACGGTACCCTTCTTACTATTATAATGACTTAAACATTGTTCCCACAAATGTTCTATTCGAAAAAAGTGGTGCATTATTGTATTGGCAACTTAACATTAAATTAGTATTTAAATCAGAACAATTTCAACCAAATTATTCTAGGCGCTTCGTTTTAACCGACTGTAAAAAGGAGGACGTTATTAATTCGACTGTTTGTTGTTTTTAATATATGTTGCCTCATATCTGGGTCATTTGAAGACCAATTTGTTTTTTTTTTCCTTCCTAGAGGTTATAACATATAGTTGGTCCCATTGCAGCCAAGTCGGGATCTGATGATGGAATCTTGGTGCAATCGAGAGTCACCTCAAATTTTAAAGTCACGTACAGTGTTTTCGTACTAGAATCACAATGTTGACATACTGTTACGTCTGATATTCAACATTGTGTGGAACTGAGCTGATGGTGAAACTCCTTAATGCTTAGAAGTTCAGTGATTAGCTTATTAAAGTACAGAGTCAAAAAGTGCAACCCGAGGGCGGTTCCTATAATCTCATTCTTCCTATAATCACCAAAAAATAGCAAATAAAATAAACTTTTACAAAAAAAAAAAAAAGTGCACCAAACATGTTAAAATCTTGATTTCTTAAAGGAAAGGACTCCTCCATTTTAGGCGAATAATTTATTTTTGGAGTCGGTGCAATAATGATGCTTGAGATGGCCAGAGTGATAGCACCGACTTCAAAAAGAGCAATTTAGTTTTGTAGTCGGTTTTGTCTTTTTTAAAGGCTTAATTTCGAACTTTTTTTTTCAGGTGATGAATTGGACTTACAAAGGCTTCGCAGTAATGAACCAAATGAAGTAATATGCATAAATAAAAATATTCGAGAAAAACTATACTGATGGTAGAATATACCTTCTTAGTTGTCGACAATTACATAAAAAATTTGAATTTGGACCGTACGAAAATGACATCATACTTTTATATAATTATTTCTGTTATTATTCAAAAATTTACACGTAAAAGAAATCGAAGCATCATAGTTACTGAAAATATGGAGTCAGTAGATATAAAGCAAAGTGCAGAGTTATCCGGTTCATTGATCACAATGGATCCGTAGGTACCGAATTTAAAACATCGCGCGGATTACCCTGGCTATTGCGTATTTTATCATGATCCTGTAGAATACTTGAAAGAGTCTGTAAAACCAGGACCTTACCTTATATTATAAAACTAGTAACGAAATCCACTCCTTACACACTGCGACTTTAAGCTTCGATGCAGTCGCGCGTTTTGGATACGCACGACAGCAATGTGACTTGAATTAAATAACTTGGCATCGATCGAGTATCGATGCAGAAGCGCGACTGCGTCAATACTAACGCGTTTAAGTATGAATGTGGACGTCAATATACAGTACATAATTTGTCAATGTCTAGCTTCTGCATCGAGACTGCAGCGATACTAACGCGCGGTATTACCGCAATTGTACCGATGCTAAAAGTAGCGCAAGTGTGTAAAGGTTGACATTTAGCGACTGCATCGATGCTGCATCACGGCTGCATCCCTGCTAAAAGTCGCACTGTGCAAAGGGTCTAAGTGTAATGGACGTACACCTGGGTAAGTCGTTATTTATTTTAAAAAGAAAACTGAAATAAAGATGCTTTAACTTGAAGGATATATCATGCATAAAAGTTATATTAGAACTTGACTTTTCAGGCTGAAAAGTCAAGTTCAAGTTTATTAAACATGTCAATTCAAGTCAAGTATATTAAAAATGTGTATATTATTCTTACCTTTTGTCATCGGTGTTGCATTTGATGAATGAAAGTAATCGTTAAAACAAAACACTTTGTGTAATTCATTTAGTATTAATGCAATAAATGAGCAATTTAAGGTCAATTATTTCCTCAGGTTATACAGCGAGCGGTCTGTGATAGGAGCAAAAATGTTGTATTTCAGTATACGTAGTAACTTTGACCAGTAGGCCTAACATGCACGCCTCGATGCTGATTATCGCGTCGATAAAACATTTTTATTTCCTAAATAACATGTACTCCCACTTTGTTTTCACATGTAAGGCAATCATTATTGCTTTTAAAAATAAAAAATACATTAAAATTAGTCAAAACCTATTTAAACATGGTTAAAATGACGTTTCAAATTTATCGAGTGCCAAGATAAATGATAAATAAGCGCGCATCTTAGGGCCGCGCTGGTCAAAGTACTCGAATGTGCTTTAACTCAGAGATATAGTAATCCAAAGTTATAATCCCTTATCAATGTATATCGAAATCGCTTACTCGTAGCAGTCGAGTTCTATGACTGGACACAGCGTTTGCTATAAAAATCTAAATTTTGAGGAAGCATCAGAAGCACTGAACAAATTCTCTCCCCATCTTAACTACAGAAGATAAATTTTTGAAGTCTGTATGGTTTACACCTTTGCCTTTAATAATCTAAACGGATATAATGATATAAAAAAGTTACATTGCTGGTTTAGGTTGTGACGGTGCCAGACAGCATAACGCACATAATTACCGATAAGACTGGCACCGCCACCCTGATGCTCACAACGATGACGTAGGCAAGCGTCACACGCACGGGCCGCGTGCACAGCGGTCGCCCCCCTACACCCCGCAACCTCCCCGCGCGCCTATATAACGCCCTGCGTGGCCGAGCAGACCGGCATTCGTTGGAGCCCGGCTGTAGTGGCAACACGTAGGCGCGCGCAGTGGTGCTATCCGGTCTCTGGCGAACGCTGCCCCTTCCCTCCTAACTTCCCTACCTACTTGGGGTTAGGAACAAAGGAGCATAGGAGAAGGCTAAGTCGGCGGCTGGGAGTTCGCACGACCCTTCGCAGTTAGGAGTCGCCTGGGCTGGGTGATCAGGGAGCATAGGAGAAGGCTAAGTCGGCGGCTGGGAGTTCGCACGACCCTTCGCAGTTAGGAGTCGCCTGGGTGGGGTGATCAGGGAGCATAGGAGAAGGCTAAGTTGGCGGCTGGGAGTTCGCTCGACCCTTCGCAGTTAGGAGTCGCCTGGGCTGGGTGATCAGGGAGCATAGGAGAAGGCTAAGTCGGCGGCTGGGAGTTCGCACGACCCTTCACAGTTAGGAGTCGCCTGGGCTGGGTGATCAGGGAGCATAGGAGAAGGCTAAGTCGGCGGCTGGGAGTTCGCACGACCCTTCGCAGTTAGGAGTCGCCTGGGTGGGGTGATCAGGGAGCATAGGAGAAGGCTAAGTCGGCGGCTGGGAGTTCGCTCGACCCTTCGCAGTTAGGAGTCGCCTGGGCTGGGTGATCAGGGAGCATAGGAGAAGGCTAAGTCGGCGGCTGGGAGTTCGCACGACCCTTCGCAGTTAGGAGTCGCCTGGGTTGGGTGATCAGGGAGCATAGGAGAAGGCTAAGTCGGCGGCTGGGAGTTCGCTCGAGGTAACTAGACTCCCACTATCCCCGCACCAAACCTAATTTCACTCCCACGATTCCTAACTACTAACGCAACCGCGAGTGACTTTGAAACCGTCTCGACGCCAGAGTGATCACACTTCACGATATCTTGATAGTTTCGCCTTTCGATCAGGGATCCCGTTAGTCAATAAGTGTCCGATGCCGTTAGAATAAGGAGTAGCCAAAAAGGTAAGAATTGTACTAATAATAAGCTAAGCCGAATAGAGCCGTACCCATTGTAAAGGTGGTTTCATTCACAAGTTTCCCTGCAATAGTTAGGTACACATCTCTTCCTCCCGTCGGGCAAGGGCAGAGCAAAGTACTTTATGCTGACGAAGGACTCAGGCTGAGCTAGCCGCAAGGGACCTTCGTCACAAGGTGTTATTTTGTTACAAATGTACATATATTTTTTTATAGTAGAACCGTTTAGAGTTAATTGTTGGTTACTTCAAGTGCCAAATACTACCAAATTAAAATTTTTCTCCTACATTATAGGTTAAAACTTACAAAATGAAGTTGCAGTAGCGAGTAAACTCCTCTTCCCCAAATCACTCAAGCAAACACATGCTCGAAAACAATGCTAATGAGACCAGATGAGACTAACGCCAGTGCGAGGCATCTAGGCAGCGGGAATAACCGATTCGACCATTAGCGACAAATGTTTGCGGCAATCAAACGCGCGTTGCGGCCCGACGGATGCGATTAATCAATCTATATGTACGTCGCCAGCACATCAGGCTATACATTTATGTTGAAAATTAGCTCTTATTATAACTGCTTAGGATACCGCAGTGTTTACCTTGACGTACTGTTGTCGACGCACTCACCGCGGATGAGCAAATAACGATACTGTCTTCTTTGGAAACAAATCTTTGAGAACCGTAAGTCATCTAAGTAATTTGCTTAGTGAACTTCCATGTCTCCACCGCCACGTCCACTTTTACGTATTGTGTGTTTTGTAATATTTGGTCAGATCACAAATTGTTTACAAAATAAACAAGTACTCTTTTGACTACATTTTTGTTTTTATAGGGTTTTGTCACTATACAAACTCAATGTAAATTGCACTTGTAAAAAGCAACTTTGGCTGTGTGACAGACGAGGAACGACGACGAGTTCCTCGCCTGCCTCGCCTGTGACAAAACACTATGAAAACAAAAATGTAATTATAAATTGGCTTCCTTCATCTTATCCGCTTGTTAAATATATGTAAAAATATTTCCTTCGGATATTGTGAGAGCAATCTCGCAACATTGATGACGTCACGCAGCCTACGCAATAAAGTAAGCGCTTGCAAAATTCAACAGGCTTTCTATGTGACGGTGGCCGAGTGGTATAGGCATATGCCCGGATAGCGTAAGACACGGGGTTCGTTTTCTCGTCTGTCACACAGCCAAAGTTGCTAGTACAAGTTACAAGTGCAATTTATATTATAAGGTACACTTTTGTTACTGCCAGAAAAGTATATTAAGTGACCAAAAATGCAAACTACCGAACGGACCGTCTGGCACAAGTTTTAAATTAACTGCATTCTCTAATGCTACAACTTAAGAAAAGTGATCTTAAATGCGTAAAACTAAGCAAACGAACCTAAGAGGCTTCTAATGCATATTGAGAAGCAGATGTAACATTATTAGAGACACGTCTAAGTCATCAATTATTCAACGTTCCACATCGCTACAAGCTACGATAAGGTCACAAATTCTCAATGTAATAGGTACACGTGTCTTCGTATCTCAATGTTTATGACGGTGGCCGTTGGAATTTTATTTCTTAGCATCATGATTGGTGTAAATCTTTAAGAATTTTGCAATAATCGCAAAAGAATGCTTACACCGGGTATCAATAAAAAAACCGGCAAAGTGCGAGTCGGACTCGCATTCTAAGGGTTCCGTGCCAACTTTAACTGAATTAGAGATCTACTTACTTCCACTTAGCCCAAATACCTAATATTTGTTGACAGCAAATATAACTGTGTTTTCATAGCATTTTTATGAATAACAAAGTTGTGTTTCGGTTATTGAAAATGTGCTCTATCTCAAAAACGACTACCTCGATCTCGTTCAAAATAATTCTTTTTGTCGTTCATTTTATAGTCTTCGTCAAGATCTGCATCTAGCCTACCCACAGACACCCTGTACGTATAGTTTTTTTTTAGGTTTTAGTTTCATGTATGAGCCCCCACTTTTTATATAAGAATCCTAAAGTGGTTATCAGAATACATCTATCAAATTTGAAATTCAGAATAAAGTGGCTGTGACATATGGATGGACAGACAAACAGACAGACTTGACGAAACTATTAGGGTTTCGTTTTTTGCCATTCGGCTACGGAACCCTAAAAAACTGTTTTACGTAGCCAAAATGAAAAGCTATGGTGTATTCGTTCGCTTTTTAATGCAGGCTTCAAAAAACGTAGTTAGGTACTCAGTTATCGATTTCCCAGCATGAGTGCTAAGAATACCTAAAAGGATATCTGATAATGTATCTGTTTATTCTAATGATATCCTACACAAGCAGCAGTAAACTATTTCACCGGATCAACTGCATAATAATAGTAACATAACTTTGACGACACGATTGGTGCATTGGTTAGAGCTCCTGACTATTACGCCGGCCGTCGCGGCTTCCAATCCCGCAAGGTGCAAATGTTTCTGTGATGAGCACGAATATTTGTACCTGAGTCATGGATGTTTAGTATGTATTTAAGTGTTTATTGGTATGTTGTTTAGCGTATATTTATATAACTTTCCCTCAACTGTTACTAATAAAAAAAAACGGTTACTTGCTTTCATCCAAATGAAAAAAACTCATTATCAGTCAAAATTATTGACTTCAGTTACGAGTATGTCTATACACTTCAAAGAAAAGCCATTAAATTTAATCTTTACTATTTGAGTTGGTCTTAAAGCTGAGGGATTATTTGACTTAACTTTGCGATAGACAGTCAGATATTTCAACAAAGTCACAGTGAAAATACGGCACAGTAGCCACTCTTTGAACGTTTTTTGCTGAAACGCGTACTTTGAATTTTGCAACTAACCCGCTTACTTCAAAAATAAATTGTACACCAACCACATTAATTGCTCTTAAGTAGCTGATGCTGCTTCAGTAGCTACTGTACTTGTGTTATGCAAATCAGACACAACAGTGGTCCCACAAAACACAGACCCGTGACATTATAAAACATTTTGATTTCTATATTGACCCGACCGGGAATCGAATCCAGGACCTCAGAGAGGCGACGCATTAAAAACCCAGCTTGCTCAGCCACTTCACCACGGAGGTCGTCAAATTAGGAAGATCTTGCATACCTTTAAATTAAGAAAACATGATTTCATCCTTTTGTTGAATTAATCGGGTAAAACAAGCATCGTTAAAGTAATAATTTAGATACACCTACATAGATCCACTTGCCAGTGCAGAGCTGTCAATAAAATGTAGACGCGTCTTTTGACACTGACAGGATAGACTGACAGACTGGTAAGCCTTATTGAGATACCACTTTCTTCTATGTTGTAACAGAACGCTCCAGGCGGGGATTATAAGATTGTAGCCACATAGCGTGAATCGGGAAAATTGCTGGAACAAAGAAAACTTTTGAGTTTGTAACTAAAAATGGTGCCAGAGCTTTTGTGCTAATTATACCATTGTTTATTAAAGTCATTTATGTCGGGTATTTAAGTAATTGTAACATATTGTTCTACCGTCAAATGTCAGAAAAAAACAGTTGCGTCTTCACCATTGCTCGTGTTTCTATGCCAAATCCTACTGGCGACGAATTAAATCGAATTTATAGGAATTTTCGCGATGCCGTACGGTAAAATCGATAGTTTTGATTTATCTTCGCGGAAGTGGTCTTCGTACTGTTATACCTGGGCTATGTCTGGAGATGGGCTGAGCAATCATATCAATTGCTGTCTATGCACTTTGCACCCAAGCCAATTCGTTTCCCGGCACCCCACGGCGAGTCTATCGCCAGCCGTGTTAGAGCGCGGTCGCTCCCGGGTCCCATTCAATTACGTGTATTGCCTTTTGTAAATAAATTCCTTTTTTAAAAAAAAGCTTATTCTTGGGACCCGATAACAGTGGTGGCAGGGGTGGGATGCGAATATCCCCCAGTGCCTGCAAAAACCAAAATTGCCAAAATAGTGCAAGTGTCGCATAGTGCAATGTTAAGTGTCACCGCGACTTATTAGAAGCTGTATCCAGTGAGTCACCCAGACCTTCGGCCCGACCGGCTGAGAGAGTCGAGTGACCCCACACTCCACTGCATCGTGTTCACTGTATCCGGTGTGTCACCCTGACCTTCGGCCCGACCGGCCGGACGAGTCGCGTGAGCTCACCTCTCCACTGTATCCGGTGCGTCGCCGAGACCTTCAGCCTGACCGACTGAACGAGTCGACAGCGAGCTCACCTCTCCACTGTATCCGGTGTGTCGCAGAACCACCAGCCCGACCGGCTGGAAGCATTGAAAGCGAGCTCACCGCCCACTGTGTCCTGTAAAAATCATCGAGTTCGACCAACGGCCCCTGTACGTCTTCGCTCCGCTATGCAGTCGCTGCTCGCGCTGTCCCTTATCGCCACCTACGCGTCAGTACAGTAAGTCCTTGGTCATTGTTTTGTCTCAATCCCACTATATTAATAAGTGTTCTAATTTTGCTGTATGATCAATTGTGTACGATCTTAAATTAATTTATAATTACCGGAAGGTATTAATATGACCCAAGAGAACCCGGGTGTACAACCTGAATAATTATAACCCTTAAATATCGAGATCCCTCCAGTAGCCATTCCAGGCCCTAGCTCACCCACTAAGCTCTCGCCGCGCGTAACTCGCTCAAAAGATAAAGCCGCGGTCACAATGGCCGACATTGATTTAAATATTTTACTCAAATTTATTAAACCATATAACGGTAACAGAGAAACGCTCAACTCTTTTATAGTAAATTGTGACAATGCCTTTGAAATGGCGTCCGGGGCACAGGCCCCTATTTTATTTAAATATATCTTAAGTCAGCTGGAGGGCAAGGCTGAAATTGCCTGTTCTATTAAAGAATTTGCGAACTGGGAACAACTGAAGGAGTTCCTAAAAACACAGTTCAGTGAACGTAAACATTACTCTCATTTATTAATGGACCTGCAAGAAAGCAAGCAGGCATCGAATGAGAATTGTAGCCAGTACGCATTGCGGGTAGAGACCTGCCTTTCGCAGCTGTTGACTGAAGTGTCGTTGTCTACAACGAAGAAGCTAGAGCTGCCCGGCCGCACGGCAGCCATGAATGACCTCGCTACGCACCACTTCGTTATGGGATTACACCCACGAATTTCGAACATCGTTAGGTGTAGGAACCCTAAAAATCTCAACGAGGCCGTGAATCTAGCTATCTCCGAGGAGAGAATCCAACAGAGCTTGTACAAAAAAGGCCCAAGCAGCGACCAGAAGAGGCCGAACCGCTTCCAGTCCAAAAGGAAACCAAATCCAGGTACTTCGACAACTTCTACAACTGGGACATCCGCTTCACCTGGAACTGTTTTTCATTAATGCAAGACACCAGGACATTCCATAAAAGACTGTAAGAAGAGAGAATATAACAACCGCCTACGGGACTCCGACTCTAAACCCCCATTCACTCCGTTCAAAAGAGTGAACCATGTCGAAGAAGCTCAAGAAGAAGAAACAGAAGATGATGAAGGAGAAGAAGAAGATTACAGTTACGACGACATGGATAATGAACCAAAAAACGAATAGGAGTCTCGCCCCAGCGTCGCACGAGACGACGCAAACGACCTTGACTCGAGCAGACCGAAATTAGTCCGATGTGACCTGAAAAGAAAAGAATTCTACTCAAAAAAACCTTTAAAGGAGAAACCTAATCCGGTCTATGAGATAAACATCGACACAACAAAAAGGATCCTACCTCACATCGTCGTTGACACAAACATCTCTGACGTACCTTTATCCCTGCTGGTAGATTCCGGCTCTGCTGTAAGTCTCCTGAAAGAATCATGCATTAAGAGGACCCCGAAAATTCAAAATGAGCCTGTCAAATTAAAGGGAATTGATCCTGGAGAAGAAACCACATCAACCCTTGGTCATTTCAATCTGAAGTTTAAACCAGGGAAAGGCAAAATGATTTCCCACAAATTTCACATCGTTAAAGAAATAAATTTGCCTTATGATGGCATAATCGGTTCCGATTTCCTTACTACTTTTAATTGTAACATCAATTACACTAGTGACACTCTTAAAGTCTTCAAGAACACATTGAAATTATACTTCAGTGATCCTTTCTACATCATTCCACCGCGAACCGAAGCAGTGATTGAATGCTCTGTCAATAACCCTGAAGTAAATGAAGGTGTGATAATTGACCAGCACCTGTCAGACTCGATACTAATATCTAACTGCATAACCAAGGTGAGAGACAACAACCGTGTCATCATAACCATCGCAAATATTTCTGAAAAACCGGCAAACATTAGTACTAACTTGAATCTCAAGCTCGAACCAGTAAGCCAGGTTGCTTTCACGAGATCACCATAGGAGAAACCTACCCAATTCCGCAGATCTCTGAGATCCTTGACCAACTAGGTAGCAGCAAGTACTTCACTACCCTTGATCTCGTTTCCGGTTTCCACAAGATTTTAATAAAGCCCGACGACGCAACTAAAACAGCTTTTTCAGTACCCGAAGGTCACTTCCAATTCAACAGAATGCCGTTTGGCCTTAAAAATGCCCCGTCTACATTCCAGAAATTAATGAATTCATGCTTATCAGGGCTACAGGGCTCAAGATGCTTCGTTTATTTAGATGACATCGTCATTTATTCTTTCGACCTTTCCGGGCATATTAACAACCTTACAGCCGTGTTTGACCGACTCAGGAATTTCAATCTTAAGTTAAATCCCGAGAAGTGTGAGTTTCTCCGAAAAGAAGTAACCTATCACGGACATATCATTGGAGAAGACGGCGTCAAGCCTAATCCCGAAAAGGTGAAAGCTGTCACCGATTTTCCCACACCAAAATCACCAAAAGACATTAAATCCTTTTTGGGTTTAGTCTCCTATTACAGGCGCTTTATCCCAGATTTCTCGAAATACGCTAAATCTCTAACGTCCCTTTTAAAAAAGGATGTTCCTTTTCAACGGAAGAACGAACAGGAACTTTCTTTTGAAACCCTAAAAAATAAACTCGTCACGGCCCCAATACTCGCGTACCCTGATTTCACTAAACCATTTCTTCTGACGTGTGATGCATCTAATCATGCCATTTCGGCAATATTATCCCAAGGTCCCATAGGACAAGACCTCCCCATCGCTTATGCAAGCCGAACGCTGAATAAAGCTGAGACTAACTACAGCGTCACCGAAAAGGAGTGCTTAGCTATCGTTTTTGGCACCAAAGTATTTAGGCCTTACCTGTATGGTACTCGTTTTCAGATAATAACAGACCACAAGCCCCTTCAGTGGCTCTTCAATTGTAAAGACCCAGGATCCCGCCTCGTCCGTTGGCGCCTTAAATTAGAAGAATTTGAATATGACATCCAGTACAAGAAAGGTAAGACGAATTCCAATGCCGATGCTCTTTCACGTTTTCCTTCGAATCCCATTCAACAAGAGGACGCCTCACCTCAACCCTCAACTTCGAATAATACTGAGTCCCAACAGGATGCTCCGACTCTTGATTCGGAAAATATCCCAGAAACCAACACGCGATCTCAAATAGACATAGACTTTAGTCCTTTGACTTTAGAGGATCTAGATATCAACCTTCCATCCAATATAGGTACGAACAGCGATGATATGCCATGTATAGACCTTCTAGAAGACGACCAACTATTGCTAGACAATAACATCCCTGCACGTAATCCCTCGGCTACCCCGGACCTTAATTTAGATGAACTCTCATCGCCTCAGCCATCCACATCCCGCGAAATAGACCACCCGCTACCGATTACGTCGACCTCAAGCGAAAGCTATTCAAAATTTCTCCAATCCATTGCAAAAAGGGATTTTACCTCAAATACCGTTGTACAAGAGCACAACCTGAATATTTCCAAAGCGTCTAGCACCATTATAGTCATACCTACCTCCATTGACCTCGACGAGTCTAATTACTCAGTTCACGAGTTGTTATCTAACATCTCTGATACAAGCGAAACAATAACAAAACTTAATACATTTTATTCACTAAGGTATATCATTTTGACAATCACTCTTACGAAGATATTTACAAAGCACTACAAAACCTGAGAGACGAATTGGTTTTAAATCCAAATAGAGAAAACGTCACGGAACTTGCAATCACTGACTTCAAAAATCCATTCGATAAATTACAATATATAAAGATTTACAACATGTTTCTATACTTGTTTCATAACCTCAGTATTACGGTAAATGTCTATAAAGATACAATTATTTACCCAACACTCTCAGAAATACCCAAGATTCTCAAGGAGAATCATGATATTCCAATCGCTGGACATCTGGGCACAGATCGAATGTTTAAAAAAATCCAAGAGAGCTACTTTTGGAGAAGCATGCGATCCGATATAGAACACTATGTAAAATCCTGTGGTCAATGCCAGACTAACAAAGCGCTCAGGAGATGCAATCGGGCCCCGATGCAGATAACCACAACCTCAACGAGCTCCTTCCAACGGGTTGCTCTTGATATAGTTGGACCGCTACCAGAATCGGGTACCGCCAAATTGAAATACATTATGACACTACAGGATGACCTCACAAAGTTTTCAGTAGCTTACCCTATACGCACCGTTACGGCTGAAGAAACAGATTGCCTCGTACATTTTATATCATTATTCGGAATTCCCAAAACGATTCTTACCGATCAAGGTACCAACTTTACGGCGGACTTGTTTAAGAAGACGTGTGATTTCCTCAAAATAAAACAGCTTTGGTCCTCTCCTTACCATCCTCAGACGCAAGGGGCCTTAGAGAGAAGTCACTCCACCCTCAAGGAATATTTAAAATCATACGTGAACGACAATCAAGATAACTGGCCCCGATATGTATACACTGCCATGCTGGCCTACAATACAGCCGTACACTGCACTACGAATTTTACACCTTACGAACTGCTGTTTGGCAATAAGCCTTACATACCAAATTCCATCTTCGATACGCCACAAGACGTCACGTACCCCGACTATGTTCGCATCCTCCAACAAAGGCTAAATTTCTCCCGTGAAAAAGCCATAGAGAACATACTCCGATCCAAGGGTGTATCTAAAACGTATTACGATAAAAGAAGCGCATCTAAAACTTATAAAGTAGGCGATTACGTTTATATTAAAAATCACTTGAGATTACGCAAGGCACTCTCCCCAGTGTGGAAAGGTCCTTATAAAGTAGTCAAGATTCATGGAAGTAACAACCTATCTGTTCTTATCAACCGACGTCATGTGCGTCATCATTACGATGAAATAAAGCTCGCAGAGGTCTCGAACCCTGAAACATAAGAGCGAATGATTATTATTAGGGTTAGTTAGGATAGGAATATATGCACACAAACATATATATACTTACATACATATAGCTTAATTATAGAATATATACATATTACTCTATAGAAAATGGTAAGGTATAGATTTAATAAGAAAATTATACTTTGTAACAGGTTAGCTGCTACCGATGTCAATCAACAGTTGGTTCAACCTATCTCATCCGGATCCGGCCTTTATTTCGACTACCTAGGCGATCTTAGAATCAGAGACAGCCTTCTGAACGTTATATTACCGATAGACATTTCCCACATAAAACCCCACCTGGAAAGCATAGATTCTGCATTAAGTACAATACGACAATTATGTCAGCAATCTCGAGTATACAAAGAATTTGAGTGTCATAACGCGTTAGAACCCTTAACCGTGCAACACCGCGACATCTTAACACAATTTGAATCCATTTCTCATTTGATAGATAACCGACCAAAACGCGGAGCATGGATAAGTGGGCTAGGAACTGTCGTTAAAACCATCTTTGGCATCTTAGACGAAAATGATGGTATTAAATTCAATGAAGCCATAACATCCATACAAAATAATCAGAATAAATTGGCCTCATATATGAAAGAAAATATTTTGATAACTAAGTCTGTAATTTCAGGTTATAACGAAACATTGCATACAATTAGATTAAATGAAGCTACTTTACTAGAAATTATCGACAAGCTCTCAATTAGCATTAAGAATCTGACCTCGACTTCTAATGAAGTACAATTACAATCCGAATTTAATTTTATATTCAATAACTTAGAAACTACAGTGTTAACTTTGTCCTTTCAATTGGAAGACATCATAAGCGCTATCACGCTGTGTAGTCAAAACATCCTGCATCCCGCCGTGATAACCCCCGCGCACCTGCACCGAGAGCTCGCCGATAACTATAGGCACCTTCCTAGTAATTTAGAATTACCGATAAGCTTAGATTTAAATAATATCCACGTAATTTTAAGGCCATCGCCTGAAAACACGTGTAAATTCAATCGCCTGAAAACACATGTAAATTCAATTATTTAGTGCGATGGCCAAGTCTCAATATATTTACATAAAACATTAAAGAATTTTAATATTGATATGCGTCACTATAAGATGCTGTTAATTATTACGTAACAACTTAATGCTTCGAGTACGGAAATTCCAGACACAATTGATTTTCAATTGTTATGGACCACGATCGTGGTCTTAGAGACTGGACGTATTAAGACAGAAAGACGCTTAAGTAGAGACTGAATAAATTAATAACCGACTTGGTATTTCATGGATCTCACAACTTTTTACCGCAGAACAACTGAGTTGCGAGACTTGGTTTTTTTGACAAGTATTGTTTTTGATGGGATAGGTAAAATTGACGTCTTGATAATCTTGATATGACTCTTCACGGATATATGTCAGACGATGTTGTGAATAGGCGATGTCCGTATTCACAGTGCACTTTATAGTCAGTAGATACAGTGCAATGTTTTGAGTTTTTGAACGGTATCAGTACATTTTTTTTAAATACATATGTTATCTAGGTATTAGAAATATTTGACGCTCACAGTTTTATTTTTATTCTTATACAAGAGGAAATAAGAAATTAAAAATTTGTTCTTGTTCATTTTATTAATTCTGTCAGCAAGTTGATGGATATTTTTCATGAGGAAAACCCTCATTCATACGGTCTCTCAACTTCATTACCTTCAAGGACCCACAAAAAATGTTAAAAATAAGTTTCACAACTTTTTTTCCTTCTAAACACTACTTATCATTTATTCACTGTGACATCGACTGAGGCGAGTCTGCAGCTTTGGCGATGCTATAATTTTTCAGCTGCCAAACGCGTCAAAGTCCATAGAAACGTGTCAAATAACTCGCCCAGGTTTAGTTTCAACTCACGCCGTTTGAGGCGATCGGCGCTAGATTCAATGAGAGTTTGTGAATACCAATTTCTCGACCCAGGCGAAGGTCCATATATGGATCAGTGTCGAGGTTGACTTTGTGAATCAACAGGCAGTCCGCGGCGACCTTTCACGGCCATGTGGCCGTGAGTTTACAAGCTTGAATTACCCCCCTGCAGTTATTGTTGTTTTCTTCACTGGTCATTAATTTTTAGTAAAATAAATTTAATTTTAAATATGTATTTATGTAGCAATACCACCAACACAATGCAAGTATCTTCATTGTTTTGAAACGTCATGTTAAGACCAACTTGATCATGTATTCTAGTCAAACAGCTTAACCATGTTCAAGTGTTTCTCTTTTCGTGTTCAAGACAATGTTCGGCAAAAGAGGAAATTGAAAAAGCACAGGTTCAAATGTTTTTTATACAGCAAGCCACCATGACCAGGGGTGCGATTGTGTAAAGCAATCGTATTCGTTTGACTGTTCAAAACGTATGGTATGGTCTGTCAAATGACAAAGAACAAAGGGTTTGACAGATCATATCGTACGTTTTGAACTGTCAAATGAATACGATTGCTATACACAATTCCACCTCTATGTCGGAAGTCTCGACATAGTTCCGCGTGAAACCACCAGGTGGCGCTCGAAAAATTCTGAGACGAAATTGGTGTTTTCGTGTATTTATTGTTTGAGAAGATTTTTTTAATGATGCTTAAAAAACTACAAATATTTTTTAGGATTTATTAAAGATATAGCTACGTAAGTTAAAATGATATTTGATGAATTAGAAAATCATAAAATTGAAATTGTCGACGCGAAATGTCAAAAATGATACATCAGACTTCGCCCGCTGGTCAAATCATTGTGGTTCTAATAATTACACCGGCTTACTACACAAAAATGTACTCTATTTTAAAGATGCGAAGGAAAATCATGTAACTCCGGTACACTGCCTGGCATTATCCAGCAAAAAGGCGATCGCTAACACTGACTATTTATTTATTTATTTATTGATTTTTTTTTTTTTTTATTTTTTTATTGTTGATATATTGATTACTATTGATTTATTGATACTTGTTTACTAATTTACTTATTTACTTACTTACTTATTTACTTTTTTACTTAATTTATTTATAAACTTATTAACTTCTTTACTTATTTACTTATTCACTTATTCACTTATTTACTTATTAACTTATTTACTTATTTACATTTTACCTTATTTATTTATTTATTTATATATTTACTTATTTTAATATTTATTCATTTATTTATTAACTTATGTACTTATTTACTTTTGTACTTATTTACCTATTTACTTCTTTACTAATTTTCTTATTTACATATTTACTTATTTAATTCTTTACTTCTTTACTTATTCACTTATTCACTTATTCACATATTCACTTATTCACTTATTCACTTATTTACTAATTTACTTATTGACTTATTAACTTATTTTCTTATTTACATATTTACTTATTTACTAGTTCAATAATTTACTTATTTACAAATTTAATTATTTTCTTATTTACTAGTTTACTAATATACTAATTTACAAGCTTACTAATTTACTTTTTTTACTTATTTATTTTTTTATTTATTTATTTTAATATTTAAATATTTATTTATTTATTAACTTATTAACTATTATTTACTTACTTACTTATTTACTTTTTTACTTAATTTATTTATTAACTTATTTACCTCTTTACTTATTTACTTATTCACTTATTAACTTATTTACATTTAAACTTATTTATTTATTTATTTATATATTTACTTATTTTAATATTTATTCATTTATTTATTAACTTATGTACTTATTTACTTTTGTACTTATTTACCTATTTACTTCTTTACTTATTTTCTTATTTACATATTTACTTATTTACATATTTAATTCTTTACTTCTTTACTTATTGACTTATTTACTTATTCACTTATTCACTTTTTTACTTATTTACTAATTTACTTATTGACTTATTTACTTATTTTCTAATTTACATATTTACTTATTTACTAGTTTTATAATTTACTTATTTACTAATTTAATTATTTTCTTATTTACTAGTTTACTAATATACTAATTTACAAGTTTACTAATTTACTTTTTTAATTTTTATTTACTTTTTATTTATTTATTTATTTATTTTTATATTTATTCATTTATTTATTTATTTACTTATTGATTTATTTACTTTTGTACTTATTTACTTTTGTACTTATTTACTTAACTAATTTTCTTATTTACTTATTAACTTTTTAAAATATTTTTTTATGTGTTTATTTACTTATTTTATTTATTTATTTATTTATTTATTTGATAATATTTATTTATTTATATATTTATTTATTTATTTACCTATTTACTTATTGACTTATTTACTTCTTCACTTATTTACTTTTTTACTTATTTATTTATTTATTTATTGATTTATTTTTATTTTCCTATTTTTTTATTTTTTTTCATTTACTTATTTACTTGTTTACTTATTTACTTATTGACTTATTTACTTATTTACATATTTACTTATTTACTTATTTACTTATTCACTAATTCACTTATATACTAATTAACTTATTTACTTGTTAAATTGTTTACTTATCTACTTATTCTTACTTATTCTTATTAACTTATTTACTAATTTATATTTTAACTTATTTATTTATATATTTATTTATTTATTTACTTATTTACTTTGAACTTATTTACCTATTTACTTCTTAACTTATTTAA
The DNA here is from genome assembly GCA_963924145.1 of Pyrausta purpuralis. Lineage (NCBI taxonomy): Eukaryota > Metazoa > Arthropoda > Insecta > Lepidoptera > Crambidae > Pyrausta > Pyrausta purpuralis. The sequence goes on along the minus strand of OZ001653.1, from coordinate 13,370,102 downwards.
ATATTTACCTATTTACTTATTAACTTTTTTATTTTTTTTTTTTTTTTTTATTTACTTATTGTTTTTTATTTTTATTTTTATTTATTTATTTATTTATTTACTTATTGACTTATTTACTTTTTCACTTATTAACTTTTTTACTTATTTATTTATCTGTTTTTTTACTTATTTATTTATTGATTTTTTTTTATTTTCCTATTTTTTTATTTTTTTATTTACTTATTTACTTGTTTACCTATTTACTTATTTACTTCTTTACTTATTTTCTTATTTACTCGTTTACTAATATACTAATTTACTTATTTTCTTATTTATTAATTAATTTTTTACTTATTTACTAATGTACAAGTTTACTAATTTACTTATTTTCTTATTAACATTTTCACTTATTTATTTTTTGTTTATTTACTTTTTTTAATTATTTATTTATTTTAATATTTATTTATTTATTTACTTACTTATTTACCTATTTACTATTGTACTTATTTACCTATTTTCCTTTTACTTATTTTCTTATTTACTCGTTTACTTATATACTAATTTACAAGTTAACTAATTTACTTTTTTACTTTTTTACTTATTTATTTATTTGTTTATTTTCTTTTATTTTATGAATTTTAATATTAATTTATTTATTTATTTATTTACTTATTTACTTATTCACAAATTCACTTATTTACTTATTAAATTGTTTTCTTCTTTACTTATTTACTTATTTACTTTTGTATTTATTTACCTATTTACTTCTTTACTTATTTTCCTATTTACATATTTACTTATTTACTTCTTTACCTCTTTACTTATTGACTTTTATACTTATTTACTTATTCACTTATTTACTTTTTCACTAATTTACTTATTGACTTATTTACTTATTTTCTTATTTACATATTTACTTATTTACTAGTTAAATAATTTACTTATTTACTAATTTACAAGTTTACTAATTTACTTATTTACTTTTTTCTTATTTACTTATCCACTTATTTACTTATTTACTTATTTACTTTTTTACTTTTTTACTAATATACTTTTTTACTTATTCACTTATTTACTTATTAAATTGTTTACTTATTTACTTATTTACTCATTTACTTTTTTACTTTTTTACTTATTAACCTATTTTCTTTTTAACTTATTTTTTTAAATATTTATTTATTTTAATAATTATTCATTTATTTATTTACTTATGTACTTATTTCATTTTGTACTTATTTTACCTTATTTTCTTATTAATTTATAAAATTTTTACTTATTTACTAATTTACAAGTTTACTAATTTACTTATTTTCTTATTTACTATTTCACTTATTTATTTATTTGTTTATTTACTTTTTTTTATTTTTTATTTATTTTAATATTTATTTATTAACTATTTTACTTCTTTACTTATTTAACTATTTACTTTTGTACTTATTAACCTATTTACTTCTTTACCTCTTACTTATTGACTTATTTACTTTTTCACTTATTCACTTTTTCACTTATTTACTTATTGACTTATTTACTTATTTTCTTATTAATATATTTACTTATTTCCTAGTTTAATAATTTACTTATTTACATATTTACTTATTTACTTTTTATCTTTTTTATTCATTTGTTTATTGACTTTTTTTATTCTTTTTTATTTATTTATTTGTTTTAAAATTTTAATATTTAAACATTTATTTATTTATTTATTTACTTATTTCCTTATTTACAAGTTAACTAATTTACTTATTTACTTTTTTACTTATTTATCTGTTTGTTTATTTTATTTTATTTTATTTATATATTTATTTTAATATTTATTTATTTATTTATTTATTTATTTATTTATATATTTATTTATTTATTTACTTATTTACTTATTCACTTATTCACTTATTTACTTATTAAATTGTTTTCTTCTTTATTTATTTACTTATTCACTTTTGTATTTATTTACCTATTTACTTCTTTACTTATTTTCCTATTTACATATTTACTTATTTACTAGTTCACTTATTTACTTATTTACTAATTTGCTTTTTTTCTTATTTACTAGTTTACTAATATACTAATTTACAAGTTAACTAATTTACTTATTTACTTCTTTACTTTTTTACTTATTTATTTATTTGTTTATCTACTTTTTTTTTAAAATATTTATTTATTTACTTATTTTTTAATTGACTTATTTACTTATTAACAAATTTACTTCATTCATTTATTCATTTATTTACTTATTTATTTAATAAATTGTTTACTTATTTCCTTTTTTATTATTTACTTATTAACTTATTTACTTTTTAACTTATTTATTTATATGTTTATTTATTTTAATATTTATTTATATATTTATTTATTTATTTACTTATTCACTTGTTTACTTTTGTACTTATTTACTTATTTACCTATTTACTTTTTAATTATTTTTTTTGTTTGTTTATTAACTTGTTTACTTATAAACTTATTTACTTCTTTACGTTTTACTTATTTACTAGTTTACAAATTTACTTATTAACTAATTTACTTATTTTCTTATTTACTTGTTTACTAATATACTAATTTACTTATTTTCTTATTTTTTAATTAAATTTTTACTTATTAACTAATTTACAAGTTTACTAATTTACTTTTTTTCTTATCAACTTTTTCACTTATTTATTTATTTGTTTATCTTATTCTTTTTTTATTTTTTTTATTTATTTTAATATTTATTTCTTAACTTATTTACTCATTTACTTCTTTACTTATTTACTTATTTACTTTTGTATTTATTTACCTATTTACTTCTTTACTTATATTCTTATTTACATATTTACTTCTTTACTTATTCACTTATTCACTTATTTACTTATTGACTTTTTACTTATATTCTTATTTACATATTAACTTATTTACTGATTTCCTTTTTTTATTTTTGTTTATTTGTTTATTTACTTTTTTTTTATTATTTATTTATTTATTTTTATATTTATTTGTTTATTTATTTATTTACTTATTTACTTCTTTACTTATTTACTTTTTAACTTATTTATTTTTATATTTATTTATTTTAATATTAATTTATTTTAATATTTATTTATTTATTTACTTATTTACTTTTGTACTTATTTACCTATTTACATCTTAACTTATTTTCTTATTTACATATTTACTTATTTACTTATTAACTTTTTTAATAATTTTTTGGTTGTTTATTTACTTTTTTGTTTTTTTTTTTTATTTATTTATTTTCGTATTTATTAATTTATTTATGTATTTATTTATTTATTTACTTATTGACCTATTTACTTCTTTACTTATTTACTTTTTTACTTATTTATTTATCTGTTTATTTACTTATTTATTTATTGATTTATTTTTATTTTCCTATTTTTTATTTTTTTTATTTACTTGTTTATTTATTAACTTATTTACTTCTTTACGTTTTACTTATTTACTAGTTTACAAATTTACTTATTAACTAATTTACTTATTTTCTTATTCATTAATTAAATTTTTACTTATTTACTAATTAACAAGTTTACTAATTTACTTATTTTCTTATTAAATTTTTCACTTATTTATTTATTTGTTTATTTTCTTCTTTTTTTTATTTATTTATTTTAATATTTATTTATTTATTTATTTACTTCTTTACTTATTTACTTTTGTACTTATTTACCTATTTACTTCTTAGCCTCTTTACTTATTGATTTATTTACTTATTCACTTATTCACTTATTTACTTTTTCACTAATTTACTTATTGACTTATTTACTTATTTTCTTATTTACATATTTACTTATTTACTACTTTAATAATTTACTTATTTACTAATTTACTTATTTACTTATTTACTTTTTTTCTTATTTACTTATTTTTTCTTTTACGCATCCGAGTAGGACCGCTAGTGTAGTATAAGCGTAGTCGAAGCGCAAACGGTCCTGCACAAAACAGAACGCGGGATATCTCCACTCTATTATGTATTTGTATAGTTAATTTTTCGGATGATAAACAAAAAAATATGGTCTTGTGGTTCCTGTGTATAGCGCGTTAAAACAAACTCTTTAGCTTTATAGTATTAAGTAAAGATAAGCGTTTTAATGTTAAATTCACACAGCTATACCATTTGCAGTGACCGGCAAGTCAATAACCATGGCAACACTATGAAATAGGAACACAGCGCGCCGCCATGTCGATCTGTAAATAACTTTTATTGTTTCTTTTCACGCAACGAAGAGTTGAAATTAATTGTCACTTTTATAATTTGGAACGTCAGTAAGGGTTGGTACTGAAGTTAGTGTTATTATTTTAGTACATCACATTCACATTTCATTGCCACTGAAAGCTTTGGTAATGCAAAGCTGTCATGTCAAGAGCAACATGATTAAAATGAAATTTGTGTCTTAAAAACCTATTATTTTCGATAGATACCGACGGTTTTCCTTGGTACTTATAAAATAAAATTAATTTAATACTATATTTGCATTGATGTTATTTATTACTAAATTTTATTCTGAATTTATATAAATATACATGCCCCAATTCTGTTGATAACATCAAATTAGTCAAGAAGTTAATAAGGGCAACTATCTCATTTAAAGCAAGGGTAGTTCACCCTTCTCCCTTAAATCAGTAATTAATAGCAACAAATTACATTGAATCAATCTGATGAGATAGTATCTGTCTTGTTAATTCTAAATGATCTATCCAAGAGATCCGAGATCCAAAAGATTACATTTACGATTTTTTGGATAGGTACATGATTAAGAGTACAATACTAGATTTAAAAATCTCCTTTGTTTCTTGAAATTACTTAGATGGTACGAGGCATTGTTAAAACAAAATAAGCTTACTCAGCTCTTACGAAAAACGTTTTGTAATGCAACTTAGGAGGAATGTGAATTACCAAAGTTTGTGATTTACATGTATCCACCATTATCTTCAAAATTTTCCGGCAAGTAATAACTTATACATTAGAGAGGGTCATTCATATTAAACAGGGTTGATTACATCCTTATTAGAGCTATTGCGTATACGGCATACATAATATCGAAGGATTTGAATACATTAGTGAAAATCCTCTGAAACTGGTTTTTGGTTTGCGGTATAACACCGCGTTTTTTAAACACACTCTTTTAAGTTTCTATTGTAGCGGTTACATTCCTACCTTACAGTAGAACGTATTAAAAGTAGTAACGATATGTTAGCTGAAAGTATCAAGAGGCCTCCTTACGTTTAAGTCCTCTATGCTAAGTTTTTTTATTGTGTAACTGTGTAGTGCAGTTATCGCGAAGCTTACGGTGTACTCGGTGAGTCCGCATTAGAGTTTGATTTATTTCAATGGTAAATAAATCGGCTATTTACAGAATGATTTACTTTTTAGGATTCCGAAGTTCAACTAGGAACCATTATCATCATCATCATCATCATTATCAGCCAAAGGATGTCCACTGCTAAACAAAGGTCTCCCCAATGGCTTTCCACAGCAACCGATCACTAGCGATCTGCACCCAGCGATCTTTTTAAGGTCGTCTGTCCATCTTGTTGGTGGACGTCCTACGATACGTCTTTGGTCGAAGGGTCTCCAATTTAGAACTTTCCTGCCCCAACGGCCATCAGTTCGTCGCGCTATGTGCCCGACGCAATGCCACTTGAGCTTACTGATTCTCAGGGCTATGTCCGTTACATTAGTTCTCCTACGTATCTCCTCATTTCTGATTCGATCCCATACAACCATTATAGTTTTGTTATATTCGTCTGTCTGTCCATCTGTTTGTAGTTCAGCCCAGAAACCTTAGGTACTAGAAATTGTAATTTGGAATGGATATGAATTCGTATCTCACCGCGAAAGTTGCAAAATATAAATACCTCCCCCTACTAAATAGGGTACCTACTCTTTTCTCTTGCCTTGCCTGTCGGGAATCATTTAATATATAAGTATATATAGTGATGAATAATATAAAATATGACTCTGCGTTTACAAACATATTTTGTCGATAAAAGTTTCCGTAACATTCAGTATTAGGGGGCTAATTTCCCAAACAATATGGATATAGGTGGAGACTTGCAAAAATCAGAGCACTAGCACATTACGATGAATTAAGGGGAAAACTATTACGGCTATAAAATGTAAAATTACGTAGTTGTAGGGTTCTCCCTTGTTTTGTCGAACAACGTTTGATATAATTTCACTTCACAAACATTTAAAATATCTAATTTCATTTGATATAATTATTCGATTCCTATAATATTTATTTTATCTAATTTTGATGGACATAATTGTTCATGTAATATAATTTCATTTCATCGAATTTTCACTTTGCCTAATATCACATGACATAATGTTTGCTTGGCCTAATGAGTGCTTAATCTAATTTTTATGTAACCGAAACTTTATAACTGAACTCAAATAATACAAAAAATTATCGGCGTGCCGCGGTAGCGGCCGCCGAGCGCCAGAACTCCCCTCTGTTGGTGTCATCTAGGTTAGGTTAGGTTAGAACAGTGATCCGACAACGCGCGAAGGCGAGCGAGCGAAGCGAGCGTGCCGCGGCAGCGGCCGCCGAGCGCCAGAATTCCCCTTTGTTGATATCATCTAGGTTTTGTAGGTTAGACTAGTGACAGTTTTTTTTTGTTGTTTTATCTAGTGTTAATTTGTATAATAAAAATAAAAAAAACTGTCACTGTTCTAACCTAACCTAACCTACACGACACCAACAGAGGGGAATTCTGGCGCTCGGCGGCGCTCCTTTCTTGTGATGAAAAGTATGTAAAATGATAATTATACAAAATAAGATTAGATAAAACAAAAATTAGATGAAATGATTATTAGGTCGAATGATGATTATGCCTCTCAAATGTTAGCACAAACGTTGTTATATCATACAAATATTATCTGTTATAAAAATTATGTTAAACAACTATTATGTTAAGAGTGATTAGTAAAAGTGAAATTATATCAAACGTTTTTCGACAAAACAAGGGAGAACCTAGTTGTAGTCTAAAAAGATAAAGTAAAATAGTTTTCATAAATATTTTCACTAATGTCAACCTCAAAACTCGATAATGAAACTGAACTAAATTAATATTGATATTTAGTGTCTCTTTTGGTGTAAAAAAAAATCAGATTTTTTATTTAGCGCCATCAAAAGCTATAACCAGCTATTTGATAACAGATATTCTGTTATTTTATGGCAATCAAAACCTTATAAGGGAATCTCAATCTTATTTTGAGGAACATAAAAGTGCATATACATAATAAGTTGAAACGGAACCCTTTTGCGTGAGTCCGACTCGCAATTAATCAGATTTTCATAAAAACTCGCAGATTTCTGTTTCAAAGGATTATCTCTACAACGAACTGGTGTTTATTTTCACGTGTCTTTTTTTTAGAAAAGGTAGGTTTTGTGTGTCATTTTATGATTTCATCCATGGCCCTCTTGTCTTGTTTTGTCTAATAAATGTATTTATTAAATTGTAAGATTATTTTCTTTATGTGAGAAAATAGCGCAAGAAATTTATGGTTAAGTTTTCCCTATTTTATATAAAGTCACAAAACCGTGTCTTTCCCTTTGCCAATACCTACACCTCAGGCACCTTGATGAAATCTCGTCTGAATGTAGGCATGTAAACATTACGATGGGATCTATTCACCCAGTCGGAATCTAAAGGCCTTGATTTGCTTGTTGGGAAAGAATGTTGATTACACCGAGTCTACTTATCTCCCTAGGTATGAAACAAAACGAGGGTTTGAACAAAAACACTAGAGGACGTACTCTGATTGCCAATATTCATGTTTGAGGCCACAGCTATTGCTTACTCTCGTGACTACCGTGATTTCAACACTAGCTAACATATTTGAATCTAAATATTTTACGTTCACTGTCCAGTCCGTTCGACTGTGGCAATTCCCTACATCTGCATATCCAACAATCTCAGTCGCTTCCTGTTTACAAAGCTAATTTTATGCAAGAGTAAAAGCGCATTTCCTTTCGCTTTGATAGATTGAAGCTATTTTCTCTCTTAGATCAAATTCAAATACTTATTTGCTCTTAAATAGGGTGGTTACAAATAATTGTTGATGGTCAAGGTACAGAAACATAGTGCACCTATTTAGTTATACATAATAGTATACAAATGAAAAAAATAATATTAAATACATTAATTAACACATTTTTAAATACATTATTGAATTAAAGACATTATGATGAAATTATATTATTATACAGCATAAAAAAAAACTTAATGTCAGATTAATGTTTCGATTATTTTTTCTAAACGAGTTCATATTTTGTTTCATAGAAAGTCTTTTACCGAATGAATAGTATTCTCCAAAAGCCATCGACGCAAAGATTTGTTGAATTTTAGTATTGGAAGTTGTTTAATACTGTCTGGAATTTTATTATAAATAGCCGTGCACATAGCAGGACATTTTTTTATGAAACGCTTTGTTTAAGGCACTGTGTCAAGTATAAGTCGGTAACGGTTTCTGAGATTTCTATCTGTAGTTTGATTTAGCTGTAGAAATAGGTTATAATTTTGGTTAACAAATTTTGCTATTCCGAGTAAATACAGACAAAGTAATGGCAGTATATATTAAGGCTTCTGAAATATGGCAAGCACGATACGTCCGCCGGTATGCCACATAGGTAAGGCGTGTACACATCTTTTCTGAGCAATGAATACCTTTTCAATATTAGTGCCATTTCCCCAGATTATGAGCCTATATCTCAGTACAGACTCCACATATGCAAAGTGACGGCAGTCCTTTTATTTACGACTTTTGTAAGCCTGTATACTGGAAATGCAAACCTATTTACCTTAGCGCAAACTATTTCTATCTGTTCTTTCCAATCTAATTTAGAATTCATGATTAAACCTATGAAAGTCACTTTGTTTGCATTATGTAATATTTAGTTATTTAAGTCAATGTAACCAATAATTAATGTATGTGTATTATATTGTATTTATTTATTTTATTGGTGTCTTTTAATATGCAGGCCAAATTATAATCACTGATCAAATTTTGTTTGAAAACCCCACTGTTGGATATGATCAACTTTCAAAAGTGAAATTAGCTGTTCCATAGAAAAGTTTATACTATTGTCACCATGGTAAAAGTTGTTCTAACCATCAGTGGAGTCTTAGCACAAAATTTGGTGTTAAAGGTCCGTTTTTATTTGGTAGTCGAATATTGCAAAAACAATATTGACATTCCTTTTTAACGAAATGTTAAACTTTAAAATAAGATTAACACAAAACTCACAATTTATTACCTAATTCATCTTTTAACACTGAGTTATTTAATTTATTTATTACTTAATTTATTTACTAATACTATAACTACTATTTTACTATAACTACTATATACTATTTTAAAAGTTATAAAAACATTTTGTGTTGAAGTTGGACTAGCAAAAAAAAACAGACTTTAATTGAAATTTCAGCCTGTATAAATTATGTATTTTAGTAGGTATTTCTCTAGCTTTATCTTATTTATAATTAATTAATTTTAATTAATTTTTCGAAATTTTGCTACGCTTTCTACCTTTAATAAATTGTGTCTCCTCTATCCGATCCTTGTCTAAAGATAGCGCTTCTAGCGATAAGAACGCCAATAAAGTACTTGTGATTTGTCTGTTTTTATGTCTTTGTTATTTGTGCAACATCTATTTATTAATTATATTAATTGCAAAATACGTACAGCAAACTTTTTTACTGTGTCTTACTGTGAAATAGAATAACGTAATTATTTCTGACATTTAAAGTGACACCTTTTTCTATAATCAACCTATAAGTACTAACAAAAACGAAAGAAATATTTAAATGAAGATTGTGTTTAATTTTAGGTATTCAAAACATTAAGACTCCTCAAGTCGTTAAAAATCGCTAGTAGTCCATGCTATTTTTGTATTATGCAAATAATATTATGAAAGGGGTAGTGCAAGAGCGAGGATGACATGAATATTCAAGAGGCGTCATTACAAAAGTTATATTTTTATGGAGCTTCGGGCCATAGCCCGGCCCACAACAATAATTAGGCTAGTTACAAGCAGCTTTCAGAAACACTACTTGATGTGCTCAGATATAATAAAAAGTGCGACTTTTAGCTTTGCGGCTTTCCCAAAAAAATTATTCAGGATAAGTTGCAAAGCTTCTAGGGAAACAATTAGGAACGATGTAAGTATTGCAAAAATCATAATCATCATTATAATCAGCCAAAAGACGTCCACTGCTGAACGTCGGTCTCCCCCACGGCTTTCAACAGTGACCGATCATGAGCGGTCTGCATCTAGTTGGATCCTGCCATCTTTACAAGGTCTTTTGTTCATCTTGTCGGTGGACATCCTACGCTGCTGCTTTGGTCGAAGGGTCTCCAATCTAGAACTTTCCTGCTCCAACGGCCATCAGTTCTTCGCGCTATGTGCCATGCCCATTGCCACTTGAAGTTACTGATTCTCAAGGCTATGTCCGTTACCTTAGTTGTTCTACGTATCTCCTCATTCCTGATTCTATCTCGTAAAGAAACACTAAACATAGCCCTCTCCATCGCTCGTTGTGTGATTTGAGCTTCTTTATCTAATATTGTTCAGTTCAATTATTTAATTCTTTACACTGTAATTTAATTTTAAATTTATTTTTCAATAAATATTGATATGAAGTTGAAAATTTTTATTATTTAACAGTGGCGCTACAGTTAAAGACCATGTTTCGGATCCGTATGTCATCACTGGTAACGTATACTGGTTAAAGACTTTTGTTTTTAGACACTGAGTTAGTTGAGGTGAGAAGACACTCTTGCACAATTTCCCGAACGTTGTCCAGCCGAGTTGGATTCGTCGATTTCTATTCGTGAATTCTAACTATTCGTGAAACATACGTTTCAAGCCCTATATTTAAAAAAAGAAAAGTAGAAACAAAACCAACCCATTTGTATGAGCTACAGCTAAATGTAAATCAACGAACTCAAACACTGCTTCAACATTGACGAAACTCTACAATAAAACTTTGGCGTCAGATCAAATTGTACACGAAAATATTCTAATCTCGATTCACGATCAACGAATAAACTTTAATACTTTGACTTTATGTTCGTTGCATACAGAACTTGCAATGAAGTGCAAAACTCTGCAAAATTAGCAGTGAGAATGGATCGCAAAGAAGAAATAAAATCATAACTTGCTGGCGTGCATGGTGCGGGCGTTGGATTCCGGAATCAACACCGCTGGGTAAAATATTTTATGCAATGTCGGCACTTAGGTCTGCCCTATTAATCCATTAAAGAAATAGTTTTACTGCAACACAAGAACTTACATTTTGTCCTATTCTTAGGACCTGTTGTCATACGATTAACCATTAAAAAGTTCAATTCATTTGTTTTTTAACGAATCAAATGTAACTAGAAAGACCGCAAATAATATATCTCAAATCTGTTTAAAATCAATTAAGAAGATACTTCTAAAAATAAATTTTCATCGAGCATAAGTATCGACGTTTAATTTTACCTGTTTTTAAGTACGTGTTACTTTTTTATTTTTTAGAAACATCAACTAAAACAGAAACCTTGTTACTACAAATGTCTTTAAAAGGAATTTTCATTACTCTAGTTCCCGACGCGGAATTGTTACTGGTATGAAATACACAGGTAATTTTATATGGGACTCAAGATGTAGGTTCCCTAATAACTGCATTCTTCTCGAACATGTTTCAAGTAAACTGAACTCAAGTGAGTTTTCTTTTTGCAAGAAAGTCGTATATCGGAGAGTGGATTTATTTTTGTTCGTTTAAAAAGATTTATATTCTGTGATGATATTTTACTTTCTCCTTATACAAAACGTCTTCAAATATATATTTTCAGTGTTTCATAATAGCAGTATTTTTTATATCTTTCAAAATGCAATATTTAGCTTCTCCTAGATTTCTTACAGAAGTGAAAATGCCAATTTCCTGAGTTAAATATAACTGTATTGTCTTATTTTAACATCGAAATAGTAAATGGCCAATGATTCTGTTGTTTTTTTATTCAGCTTGTTTCTATGCAGGTGTCCAAAAAGACGGGTATTTCATGGTTTAATATAATTAAAGAACTTAGTAGTTTTAAACTGCGAAATGGATTTTTTTTTGAAAAGATAATGTTATCCAACGGGTGATCGTTACGCTGCTATCTATATTAGGTGGAATTATGTAAATCAATCGTATTAATTTGACAGTTCAAAACGTACGGTATGATCTGTTAGACGGCATACGGCATTACGTGAGACAGATCGTACTGTATGTCTTGGACTGGCAAATTAATACGGTTGCTTTACACAATTTCACCTTTGGTACGAAGATTTTGACAAATTGCTGACACATGGCTCGTTGTCACTGCCTTTCGCCATGGTGTTTAGTTACGATTGCGTTATGTTTGACGAATTATTAACTTTATGCTTACCTTTAAGGTATTCACTTAAAGAAAAGTTAAGCGGGCTAAAATCGGGCCTCTGGGCATCAGATAACAAGGCCGGTGTCTGCTTAAGGTTCTTGTTTTCATGAAGATCGGCGACAGTGCTAATGTTAACAGTGATACATAATGCGATATGCTTACTTTTAGGTTTTTTTGGTAATTTTTAAATCCAAATGTGGTTATGGTTTCAACTCAACGCAAGCATTTGATCCTAAAAAGATGAAGACATCAAACCGAAATTTGAAACTGTTAAAAACCCTTTCACTAAAGGTGAACCCGGGTAGACGTAGAATGGATGAACTTTAATTTACGTACGGTTCTTTTATTTAAAGGCTAATTAAAATAATTGATTAAATGTAATGCGATTTTGACACAACATTAGGGCAGAAATGGCATCAATATCGAAAGATTATGAATAAGCGTATGAGAGTATCATCATTTATCTTCGTTTCAGATTATAATATTGCCAGCAGCATTTCAGAACCAATTTGATAAAATTATGTATTTAAAATAAATTTCCATAATTTTGTTCTACAATTGAACACAAAAAAAACATAATTACTAGTACTTCTTGTTTTAGTGAAGAATCAAATATCCGATACTCTTTTGAAACACTCGGTTTTAGCTGTTTATTCAGGAAGATTATTTATCCGGATAAAAAATATATATAATACTTCCCTATTGTTTCTTTAAGCACGTTTCTTCTTATTTGAAATACAAAGCGCGGTCGTGGAAAAACGTTTATATAAAATCTCATAATATAATAAACGAATGAAGATCTTAAGAAACCTTATACACAGTACAGTTAACATGTCTTCTGCAGCTTTTAAGACAGCCGTAAGAAATATGTTTAGTTGCTTTTCCTTGTTATTTCTTCGATTTCGGTAAGACACAGTTTATTGCAATTTGCACGCTCTAATCACATTCGCAGGATCTACCTACATATTCGATTAGTATAATCAAGTGTTTTCTGAATGGAAGGAATGAAAAAATTAATGGCTGCAGGCTATGAAATATGACGCTACGACCTATGGGATCGGAGTAAGTCCAAAATGTCGCGGGAGGCCACTAGAATCAGTATGTATGTTTATGTTACTGCATTTTACATATTTTTATTTTGTCACAATAATTGTTATTGTTCTGCCAATGACAATTATTGATGATGGTATGGATGATGATTGATGACTGGTAGAGAATGCTTTAAGGCCTTAAGTCCGCCAATTGTACAACTTACAGTGCAATAAAGATTAAATAAATACATGTGATCCGAAATATGGTCTCTAACTATGGGCTTCATAAAGAAGCTTAAAATCAAACGCGACGCTCTTACCGCTGCGCCACCGATGCAGTTGAGACACATTACCATGTATGAAATACAATTATCATAACAATAGTAAAGTAATCTTAGTCTGTAACGTCCCACTACAGCTAAGATTACCTTCGACTAAAGACGCAGCGTAGGACGTACACCAACAAGATGGACAGATGACCTTAAAAAGATCGCAGGATCAAACTGGATGCAGACCGCCGGTGATCGGTCGCTGTGGAAAGCCGTAAGCCGTGGGGGAGGCCTATGTTCAGCAGTGGACGTCCTTTGGCTGAGAATGATGATGATGATGATGATGAACGTCCCACTGCTTGGAAAAGGCCTTACCTCAACTATTGGCGGGCTTCGTGCGGGTTGGTGGAGAGGCGTTTGCAAGGCAAGCGACTAACCCTGCCGTCAGATGTTATCAAACCGCCCATGCATGCCCTCTGACTTGGCTTGACGACCAATATCAACCCATATTAGCCGGGACCAACGGCTTGACGTGCGTTCCGAAGCACGGACAGGCTCGTGAATCACTTACGTCACTTATATGATCGGAATGGTCACCCATCCAAACACGACCGCGCTGTAGGTAAAGAATAACAAAAAAGAAATAATTAATCTTTAATATAAATATGTAAGGAAAATACTGGAAAAAGAAGTGACTCAATCGTCAAACTGACTATGTAGAAAATGTGGCTCCGCCACGTACCTGTGGACAGGCAGAAGAATCTGTTAGAAACATTATGCACTCCTTACCAACAAATTGTTTAAACATTCATGGTTAAGTAAAAAGGAGTTAAAAAGTAAGTATGAAATCGGTTTAAAGGTAAACTTTGGAGTCTGTCCTGCGAAGACAATCTATAAAATTAATGAAGTAGAGTACGGGACAAACAAGCCGGAACAAACTGAGACAATAACGCTATTTTATTTCTCTAAAGCAATAAAACTTGCTAACAATGAGAAACATTACAACGTTTCCCTTGAATGCTGATTTTGATTTCGTTGATGTCCTTGGAAACTTGTGTTATTGATTATGACGAGTTTGTTGGTAAAAACAACATTAAGAAGCACTTTTAATTCTTCCCTTTGTTGTTTACAAACAATCAATTAAAAGTCTTCGAGTTTGGTTGATAAAAATTTGGGCGCATATTGCGATGCAGTTTTGATAGGTAAACGGTTCAGCTTTAAGGTTAAAGCACATCTATACACCGTATCAACTCGAGGCGTTCAGTATTTTTTGTATGAAACATAATTCAATGCACATCTATCAACTTTCTAACGTCACCACCTGGGATAGAGACCAACTTGGGACCCACTCTTGACCAGCGGCGCATGCGTTGGAACGCGCTTACGGCGCGTCGCCCGCTGGTTGACTATTTGTCCGCCCTGTCAAACGGGCTGTGATTCACAAGAAAAAGTATCATAAGTTGTATCAAACTCGACCCGTGGCGAGGCGTTCGCTATCATAGACTTATATGTATTCTACTAGACACGCTGTTCAGAACAAATTTTGTGGCACATTTTAAAATGACAGCAGTATGAAGTGTTGCTATTTAATATTTTTGATTTCTCCTGTTTGATGCAGATTATTGTCGTGTTTCTTTGTGGACAATCAATCTTAAGCTACTATAGCACATACATTTCAACATCGTGATATTTGACGTTTTCAAACAATAGAGAAAACAAATCACTTAAAAAATAATAAAAGATATCACATCGATAATTTTTCCCTATTTCTTCCAAACATGACAATAGCCATTACAACAACAACACTGAGCTGTCAAAGGTAGCAAAGAGTAATCGAACAGATATGACACCTTGCTGGTGTTTAGTTTTCTGCCTATGATTCGATATAATATGTACTAGTATTATTACATATGTCTATTATTTTAAATGATAATGTTTATGTGATGTTTCCACAAAAAAGGGTAATAATATGCCTACCAATATTAAAACAACATAATTTGTACCAATTATCTTACAATACTACTCCTGTACAGACAGATATTTACTTAAAGTCCGTGTTTATTTTCTAGTCGAATATTGTAAATAATCTTGCTTGACGTACCTTTTTAACAAATTTATTCATTTAAAATAAGAAACACAAAACTCAAAACTTACATAGGCAATAATCATTTAACACTGATAAATTTTCTATTAGATAGTAAATTACTTTATTCACTGATATTATTATAAAAGTTTTTAAATATTGTTTACAATTTTGGACTTTCTAAGAAAATTGTATTTAAATGATGAAGTCAATTGAAATAAAATTCATACTTCATAGACGTAACTAGGCTAAAGATATAACTATAATTCTAAAGAGTACACATTGCTAATTCATATTCTACCTATAAGAGTTTTGGCATGTCTGTTTTTGGTTGATCTTTGGGTTTCTATGAAAATTGTGAGAAAACGAAAATTAATACTTTTACACCGTCAACGAATCTTTAAATCACTTTAATTTGCTACATACAACCAAATAAAACCTTTATTTTCAAATTAGGTTAAAATACGGGCGCTTGTACCGATGTACATGTATTACGTGTAATAAATTGAGAACCTTAATATATTTAGTATTCATCGGACCCACATTAACATTTTCATCACATTATCTTTGTTTTTCCATGCTTTCATTTCCTTTTTCCATCCAAAGATTGCTGGTTCATTTGCTGTAAACACGAACATAGAGTTAATCATAGATTCTATCTACCATAACGCAGTTCGTATTTTCTCCCTAAAAAGTCGTACTGTAGACATTAAACTATAGGCATTACCTGCCTTTCTACTCTTCTTATACTATTACTCTGTATTTTTGGATTATTGTTGTTTTCTAATCCTTTTTGAACAATATTTATTGTGAATCTAAAAACGTCAAACTTTCTAAGCTCTGTTATTCTACTTTTCTGTACATAATACTGTAAAAATTGCCGTGTTTTACCTTTGTTTGCAATTTTCCTTTAATTTGAATTGGGTGATGATTCGTTTTCCAGTTTGTTTTTGTAAATTGCTTGATTTTTGACTTTTTTTTATCTTTATTGACATGGTTGTTATGACAATATCTTTCAAAGTCTGACAACTTCTATCAAAGTTTATTACTTTTTCGGGTTTAATCCTCTGTAAACCACCAGTATTCATGTTCTATTTTTGAACCTACCTCGATCTAAATTTGAACGGCCCAGGCCCCTATATAAGCCTTTACTTTTTTCATTCAATTCATTCGATTCCGAGTTCTAAGCTCGAACAGTTCTATTATTCATCAAATATACTTCAAGTTTTAACACTCTACATTTTCCCTCAAGAAGTCTTGAAGAACCGCCGATGACTACTGAAACACCTCCTCACGCTAGGGGAGGGACCGGATACATTTCCGGAGGAGTATCCGAGTCCATTGACTGCAGTAACACCGGGCCAAACGCTCTTACCAAATGAGCCACCGTGCTATTAGTCCGACCCTGCGAAATTTGTGGTTTCTTATGAAAACGTCAATTGCGTCACGCTTAGCGCCATCCAGCCGTCTGTTTATGAAACAGATGGCCCAAGCAGTTATTCTTTACAGAATAAATTCAACTTGGATATTGATGTCGCTTCGCTATCTAATGCTTTAGAATGTTTTTAACACTCACAGTGTCATATTTTATATTGGTAAGAGCGTTTGGCCCGGTATGCCAAAAGGTTGCTGGTTCAAGTCCCGCCCGTGCGCAAATTTTTGGTTTCTTATTTTCGTCTTTATGAATATAAAATATGACACTGTGAGTGATAAAAACATTCTAAAGCATTAGATAGCGAAGCGACATCAGTATCCAAGTTGAATTTATTCTGTAAAGAATAACTGCTTGGGCCATCTGTTTCATAAACAGACGGCTAGATGGCGCTAAGCGTCACGCAATTGACGTTTTCAAAAGAAACCACAAATTTCGCAGGGTCGGACTAACAGCACGGTGGCTCAATTGGTAAGAGCGTTTGGCCCGGTATGCCAAAAGGTTGCTGGTTCAAGTCCCGCCCGTGCGCAAATTTTTGGTTTCTTCTTTTCATCTTTATGAAATGTCAAATATTGTAAACAATTGTGACATTACAATTCGAATAGAAATAATTCATTAGGGTTCCGTAGCCGAATGGCAATAAACGGAACCCTTATAGTTTCATCAAGTCTGTCTGTCTGTCTGTCCGTCCGTATGTCACAGCCATTTTATTCTGTAACTATAAGAATCACACTGTTGAAATTTGGTAGAAATATGTATCTTGTTGTAACGTTGTATATTTTTGTCTAAGTTCGCGTGAAACGAAAAGCTAAATGGATGTAGGACTCCAGTGTAGTCGTGAAATTTTGTATAGATATGACGGATGCTGACACTGACATTTGTCAAGTGTGACAGCTGCTGTTTTACCGGTTCCGCCATTGTTGGTCGTGCGTCGGAGTGGAATGTGTGTTAAAATGAAAAAAAAAAGTAAAATTTTTGAGTACGGGGCACGCCCCAATTATTTAGTAGTTTGATAGTTATTCCTGGTAAGTATCTGCAGAAAGGTTGGCGTTGGTTTTTGTTTATTGCGAAACATTTCTTAGAGTCTGAGCACATGGTTCTTTTTATCGTTTCAGACGCCGCCAACATGTCAATTTGGATGAATTCACTTCGAAATTGATTTGATATAAATGACTGGAAAATAGTAAGTACTTTGGGAAACTCCTTTGGAAATCCTTGTAAAGAAAATGTAGCCTACCTACATCTGGGCATATTGTATTGAGAGTTGTAATTTTTAATCTTTTCAGGTCTCAAATAGAATAATTAGTATAAATGTTTAGTAATCAATTCAAAATTTAAATGACGAGCAAGCTGTCGCAGCTATTAAATTGGTTTATTAAAGATTTCATAAATAGGGTGATGAAAAGTATACCCACCCTCACTTAGAAAAAAAATGTGGTTAACTAGACATTCTTTTATTTCTAGGTTTCGCTTTTGATATGTGCCTGTAATTAATACAGCCACACCTTGGTGGAAATGCTTGTAACCTTAGGTAAATATTTATTGGAAAGAAGACTTTTTTTTTTAACTTTTACATTGGTTTGTGCGTTGAACTAACATTTTGTAAATTCTTTTCAGTGACCTTACTTATACCTTATTTGGATTATTTTTGAAGTCAGATTTTCCTTATGGATTGATTTGCCTCTTGTCTGCTGTTTTGAGGATGGACCGGTATCGGTGAAATTTTGGGGTAACAAAGATTTGAAATAGTAACCTCCGTTAAAAGTGGGATAATTTAGCTATTAATTTAAGCATAACTTAGGAATCCCTTTAAGGATAAATTTTTGAATCAATTAGGAAATTAAAAACTTAAATTGGTGGTTTATCTTTATTTAATTAGAAATTTGTGAACATAAATATTTGTAATAGTATAGATTTAGATAACTAAATTAGAACTTAACCTAGGTTAGGTTAGTGTGGAAAGTCACACGGCATGTAGTGAAGTTAACAAGATGTACCTACTAGACTTGACGGGGTGTGTCGAAGCGATGCCTCCAACAAACTACCTATGTGCTTGTAGGCACCCAACTCAGCTAAACGATATTTACCTACTGTATTCCTCTATAGTTGACCCTGCTAATAAAATAATAGTGGTGGCAAGGGCGATGGCTATAGTCGAAAATACAGTAATATTGTAGAATAGGCACTCAGTCTGCCGCCAAATTTCACGGAAGTAACTTTATCTTTATTTTACGTTTTTTTTTAAATATCCACAGTGGGTTTATATCGCAGAAAAAAAAGTATCGATTTCTCTTTTCTCAAGAATTAGTAGCGATATGTAGATATCTATAGCAGGATACTCGGGTCTTTAAACCCATTTCAGCTGTTAAAAACAAAGTTGCGAGTCAAATTTATTTTGTTTACAACATTGTTTCAAATTCCAAAAACCGCTAAACAATAGGTCAGTTTCTTTTATGACAAATTTTGTTACATCAAAACAATCTTACTTCTAAGATTTTCGACTTATAAAGATAAGGATTATGAAAGTAGGGTAATGTTTATGAAAAAAGTTACTTTTTATATTTTACGATAGCAATACTGTTTTTTTTTTGATAAGGTGAAAGTAGCCTTTAGACACCTTACACACTGTGACTTTTAGCATCAATACAGTTACGCGTTTGGAAAACGCGCTGCAGCATCACGACTCACACAATGAACTTATTTAATTTAGCATCGATGTAGTCGCGCTTTAGCATCAATGCAGAACGCGACTGCATCGATGCTAATGCGCATTAGTTTAGATGCAGTCGTCAAAATTGAGTTCATAATTTGTCAATTTCCAGCTTCTGCATCGCGACTGTATCGTTGCTAACGCTTAAGCATCGCAACTGCATCGCTGCTTAAAGTCGCAGTGTGTTAAGTAATCGTAAAAAAACTTTTCTATTTAATCTATGCTGATAAGTAAAACCGAGTTTAAAAACAGTAGATTACTGAGACATAAATTGTATAATAAAAATGATGAAACTTTAAAGAGAGTATGTGGGGATGGGGAGGTACCCTAATTCCTTGAACCCCTACCCTCTTGAACCCCCACCCTATTACATAGGATAGGTGTCACACGATATTAGGGTAAAACTTAAATATGACGAACTCATCTCATTATCTAACCATTTCAGTTGTTGTATATGGTGTTCCATCCGTAAATCGTTGAAACAAATAATAATATTCTTATTAATATTTAAAAAATAAAACTTCTTTCAAAATTCCGTATAGCCTGGTTATTTTCCATGGTAAGGAGGATCCATTTTTTTGACATTTCATAAAATTTCTCAAAAATTTAGACAAATAATCCGTTGTTTACGTATAATAACTTTTTCGGAAACTGGCGACTAGGCTAGTATACACAACGGAAGTATATACAGACGGATACAATTGAATTCAATAAGTTAAATAATAACAATAATATGTAGTTATTCCTTAACAGTTTTGGTGTTGCGGGAAAATTGTACATTTTATGAGATGATATTTGTGTATGTCTGCATAGTTGTGTTAATAAAAATTGATTAAATAAATTAAATTAAAAATTAAATAAAAGTTTATTGGGAATAAAAAAATATTGTACAAAACAAACTGTGTTACAATTATTGACGCTTACCTTTAATATTTTTTACCTTTGATTTTTAATTTCCATCAGATGATTTTTAACTTAGAGTACAGTGTTAGTTTCATCAACATCGATCGAGAAGTGTTTGAGATATGGGTAATATAACTAAATATCATGAAAAAGAAGTAAAAATAATAATACCGCCTTCAAATAACTTCTAAAATAACGCATTTTTCTTCTATTTAGGAGATATTTTTTTAAGGTTTCGGTGCATAATGTGTGACGGTAGTTATAAGTAAGTGTGACATCATGCACCGACGCCATAATATTTTTTTTCTCCTATATAGGAAACAAGTGCGTTATTTTATAAGATTTTTAGTCAGTTTGTGAAGGCGTTTTTTTATTATTATTTTGCAACGGGGCCTAAGATTTGTAGATTATAGTTAACATATCTAAAAAAACTGAATGCTTATTGTTCTCATGCATCTTCGCCAATGTTTTGAAATAATCGCTCCAAATGTCATTTTCCGAAACTCCGTTTAACATAAGTAAACTTTTCCGGTCCCACCTCCGGGCCTAACAATTAATGCGTTCAACAGGACGTTAATGTGAATCCAATCTGCGGTTCTGTAAAGCTTGATTCGTTTTGAAACAAATGAGTTTATTTGACAGCCGAAGAGCAATCAATTCGTATATGGAAATATACTTAAAACGCTGTACACGTAATAGGATTCAGTGCCGGTTAAAACATAATTGATTCATTTGTTTAATGAATTGCACTCAAAGGTTGGTTAAAGAGTGAATATAGTTCAAAAATTATAATGAGCTCCGAAACACCACAACATGAACCATAAATGTTTTATATGTATACAAAGGCAAGCTATTGAAGAAATGGTTGAGATCAGTAAGTATGGTTTTCAGTTTTTTTTTGGTAAATGGTAACATCAAAGAAAATTCCAATCTTAACCGATGGCTACATACACTTAGGAGTTTTTTTAGACGTGAACTGATGTCAACTATAATGAGAAAGAAGGTTGCTTTCTTTGGACATATGCAAAGAGGTTCCCAATATGAATTCCTAGGTTGATCCTCGAAGGAAAGATTCCTGGCAAGAGATCACCTGGCCGACCCAGAAGAAAATGGATGGATGACATCAAAGACTGGACCAAACTTCGTTTTTATGACCATCTCAAAAGAGAAGCTCAAGACCGCATCGGTTTCTGCATGCTGACCTTCAACTGAAGATGGCACCCCATGATGATGATGTTATACACTTAGCTACGATGATATCGGAAACCTTGCACACACACACACACACACACACACACACACACACACACACACACACACACACACACACTCGCACGCGGGGTTTCTTTAATTTTATTTTTGTTTACCTGTAATTCTAGAAAACTTATTACTTAGATCTTGCTTGTACCTGTAATTAGTGGAACAATACATGTTACTGGAGGTAAGCGTCAATAATTGTAACACAGTTTGTTTTGTACAATATTTTTTTATTCCCAATAAACTTTTATTTAATTTTTAATTTAATTTATTTAATCAATTTTTATTAACACAACTATGCAGACATACACAAATATCATCTCATAAAATGTACAATTTTCCCGCAACACCAAAACTGTTAAGGAATAACTACATATTATTGTTATTATTTAACTTATTGAATTCAATTGTATCCGTCTGTATATACTTCCGTTGTGTATACTAGCCTAGTCGCCAGTTTCCGAAAAAGTTATTATACGTAAACAACGGATTATTTGTCTAAATTTTTGAGAAATTTTATGAAATGTCAAAAAAATGGATCCTCCTTACCATGGAAAATAACCAGGCTATACGGAATTTTGAAAGAAGTTTTATTTTTTAAATATTAATAAGAATATTATTATTTGTTTCAACGATTTACGGATGGAACACCATATACAACAACTGAAATGGTTAGATAATGAGATGAGTTCGTCATATTTAAGTTTTACCCTAATATCGTGTGACACCTATCCTATGTAATAGGGTGGGGGTTCAAGAGGGTAGGGGTTCAAGGAATTAGGGTACCTCCCCATCCCCACATACTCTCTTTAAAGTTTCATCATTTTTATTATACAATTTATGTCTCAGTAATCTACTGTTTTTAAACTCGGTTTTACTTATCAGCATAGATTAAATAGAAAAGTTTTTTTACGATTACTTAACACACTGCGACTTTAAGCAGCGATGCAGTTGCGATGCTTAAGCGTTAGCAACGATACAGTCGCGATGCAGAAGCTGGAAATTGACAAATTATGAACTCAATTTTGACGACTGCATCTAAACTAATGCGCATTAGCATCGATGCAGTCGCGTTCTGCATTGATGCTAAAGCGCGACTACATCGATGCTAAATTAAATAAGTTCATTGTGTGAGTCGTGATGCTGCAGCGCGTTTTCCAAACGCGTAACTGTATTGATGCTAAAAGTCACAGTGTGTAAGGTGTCTAAAGGCTACTTTCACCTTATCAAAAAAAAAACAGTATTGCTATCGTAAAATATAAAAAGTAACTTTTTTCATAAACATTACCCTACTTTCATAATCCTTATCTTTATAAGTCGAAAATCTTAGAAGTAAGATTGTTTTGATGTAACAAAATTTGTCATAAAAGAAACTGACCTATTGTTTAGCGGTTTTTGGAATTTGAAACAATGTTGTAAACAAAATAAATTTGACTCGCAACTTTGTTTTTAACAGCTGAAATGGGTTTAAAGACCCGAGTATCCTGCTATAGATATCTACATATCGCTACTAATTCTTGAGAAAAGAGAAATCGATACTTTTTTTTCTGCGATATAAACCCACTGTGGATATTTAAAAAAAAACGTAAAATAAAGATAAAGTTACTTCCGTGAAATTTGGCGGCAGACTGAGTGCCTATTCTACAATATTACTGTATTTTCGACTATAGCCATCGCCCTTGCCACCACTATTATTTTATTAGCAGGGTCAACTATAGAGGAATACAGTAGGTAAATATCGTTTAGCTGAGTTGGGTGCCTACAAGCACATAGGTAGTTTGTTGGAGGCATCGCTTCGACACACCCCGTCAAGTCTAGTAGGTACATCTTGTTAACTTCACTACATGCCGTGTGACTTTCCACAATAATAATACAAAGACACACGAGACTTGCAAGCAGAACTTAATCGGCGACCTTAGAGTAACAATCCAATGCGTTTGAAGGAGCGCGTAAACCACAACTTGGATGATGTTTCTAAGCAATACAACGGAAATTTCATTTTATTATAATAATTGGGGTACTTATGATAGTTATCACTATCGAATATTTATGCCATAATATGATGACAATATAACTCATAATTCGTATTACTACTAATTTAAGTGTGTACGAACCCCTTGTTAGGACTTGCAAATCAATAAACTTGGAACAGACACTTAATTTTATCGGATAAAACGGGACAATAAAAGCCCAGAAGTAATCCCAATACGTAATTACGTCAAGTGCCGTCATTTTCCCCTAATTTGGCAAGTTTAAAATTCTCCCCCAAGAACTGGAAGGTTCGCGAATAATTTAATACGGAGAAACGTTCGTCGTTAATGGTCTGTCAATCATAACGTCTAATTTCCGCTGAGGATTCGATACAGAACGCGAGATTTCTTTGAACGCGAAAAACGATCGGAACTCTTAAGCACGCGTCCTTATTCTAGGAATATATCGTTTTTAGGTGTAATTGACTAAAAGAATGAGGATATATAGTTAAATACGCTAACTAGAGTAATGTAAAAGTTTTATGTAGGTTTAAAGAAATTTATTCAATATTAATATTTATATTATTATAAGAAGGCTTCACCACGCCAAACCGAGTATCGGTAATAAGTTGAAATCATTAAAGAAATTTAAATATGCATCAAAATAACTTACAACGAATAGGAACGTCTGCAAATCATATATCGTCTGTATATTATGCTTGATGTAAATTTGAGTCAAATAAATGTATTTTCTTTCTTTCTTTTCTTTCAAATTATAACGGATGCATAATTTAGCCGAACGTCAACAGCATAGATCCTCGTGGTAAATGCCACTAAATTGCATAATGTAACATTCACATATAACATTTTCATAAGCTGCATAAATGGAAGGAAACCTGTAATGATATGGAAGAATGGTTTACGGCTCTAGATATCTAACGCACACATTCCATTTTCAAGTATTTAGTGCTACTCATTCCATAGTTAAGGCACGTTTGGTCACTTATACTTTGAATACTTTTGAATGTAGACTTTATTTTATACGTAACAAAGTAAGTTCTTTACGCGGGTAAGTATGGTAGTGCAATGCATTTTTATGATGACGACCCCGGGGCATCCGATATGCATGCGTGGATGTACGTTTGTTTGTTTGTTCTCAATTCTGTATGCAGTCCGCAAATACCGGCCGTAATGCCTCGTGAATGGTTAGGCGATAGGCGAGCGAAATTACTGAATCGAATGCTTTCGGGCCCAGTAATGTTTGTTGGTACTCATTTATTTGTTGTAAATCCGTTTTAGCTGATACGACCGCTATGTTTGTGTTGTATGGTCGGTTTTATGACACTCACTGCTACGTCGACATACATATTAAGCTTTTACGGTTACGAGCTCAATGTCAATGCGGCTCTGATTGAGAAAACCATTTTTATGACGAAACGTAAAATCGGGTTGATACATACAGTATTGAATACTCAAATGTCACTATGGATTCTTGATTCTAACTCTGAAACAGTGTACCGTTATGTGTAAAATCATCATCAGCTCAAAGGACGTCCACTACTGTACAAAGGTCCCACGTTTTCCAAAGCGACTGAGCCCAAGCGTACTACCCAGTGTGATCCTGCGATCTTTACAAGGTCATCGGTGAACGTCCTACACTACGTCTTTGGTCAAAGGGTCAAGGGTCCAATCTTAAATCATATTATCATTTAATTACTCTCTAATTTCATCTGTTTCAATCGCAAATATACAGCTGCTAAGTTATCGTTTTTCTCCGAACGTCTGACTTCAATTAGCAGTGATCACGATTTATATTCATCCGGTGGATAATCCAAGTCTTGTTTTATTTGCATATTTATCTGGGTAACTTTATTACGTCGCGGCTCGTGGAATACAGAAGCTCTGGTGTTTGATTACAACTCGTTAGCGTGTTCCTACTTGGACGATGCGCAAACATGCTTTAAGGGTGGATTCGACCAAATGTGACTAAATGGTAACCTTAGAGTATATCGCCAGTTATCCGAGAGAATATCAATTTTCCATTTTACCATTTACTGTTCTAGAATATCGCGTTTACACTTAAGTAAGTATGAATTAGTTCATACCCACCGTGTTGCATGAAATAAGAGCTAATTCAAGTATAACGCAATGACGTTCGCTTGCCATATAATTTATGTCATAATGACATAGCGTCAGAATGTTTTGTGTGGCCGCGTGTGGGTTGCTTGTATTAAACACGCCGTATCCATGTTTCAGTTCGTTATATATGGATTCCAACAAAATAGCACAAAGATAGGGCACAAAAAAAGCACAAATAGTCAGCAAGTTTCTAGATCTCTAGATAACAATTATAGACCTGCAGTGAAGACGAAATCTGTTTTCATATCTGAACATTTACAAAAAAATATATATGGATAAACAATTTGCTAATAATTATGTAAATTCATTAAGTTATCAATCGTCCTGAATTTAGTAAGCCTACTCAATTATTATTTTAATAGTTACAATATTTGAAGTAAATTTAACCTCCACCATCCGAGTCAACTTTTTTTTGACGCCAAATAAACATTTGTTATACGACGTCCCAATTATCTTCGTATAATAAATAAAATAAATTTTTAATAATTAAAACATCTAAAGATTAATCCAAGTAATCCTAATATCATATTCGAATTTCATTTAACATGATGGGCACTTCCGACATTTCCATAACACATCTATACTAATATTATAAAGCTGAAGAGTTTGTTTGTTTGTTTGTTTGAACGCGCTAATCTCAAAAACTACTGACCCGATTTGAAAAAATATTTTTACGTTGGATAGTCCATTTATCGAGGAAGGCTTTAGGCTATATAACATAAAGATACGACTCATAAGACCACAGCAGAAATGAAAAATGTTGCGAAAACGGAAGAAAGATATTCCTTTTGAGAGATTCCGCTGCATACGCTGCGGAAACCGCTTAAGTTACACAAAAATCATGTATGACAGGATTGTTCATCATTAAAAGTTCTATAATAAAGTCCCCGACAGCATATGTCTATCTTTTATGGTTGACTTACTACAACCTTTTTTATGTTCATAAATTTGTAAAAAAATAATGCATTACTTTTAGAGGTGTATTATACACACAGGTATTTATTCTTATCAAAATAAATACATTCATCATCACGAGCATTTCATTTAGAACCAAGTTGCCCTTTATATCATTTGATTTCAATAAATATCTTAGCAGCTATCACAGTTTTAACATAACTCCGCACCAAAATAATGTTCGCAGCTTAAGTACAACGTGCGCTTGCGCTAATCTATACTAATATTATAAAGCTGAAGAGTTTGTTTGTTTGTTTGTTTGTTTGTTTGTTTGTTTGAACGCGCTAATCTCAGAAACTACTGGCCCGATTTGAAAAATTATTTTTATGTTGGATAGTCCATTTATCGAGGAAGGCTTTAGGCTATATAACATAAAGATACGACTCACAAGACCACAGCAGCAATGAAAAATGTTGCGAAAACGGGAGAAAGATATTCCTTTTGAGAGCTTCCGCTGCGTACGCTGCAAAAACCGCTAAAGTTACACAAAAATCATGTATGACAAGATTGTTCAGCATTAAGAGTTCTTAAATAAAGTCCGCGACAGCATAAGTCTATCTTTTATGGTTGACTTACTACAACCTTTTTTATGTTAATAAATTTGTAAAAAAAATAATGCATCATTTTTAGAGGTGTATTATACACACAGGTATTTATTCTTATCAAAATAAATACATTCATCAGCACGAGCATTTCATTAAGAACAAAGTTGCCCTTTATATCATTTGATTCCAATAAATATCTTAGGAGCTATCACAGTTTTAACATAACTCCGCACCAAAATAATGTTCGCAGCTTAAGTACAACATGCGCTTGCGCTAATCTATACTAATATTATAAAGCTGAAGAGTTTGTTTGTTTGTTTGTTTGTTTGTTTGAACGCTCTAATCTCAAAAACTACTGGCCCGATTTGAAAAATTTTTTTTACGTTGGATAGTCCATTTATCGAGGAAGGCTTTAGGCTATATAACATAAAGATACGACTCATAGGACCACAGCAGCAATGAAAAATGTTGCGAAAACGGGAGAAAGATATTCCTTTTGAGAGCTTCCGCTGCATACGCTGCGGAAACCGCTTAAGTTACACAAAAAATATTTAAGACAGGATTGTTCAGCATTAAGAGTTCTATAATAAAGTCCGCGACAGCATATGTCTATCTTTTATGGTTGACTTACTACAACCTTTTTTATGTTAATAAATTTGTAAAAAAATAATGCATTATTTTTAGAGGTGTATTATACACACAGGTATTTATTCTTATCAAAATAAATACATTCATCATCACGAGCATTTCATTTAGAACCAAGTTGCCCTTTATATCATTTGATTTCAATAAATATCTTAGGAGCTATCACAGTTTTAACATAACTCCGCACCAAAATAATGTTCGCAGCTTAAGTACAACGTGCGCTTGCGCTAATATATTATAAAGCTGAAGAGTTTGTTTGTTTGAACGCGCTTATCTCAGGAACTGCAGGACCGATTTGAAAAAATATTTCTGTGTTGGATAGCTTATTTATCGAGAAAGGCTTTAGGATATAAAACATGACGCTGCGACGGGAGGGGAGGGAGCAAACTCAAAACGCGCGGACGAAGTCGCGGGGGACCGCTAGTTATATTATAAAGCTGAGGAGTTTGTTGGTTTGAACGCGCTTATCTCAGGAACTGCTGAACCGATTTGAAAAAATATTTCTGTGTTAGATAGCTTATTTATTGAGAAAGGCTTTAGGATATAAAACATCACGCTGCGACGGGAGGGGAGGGAGCAAACTCAAAACGCGCGGACGAAGTCGCGGGGGACCGCTAGTATATTATAAATCTGAAGAATTTGTTTGTTTGAACGCGCTTATCTCAGGAACTGCTGGACCGATTTGAAAAAATATTTCTGTGTTGGATAGCTTATTTATCGCGAAAGGTTTTAGGATATAAAACATGACGCTGCGACGGGAGGGGAGGGAGCAAACTCAAAACGCGCGGACGAAGTCGCGGGGGACCGCTAGTGTTTATCATAAAGTCGAATCTAGATAAGTGAATAAATTATTATGTATTGAACATATGACGGCCGCCCGGCCTCAGGGGGGACAGGGTCATCTTCCTTGTCTCTCACTGGGGTAATTCCTGACCGGCGCGTCCTCGTCGCGGGGGTGGGCACCACTCGCTTCAGTGGGCCGGAGGGACTCGGTGGCTAAGTTCGGTCAGGGACCCAGCTCTGCGGGGTATATCGTGGACCCTCGCCCAGGGATACGGGTGAAGACCTTAACGGCGGCTACAGCGGAGAAGATGGGATTCGGTACGGTGTACGTCGGCGGATGAGGCAACGGATCTGGGGAACCATAGGCGACAGTAAGGTTCAACCTGAACAAGTCGGCATCTTCTGCAACCGAGTCGGCTCCACATGTACTGACTTGTCTTTCCTGTGGGTACAGTCCAGGAGGTCGGTCGAGAGGGGGTCACGGATGCAGGGCAAGTCCGTGATCTCTACACTGCGTCCCAGGCATGCAGCGCCTGTGGAGAGGTCACTTCACTCGTGCCTGTAAAGGTGCGTAAAACAACACGGGGAGTCGTGTGGAGCAGCAGGCATGCCATAATGCCTGAAACAGGATGGGTCTTGAAGCACCTAGCAAAACAGAGAAATGATCAAAATCAAATATTCCTATTATCATGCGATTCGCTACTTGGAATGTGAGAACTATGCTTCCCGGATTGGAAAATGCAATGACGTCTAATACCAACGATATACCAGAGCTCAGGAAAACCACAATTATAGATAGAGAACTCCTCCGTCTCCGAGTCGATGTAGCTGCACTGCAGGAAACATGTCTTTTCGATGAAGGTAGTCTGCGAGAAGATGATTACACCTTTTTCTGGAAAGGGAAAAATGAGGGTGAACGACGAGAACACGGTGTTAGGTTTGCCGTTCGTAACTCCCTACTTCCATGCATTGAAACAACTTCCTACGTTTCTGAACGCATAATGGCAATAAGATAAATGACAGTCTCAGGTCCAGTCTCACTTATCTCGGCATATTCTCCAACTCTTAAAGCTCCCGCTGATGTTAAAGATAGCTTCTATGAAGATCTGCGACAGTGTCTTGAAAATGTTCGTGCATCTGATAAACTTTAACTGCTCAGCGACTTTAATGCAAGAATAGGAAACAAGCCTGATGACTGGTTGGAATGCATGGGACATCATGGAATCGGAAACATTAACGAAAATGGACAACGTTTGCTGGAGCTTTGTGCGTCTCTCTCTCTATGCGTAACAAAAACCTATTTCAAGTGCAATACTACCCACAAAGTATCTTGGAAGCACCCTCGTTCAGGTCACTGGCATCAAATCGATTTTATTATCACGAGGAGAGAGGATTTGCGTGACATTCTCAATTCCCGTACTTACCATAGTGCTGACTGTAACACTGACCATTCCTTGGTCATGGCTAAGACCCGCCTTGTTCCAAGGCAAATTCACTCTGCAACGAAAGCTCCCCGAAAAGTTGCACTGAACACCGCTGCTATGCAAAATAAAGACTTATGTGAAGACTTGGGAAAACTACTGGATGAAAAACTCAGCAAGGATACTCTGGATAAATGTAGTACGAGGGTCAAACTGAAAGTTCTTAGAAAATCAAAAACTGATTACATTAGCCAGTTATTAGTTTTATTATATCTTTTCAAAATATTGTCCATTGACGTCAATACACCGCTGCATGCGATGGAACCACTGGGAAAAGCACTTTGCCCACTCGTCCTTAGGGGTCTCTTCAATGGCATCGCGATACGCAGCCACCGCTTCTTCAGCATTCATAAACCGCTTTCCTTTAAGTTTTTCTTTAATTTTTGGAAATAAATAAAAATCACAAGGCTCGAAGTCGGGGCTATACGGCGGGTGACCCAGTAATTCAACGTTTGATGTCGCCAAATAGTCGATCGTTCGCTTGGCGGTGTGCGACGAGGCGTTGTCGTGGTGAAGGAGGATCCTACTGCGAGGTCGTTTCTCTCGAACTTTTTCCAAGACAAGTGGCAAACAATTGGTAGTGTACCATTCTGCAGAAACTGTTTTTTGATCCTCTAACACAATTGTTGCGAAATGACCTATCCTTCCAAAGAACGAGGCCACCATTTTTTTTCCCGCACTTCGATCTCTCTTCACTTTCGTTGGCAACTCCTCGAAAGGAAACACCCACTGAGCAGATTGTCTTTTGGTTTCAGGATCATAACAGTAAATCCAGCTTTCGTCACCTGTTAGTATGTCGAACACAGCATTTGAGTCACCTCCGTTAAATCTTTCAATCATTTTACGGCACCAATCCACACGATGGAGTTTTTGAGCCTTAGTCAAATTATGAGGTATCCACCGGGCGCAAAGCTTCCTGACCGCTAAATGTTCGTGGAGGATTTTGTGCACTTGACTCATACCGATGCCTAAGCTTGTCCGAATCTGCTGATAGGTCACTCTTTTGTCAGTCTCTATCATACGCCGCACAACACAGATGTTATTTTCAGTCGTCGCCGTAGAAGGCCGTCCCTCACGTACATCATCAGTGAGATTAGTGCGACCACGTTTAAACTCATTAAACCAGTTGTAAACAGTCGCACGAGATGGGGCTTCATCGTGAAAGGCCAATCGTAGTCTATCATAACTTTTTTGTTGACTTAAATGACATCGAAAGTCATAAAAAATCATTGCACGAAAATTTTCTCGTGTTAAATTCATGTTGACGTGACACAGTCAATTTTCAATTTGCCGCCAAATCGTAAAACAAATGACAAATGAATGAAATATATACTCAGTAATATTGGCAAAGAGTTCTATTTTCAAATTTTAGAATATTTTTTTTATTATATTGTTTATAAGTGGCCAGTTCTAAGAACTTTCAGTTTGACCCTCGTAGTGTTGAAGATATGTGGCGTCTACTAAAAACTGAAATCACACAGGCCGCCGAAGAAAGGTCAGTGACTGGTTTGCTGAGTATGAGCACATACTACATCCACTAATAGAAATTAAACGAAGAGCTCACTTAAAGTTATTGGGCAATCACAGAGATCCTGTTAAACAAGCTGCATATAAGGCAGCCAAAACAGAATTACAACGCATTAGTCGCGGTTGCGCTAATGAGTGGTGGGTTAAGCTATGCCAGTCAATACAGAAATGCAATGATGTGGGTGACATAAAGGGTATGTACCGAGGAATAAAATCTGCAATCGGCCCAACCAAAAGAAAGCGTGCCGCAATAAAAGATCTAGATGGAAATCCGATCACAGATAAAAAGGTAGAACTCGAAAGATGGGCAAAACACTACTCAAACCTTTACTCCTAGGAAGTTGCTCTACACCATGATGCACTGGCAAATTTCATTCCTCGATCCGTGGTGACTGAACTTGATGATCGGCGATACAGGCGATGATTTCCATGCTGCTCTTCAGGGTCTGAAACTGGGCAAAAGTACGGGTCTTGATAACATTCCTGCAGAATTAGTCAAAATCAGCAGTGTTTCTTCTCCCCTGTACGCTCGAGAGATGCTGACATAGTCACATTGTATAAAGGCAAAGGTGATAGAGGCGACTGCAATAACTACAGGGGTATATCTTTATTAAGTATTGCGGGAAAGGCATTTGCAAAAGTTGTTCTGCGAAGGTTGGAAATCCTGGCCTCTCAGATTTACCCTAAATCTCAGTGCGGATTTAGGGTGGGCCGTTCGACCAATGACATGATATTTACCCTTTGACAAATTCAAGAAAAATGCCGTGAACATAATCAACTGCTATATATAGCCTTTGTCGACCTCAATAAGGCATTCGATACTGTGAGCAGGGAAGGGCTCTATGAGACATTGCGCAGAATTGGGTGTCCTTCTAAACTTCTATCACTGATTAGGGCTTTTCACGACGATATGAATAGCTCGGTAATATTCGACGGCGAAAAATCCGCAGCTTTCGGTGTTAGTCGTGGAGTTAGACAAGGCTGCGTACTGGCTCCTACCCTTTTTGAAATCTTTTTCTCGGCGCTTCTTCTGACTGCTTTTGGATCATGCGATGTCGGAGTACATCTGCACACTAGAAAAGACGGGAAACTGTACAACATTAGCCTGTTGAAGGCTAAAAAGTATCGTAAGGATTTAATTGTCAGAGAACTTCTGTATGCAGATGATGCTGCACTCGTTGCAAATTCAGAGAAAGAGCTTCAGGAGCTGGTGTCAAGATTTAGCCACGTTTGTCATTTGTTCTCTATGAGCGTGAAAGCTAAGAAAACTGTCATCATGGTACAGGGTGTCAGCCAGCCTTCGAAAATCTGTACCACATCCTCATTGTCGAATGACAAAGAGATAGATACTCGGATTGGCAGAGCATCGACTACTTTTGGAAGGCTCTATGCACGCGTTTGGAGAAATAGTAAGCTTACTACGTACACCAAAATCCTCGTATACAAGACCTGCGTCCTAATTACATTATTGTACGCGTCAGAAACTTGGACAACATATGCGAAACAAGAACGCAAACTTAACGCTTTTCACATGCGATGCCTGAGGACGCTTCTTGGAGTCACCTGGAAGGACAAAATGAGCAACGAGGTTGTCCTTTCAAAAACACACTGCTGCAGCTTAACTGCAATGTTAAAGCAGAGGAGTCTTTGTTGGCTTGGTCACGTACACCGCATGGATCCCGAAAGACTGCCTCACCAGGTCTTGTTGAGACAGTCAGCGAATGCGAAAAGGCCTGTCGGTCGTCCTATACTTAGATTCAAGGACTCTTGCAAGCGGGACATGAACAGTTTCGGAATCCGAACTGACAATTGGGAAAAACGAGCTGAAATGAAACCTGAATGGCGTCATGACATCAAATCCGGAACCTCAAAACATGACGAAGATTGGCTGGAGATCCTTAAGCAAAAAAGACTTCGTCGTGCTTCATCACCTTCCACTGACTCACTTTTCGTATGCGATCGATGCGGCAAGAAATGCCGCGCTAAAATAGGGCTTTATAGCCATCAAAGTCGATGTAAGAACCCCTGAAACTGAAAGATGATGTGGCCAATGATGAACATATGACGAAGATAATATGTAACTTAGTTAATACAGTGGGGTTACATAAGTCACACGCAGTCAGTATGTGGTTTAGTGCTGAAGTATACTATTATAACAGAACGTTTTTGTTATGATAAAATAAGACAAATTTAATTGTTAAAATATTTTTTAACAAATAAAATATTCGATTGCCTGCATTTTCTCTTCGTCTTTAAATTTTTTTAAGCTTTTGCATAGTTTCTATCGCGGGCCTTGAGCGTGAAGACCGAATCCAGAAATTCCGTAACGAAAATAACCTAACACCCCCACTCCAACCGGCACAGCGGTGATACTTTTTAATTTTTCCATCTATCGATGAATAGCAGAACTTTTAATGACTTTTTGAAATATCACGCTCGTCTCTTTAGTTCAGCAACCCGCCTTTAGTTGGCATTGGTAGTAATAGTAGTTATTAAAATAATAATTGCAACTTGGTAGTTGGTAAAAAATGCTATGCAATAGCTTTACCGCGGCAGTCTCCGAGTGCCACACGTCTTTTTTAGGGTTCCGTAGCCGTATAGCAAAAAACGGAACCTTTATAGTTTCGTCAAGTCTGTCTGTCTGTCTGTCCATCCGTATGTCACAGCCTTTTTTTCTGAAACTATTAGCATCACACTGTTGAAATTTGGTACAAATATGTATCCTGTTAACCGCTTAACGATTATCATATAAAAAATAAAGACATTTCAGGGGGGGCTCCCATACATGAAACTAAAACAATTTTTTTTTAGTCAAACCTATGCGTCAATATATAGACAAGTCTATAGATAGGTCTTTTAAAATTACATAGAGGTTGCTAACCGCTTCCAAACTGATAAAATGGGCGTCCCCCCCCCCCCCATCTTACCTCTAAACGAAGCTAGTGTAAATTTTGAAAAAAATATATATGTAATGTAGATTTTAACAAATACTTTCAACGAAAATTGGTTTGGCCGGAATCGAACTAGAAGTTTTTGAGATATAGCACATTTTCAACAACCGCAAACTTTGTTTTTCATACAAACACTATGAAAAACAAAGTTATATTTGCTGTCAACAAAATATTGTTGTATTTTACTAAGTGGATTCCCTAATTCAGTTAATGTTGGCACGGAACCCCCAGTGCGCGAGTCCGACTCGGACCTGGCCAGTTTTTTATAGTTTGGTCGATTATTGCAAGTAAGCAGGCGGAGACGGCTCACCGGGATTTTGTTGTTTATTAAAAATCTTCTTACTCACTCCCACCTTTAGCTATCACTCAAAATTCCAGATTATATTTATCTCATGAGATAGCTCATGAGATAAATATGATCTGGAATTTTACATACCCTGTATGGTAGTTTTTCTATCATTATTATTGTCTGTGGGAAAAATTCAACGATATTTTTCAAAGGATTTGAAATATCTCATACCAGCCACGTTTTATGTACTCTGTTTTCTTCCGTGCCGTTACTGTCCTTCAAATTGTGTGGTTTATGACTTTATGTGTAACGACAGGAAATAAACTGATATGTTCTGCATAAATTTGAGGTTTCATCTCTCTCCAAATAACTTAATACCTCAACATCACATCTAAAATCACACAGCTAAATTTATTTATTTTTCTTCACTGTCGAAATTAAAAACAGTATGTTTAACTCGCGTGAAAGCACCCATTTCATAATCAAACTATCGGCGCTCTCAATCCAACATTTCGAGTGAAATAGGTCACGTTCTCCCCTTGTATAACAATCTACAATTTCCTCTTTATTCTTTCCCTTAGTATAATACGACATTGTTTAGTTGACAGGATTTTTACTTTTACACATACTGCTTTGAAGCAACAGTGATTTACCGAATAATAATACAGTTCACGCATTAGCCTTTTCAGCGGGCTTAGTAATTCTTAGTAACTTCATTTGACGTCGAAAAAGACTTTAAGTTTTTCGTGCATAAAATCGAGGGACAAAATTATCTTTTGTATAGTTACGCGCGTTTAAGCACAAATTTGGTTGAATCCATTCTAAGTGGTTTAACACACGAGCGACTAGACAATTGTTTTGACCGATTTTTAGCACGTCAACAACAGACAGGCGTCGACCAAACTTAGGAGATGTACAGACATGCTGACGGCGCGTCGACGGCAATGCGATGGCATTGATGTTAGACCCACATCGACGTGACTGGGTATCAACGTCGTAACGGCGGCTGTTGTTACTTCAGTTGTCTGCAAACAGTCGTCCGAGTGTAAGATACCATAGATTGAGACAATAGGGAGCCAACATAAAACTGTAATGCATTTAGGTCTTAAATATTTACCAAAATTAACAGTACGAAAGAACTCAACCCTGTTCCTACTTTGACTTTGATTAGTATTGATTTTATTGTGAAATTTGTAACATGTCTGAACTACAACATCACTTTTATACTAACAGAAGCAGGTAAATGTAAATTCGTAATAAGTGAGGAGCTAAACCATGGTTCAGAATACTTTTAACACTTGAAGTGTTATTTTTTTATTCTTATAAGATTAATTCTTCTTCCTTAATTTAAGAGCTTCGCTCTTGTCGGTGGAGTAATCGCCATTCTTTTCTTTTACTTGCCTTTTCCTTGACCTCCTGGTACGACATGACATTTACTTTTTCCTTCACTTGGTCTAAATAACTTCTCCTAGGTCTTCCCTTTCCCCTCTTTCCTTCTACTTTGCCTTCCATTATATTTACTCAGAACCTGTCATGTCGCATCAGGTGTTGCCTCGTCTATTTTCTATTCCTTTTAAGATATTTCTTTCCTCATCCACAATCTTCAACACTTCTTCATTTGTTTTTTTCTCTGTCCAACTAATTCTTTCCATTCTCCTCCAACACCACATCTCAAATGTTTCCAACCTTTTTCGGTCTCTTTGGGTCAGTGTCCACGTCTCGCTTCCGTATAAAGCTATACTCGAGATGTAGGTTTAAATAAGGCGTTTCCTGATTTTTTTTGAGATATGAGCTCTAAGTAAATGCTTTTTGCTATTAAAAGTTCTCTTGGCCATAGCAATTCTAGATACTACATCTAGAGTACACCTGGAATCCTGTGTTATTAAACTGCCAAGGTATATAAAAGTTTGTACTTGTTCTAAATATGAGTCTCCAAGATTTATATTTATGCTAGATGGGTTGGTTTGTGATGCACACATAGTTTTTGTTTTATTGTTGTTAATGCTTAAACCAAATTCTCTAAATACTGAATCCATTTCTTCTATTAATTTTTGAAACTGATCTTGACTTTCTGCTACGGCTGCAATATCATCTGCAAACCTTATAAACTGAACTCTATTTCCATTAATTTTTATTCCACCTTTCTCTGACTATAAATATATTGAAAATCATTGGCGAGAGT
The DNA here is from genome assembly GCA_963924145.1 of Pyrausta purpuralis. Lineage (NCBI taxonomy): Eukaryota > Metazoa > Arthropoda > Insecta > Lepidoptera > Crambidae > Pyrausta > Pyrausta purpuralis. Next base: position 13,332,572 of record OZ001653.1, on the reverse strand, counting down.
GGACATCCCTGCCTGACTCCTTGTCTAATCTTTGCTCTTGTTTCCTCATCTTCAATTTCTGTCACTGTTTCTTGTTCCTTATATAGTTGGTGTATAATTCTCCTATCTCTGTTATCTAATCCTGTTTCTTTTAATGCCTTCATCATCTTTTCCCACTCTATTTTATCGAACGCTTTTTCCAGGTCGACAAACACAATAAATGTGTCTAAACCTACATCCATGCGTCTATCTATTAACAACCTGAGTGCTAGAATTGTTTCTCTTGTTCCTTTCTTCTCCCGGAATCCATAATGATCGTCTCTTAATACGCTTTCTGAGACATGTTTGAATCTATTTTGTAGAATTTTTAGCAGTTTTTGGATACATGTGAAATAAGACTAAGTGTTCTGTGTTCTTCGCATTTCTGGGTGTTAGGCTTTTTTGGTAATGTAACTAGTTTGCTTATTTTAAAATCTTGTAGAACTATTCCCGTATTATGTATTTGCTTTATAATGCTAAATATTTCGTTTAGTCTATCCCTTTCCAGTACTAGGGGAATGCTTATTTACTGGCGGCATTTACTCGCCATGTCACGGAATTGTAGTTGACACTTGCGGTATTTTATAGGCTTGCCCGTACCATCGAACATTCCACCACGTCCTGCTTATTCCGCCGCTGCTTGGTCGGGGACTGCTTATTCAATATATGCGCAGCTAACCACCATATCTGATGGCCGTTCACTATCCGCCACCTGTGACCCCCTTGGAAGCCTGCAGCTAAGCCCCATAAGATTAATTATGACATCAAAAATTACGCATTTTGATTGATCAGATTTGATAGGTAAGCGGCTCAGCTTTACTGTCAAATTAGCAATTCGTATTGCGATTTTACATAATATTTATAATATTATTAAAATAAAACAACATAAATATTAATATTTGTAGCATTGTAGTATTACTGAGTGGGAACTGAACTGCCTGGACATTGGACGGGTTAAGTTGTTGCGACAGTAGCAGAGCTGCATAACTATCAAATCTGCATCGCAATACGCACCGACACTGCACAGTAGCTCGATTAAAAAGGGCGTTGGCTTGGTTATCGGCAGGCTGTTCGAGTCCCGCCTGTCGCATTTGTGGTTCCTTGGCTTCTGGTATATTACTGTGTCAGGGGTAACGAACTAAGAACCTTGGCTAGAAATGTACATAGAGATGAATAAACAGCGTACGACTGGAAACGTTTATTCCCAGAGATAGTAATTGCTGGCTGGAGACAAAACTAATTTAGAAGATGGATAGATAAGTTCATTGTTAAGTTTCTATTGTCATTTAAAATTAATGTTGTTATAATACTGTAGAGGTGAATAAAGTCACAAAAAGTATCAGTTGTAAGACAAAAAATGCATTACTAGGTAAAGGTAGAGCATTTTAGAATCCAAGACAAATCTATTTTTTATTTTATTTTTAAACCAGCGGACCAGTGAACTTTGTTTCGCCTCCTGCCCCGTCCCGCCCCGCCCCGGAATTTTAATAATTATTATTTTAATCTGGATGGTGACGAATCCGACAAAGAAAAAAACCGGCTAAGTGCGAGTCGGACTCGCGCACTGATGGTTCCGTGCCAACTTTAACTGAATTAGGGAATCCTTTTACTTCTACTTAGTAAAATAACACAAAAATTTATTGATTGCAAATATAACTTTGTTTTTCATAGTGTTTGTATGAAGTACAAAGTTATGTTTGCGGTTGTTGAAAATGTGCTATATCTCAAAAACTTTTCATACGATTCCGTTCGAACCAATTTTCGTTGAAAGTATTTGTTAAGATCTACATTATATATATTTTTTAAAATTACACTCGCTTAGTTTAGAAGTTAGATGGGGGACGCCCATTTTACCACTTTGGAAGCGTCTAGCTATGAAACGTAAGACTCTAAAAGAAAATGGTTTTAGAAACCTCGGTATCATTTTAAAAGACCTATCCATAGACGTATAGGTTTGACTAAAAAATTTTTTTTTGGTTTTAGTTTCATGTGGGATGGGAGCCCCCCCTTAAATGTATTTTTTTTTATTTTTTGTATGAGAATCTTAAAGCGGTTAACAGGATACATACTCCTACCAAATATCAACAGTGTGATGCTTATAGTTACAGAATAAAATGGCTGTGACATACGGACGGACAGACAGACAGACAGACAGACAGACAGGCAGACAGACAGACAGACAAACAGACAGACAGACAGACAGACTTGACGAAACTATAAGGATTCCGTTTTTTGCCATTCGGCTACGGAACCCTAAAAAATGAATATGCGAAAGCAGCCCAGCCGTTCACGCGTGGCTTCCAGGAATACCAATGCAGTGAATAATAATAACTAAGATCATGATTAAACAAGGTAAAAACACAGTTACCTCTGAAGTTTGAAACTAGCAACGTTGTTCTTTAGAATATTTTTAAAATCTTCCAGTAACGTAGACTAAATGACTTTACTCATGACTTTCTAAAGATTCCTAGTCTCGCATGCTTCTGTAATCATTTTAGAAAACTTGCAACATTTACGGGTCGGTATCACGAATAACTAGAAATGCAAATCGGGGGACATTGCTTTGACCCGACTGTCCGACTGTAACATTTGTACGAGTTCATAATCCGCAGTTCGCTGTCAGTCCATTCCATTCTCGTCCTCATACACGCTTCATTTCATACATGTTTTAACCCGCCCTTGAATGGGCTCCTAACTCGCCGCACTGCGGATCATCTATTAAGCCGTCATGCTACCTTCATCAGCCATTGTGTTTCAGTATGTCAATATGCTCAATAATTCATCAAACGGAACAAAATGGTGTGAACTTAGCCAGTGTTTGCTGCTATACAATTTGACGCGATTATAACACAATCAAAAGGGAGATTAAATAAACATTACGCTCTGTCATTTAAAATTAAACCGTTTTCAATTATAGTTTAATTCAGGGCTGGTATTAATAATTACACGAACATGGATGAAATGGAAGCACAGAATACGAAAGACAACTTGAAAACTAAAAGCTACATGTTTGATAAAAACAAACGTAATAATACAATCCTCATTTATCAGGCATACGTCTCAAGTGTTCATAATCTTTTTTTAGCTCTATTTATAAATTTTATTACATTGTATCGACGTTGTTAACAAGTGAACGCAAAAAAAGTAAACATATTTTTGAAGAGAAAGATTAAACATTAAATTACTCAGCTACAAGTATTAGGACAAAATACGTGGAAAATTAAATTTATAGTTTTTGTGCGCCATTCGAATTTCATTTCGGAGGTAAGATAAGTAAAATATTATTAAACGTACCTTCTATACAAAATATAATGTACCTTTATAACTGGATACAGCGAGTTCCCGCCGACCATTTTAATTGAAATTAACTAATTGTGTTAAACTGAGTATAATCAACCGTTTCTTTGACAAAGTTAACTTTGGCAATGTGAAACGAGTCCGTCGTCTTAATTATTTTCAAAACGCTTTATTACTTTAGCTAATACCTTGTTACAAGTGTCTTCAATTTATCCGAAATCCTTTGTAACAATTAGTTGATTGGTATAAATGTGACTTTATTGAAGGATCCCCTAAGAGTCCATTCCCTAAAAATACATATTTAAAACTGGGATGCATTGTTAGCTCAGTTACTTAGCTACTTTATAGCTAGATTATTAAATTCTCTGGTGTTATTCAGCTACAATATTTTATGAAAATTTTGCTATTTCTAGCCACTTTTCAGAACGAACAAATTACTCAATCTAGCAACTTTCCGTAAAATTCTTATCAAAAAGCCTTCGGTAGCAGTTGGCAACACTGCTTGAACGTCGTACAGTAGGTAAGGGAGAAGGGGACCAATAGCACATCTATACTAATATTATAAAGCTGAAGAGTTTGTTTGTTTGTTTGTTTGAACGCGCTAATCTCAAAAACTACAGGCCCGATTTGAAAATTTTTTTTACGTTGGATAGTCCATTTATCGAGGAAGGCTTTAGGCTATATAACATAAAGATACGACTCATAAGACCACAGCAGAAATGAAAAATGTTGCGAAAACGGGAGAACGATATTCCTTTTGAGAGCATCCGCTGCATACGCTGCGGAAACCGCTTAAGTAACACAAAAATCATGTATGACAGGATTGTTCAGCATCAAGAGTTCTATAATAAAGTCCGCAACAGCATATGTCTATCTTTTATGGTTAACTTACTACAACCTTTTGTATGTTAATAAATTTGTAAAAAAATAATGCATATTTTTAGAGGTGTATTAAACACACAGGTATTTATTCTTATCAAATTAAATACATTCATCATCACGAGCATTTCATTTAGAACCAAGTTGCCCTTTATATCATTTGATTTCAATAAATATCTTAGGAGCTATCACAGTTTTAACATAACTCCGCACCAAAATAATGTTCGCAGCTTAAGTACAACGTGCGCTTGCGCTAATATATTATAAAGTTTGTTTGTTTGAACGCGCTTATCTCAGGAACTGCTGGACCGATTTGAAAAAATATTTCTGTGTTGGATAGCTTATTTATCGAGAAAGGCTTTAGGATATAAAATATGACGCTGCGACGGGAGGGGAGGGAGCAAACTCTAAACGCGCGGACGAAGTCGCGGGGGACCGCTAGTTTTTCATATTTAGGGCTGAATTTTCAATAGTCAGATAAAAAATATTCGGTGAACAAAATACAATATGGCTAATTTGAAAACTTCACCTAATTGTCAGCAATCCTACGATCCTGTCATTTTTTTAAATCTGACGGCTTATAATTTATCAATGTGATAAGTTTTATCTGACCGTTGAAAAATCGTCCCTTAGTCTCATAAAAAATCAACTGTAAAGAGAAATTTAAAAGACATCATTCTTTCCTTACTAACTGCTTTGTTAATATAAGAATGATGAAATGTTGACTTTTGTTTAAATCTTAATACTTGAAATTTTGTCGCCAGGTGGCCATAAACTTTTGGAGGCCAGAAAAGGCACGGGTTACTCTATTTCTTAAGAAGAAAAACCGGCCAAGTGCGAGTGAGACTCGCGCACTGAGGGTTCCGTGCCAATGTTAACTGAATAAGGGGAAACCACTAACTACCACCTTTTTGTACTTAGCTAATATACCACAATATTTTGTCGACGGCAAATATATCTGTGTTTTTCAAAGTGTTTGTATGAAGTACAAAGTTATGTTTACGGTTGTTGAAAATGTTTTATGTCTCAAAAACTTCTCGTTCGATACCGTCCGAACCAATTTTCGTTGAAAGTATTTGTTTTGATCTACATTATATTTTTTTTTTTCAAAATTTACACTCACTTAGTTTAGAAGTTAGATGGTGGGACGCCCATTTTACCACTTTGGAAGCGTCAAGCTATGAAACGTTAGACTTTAAAAGAAAATGGTTTTAGGAACTTCGATGTCATTTTCAATTTCTTTCAATTTTCAATTTTCTAAATACCTATCCATAGACTTTATGTTTGGGAGCCCCCCCTTAAATGTTATTATTTTTTATTTTTTGTATCAGAATCGTAAAGCGGTTAACAGGATACATCTTCCTACCAAATTTCAACAGTGTGATGCTTATAGTTACAGAATAAAATGGCTGTGACATACGGACGGACAGACAGAAAGACAGATAGACTTGACGACACTATAAGGGTTCCGTTTTTTACCGTTCGGCTACGGAACCCTAAAAATAGGTTCGAAACAAAAAAAAAAAACGGCATGGTGCGAGTCGGGCACTGAGGGTTCCGTGCCAACTTTGGCTGTATTAGGGAATACACTTTTTTCCACTTAGTTACTAGCCTGCAGCTTGGTGGCGCAGCGGTAGGAGGGTCGCACTTTATAGGATCGGCTGCGCCAGAGGTCCCGGGTTCGATCCCCGGGTCGGCCCAAAAAAAATATATCTGAGTTTTTCTGTTCAGAAATTCTCAGCGTAGCCCGGAGTTTGGAAGTTGGCGGTGTTTCACCCCCGTGCCTCGGAAAAGCACGTAAAGCCGTTGGTCCTGCGCCTGAACTCTCTCCGGTCGTGTCAGATTGCTGTCCCATCGAGCTATGAGAGTGAAAGGAATAGAGAGTGCACCTGTGTTTGCGCACACACTTGTGCACTATATGTCCCGCGCAGTCGGTTAGTCGTTGTGACTGGCCACCGTTGTCGAAATCGGCTAGGGGGACTATACTATACTATACTAATATACCACAATATTTTGTTGACAGCAAATATAACTTTGTGTGACCGCGTGTGGGGAGCTTGAATAATAAACACGTAAATACAGGGTGTTGATTTCAATCCGAGCGGTATTTATAAAAACAATGTATGATCCCATATAGAACAGGTATGTGGAACCAAATATTACAAAATAATTAAACTGAAATTTTAAGCGATTATTTTTTATGAAACCCTTACTGCGTTGTGGCGTCAGACACTGCATTATGTTTACACTGTAATCGTAGCGGGCGCGAATCGCGTAGCACGCGACAAGTAGGTACTAACTAGCGGTCAGTGCTGATTTATCTTTATCTGCCGGGTACGTTATGCCCGAGTGTGTATGTTGCTATTTTTACCGACTTTAAGAATAAGCGATTTCACGTGTTTGGATTAGTTGATTCCAAATTTCCCTTCCTACTTTAATCGGGCTTAGGACCGACAAACATACCTAAAATTCATCTGTAACAAATCAAATTACCTAATCTTGATAAAACTCACTGAAATTGGGCAATCCATCAGAAATTCTGAAACTTTAACCCGAAACACTTAAATTTGAATCAATTAATGGCGCACTGGGTATCGATCGCACTGTTTTTCATTAATTTGAGCAATCAATCGAGAATCTATCGAACCTCAAACTCTAAATTACTACTACGAATTGAATCTTAATCTAGGCAAACTAAAGTCATCTGTACTGTACTGTAACTTAAACACAATTTGAGCCTTCAGGTGGGAATTGGCTTGGCTAATCTTTTGAAAATCAAAAGAAGTTTTAATGGTTTATGAATTTTTTAGTTATTATTACTTAATGAGCAAAAGTCATGTAGGTAGGTATATCATTTTAACTAACTTCGGGAGTTCAAACGGAAATCGAACCCTGAGCTTTTGTCTAGATTTATGCTAAACCGTTTCAAAATAAAAAAGTACCAAGATTATTAAATGACGCGAGTCTAAAGTATTTTTGGCGTAGTTAAAAATTTGGAATCAACTTATTTACATCGATTTATCTTTACATCTAGTTTTTTGTACATTTTTATTTACACTAACCTCAATAAATGATCGAAGTGTCCACCAGACTGAGCAATACACAGTCTGGCACGGCGTCTGGTGTTTCCTTTTAAACTGTTCAGCACAAAACGATTTTGTCAAACTAACTTCAATGCACTGACTATTCTCTGTCTTAGGTCATTAACGTTTGTTGATTCTTCGGTATACACAATACGTTCACCAAACATCCTTATAGCTGCACTCAAACTATTGTGAGTTATTGCATACAATTGCACTATTTCAACGAGTTCACCGTTAGAATAATTTTGAGTCATTTTCGCAAAACATGTTGCCTATGCGATGTTATTAGCACAACTGAGGTATGAGCGACGGGTGAGAACGAGATAGCGCGGGCTGGGCGATAAAAAGAGATAGCCGCTACTTCACCGCACGGCGCTATGGCGGGCGGCGGGAAGTCTGAGCGGCGCTCACGCGCCAAACACAAAGGATTGCGGTGCCTTTGTGCTTTGTAGGTATTGTTCGTTCGCACGCAAGCCGGCGCGGTGTGGTGTCGGGGGCCTACTCTAAAAATCGCTAGGGTCTACTTTGAAAACCGTCATTATTTAATAAAAATAAAAATATTTTTTCGAACTATTTTTTTTTGTGATTCATGATCAGAACAAGGTACATAATCACCTCTGAAAATTCCGCTCGTATTGAAATCAACACCCTGTATAATATATATAAATCTCCAGGTTCTTCTCCAATAGATTTATTCCAACAAAATAACACAAAGATAGGTCACAAAGTGAGAGAAAGTACAAATAGAGGCTATATTCTGGCATGAAGCTCGCTTTTATACAAATCAAAACTCTGAATCACAGTAAAAAACAGTGGGGACGACATCCGTTTCCATATCCGAACATTTACTAAAATATTTAGTTGTAGGGATAAACAATCTGCTAACTAAATATGTACATTCATTAGTTATTTAGTTATTATTTGTAATGAATTTAGTTAGCCTTTTAGATTCTTATTTTAATAGTTACAATATTTAAAATAAATAAAACCTCCACCAACCATACAGAGTCAAGTTCCTTTTGGCGCCAAAATGCGGCGGGAAATTTTAAACGGCAGATATAAAAATCTAATAAGTATCCTAATAATCTGTAAATAATTAATATACAATTAATTAAATACAATTCTGATAATTTAATCACTTGAAGATAAATCCAAGTTATTCTTAAATCATAGCCGAATGACATTCAACATGGTGGACACTTCCGACATTCACGTTAATCATAATATTTTAAATCTAGATAGGCATATAAATTTCATTTCTTTCATAAAGACACATACCTTTTTTGGTCGGATTCTGATTCCGAGTGCGAAACGTTGAAAAAACCGGCCAAGTGCGAATCAGACTCGCGCACTGAGGGTTCCGTGCCAACTTTAACTGAATTAGGGAATCCATTTACTTCTACTTAGTAAAATACCACAATATTTTGTTGACTACAAATATAACTTTGTTTTTCATAGTGTTTGTATGAAGTACAAAGTTATGTTTGCGGTTGTTGAAAATGTGCTATATCTCAAAAACTACTTGTTCGATCCCATCCGAACCAATTTTCTTTGAAAGTATTTATTAAGATCTACATCATATATTTTTTTCAAAATTGACACTTGCTTGGCTTAGAAATTAGATGGGGGGGACGCCCATTTTACCACTTTGGAAGCGTCTAGCTATGAAACATTTCACTTTAAAAGAAAATGGTTATAGAAACCTCTATGTTATTTTAAAATACCTATACATAGACACCCCACACGCATAGGTATGACAAAAAAATTTTTTTTGGTTTTAGTTTCATGTATGAGAGCCCCCCCCCTTAACTGTCATTATTTTTTAATATATCTCAAATCTGTTAAAAAACAATTAAGAAGTTACTTCTAAGAATAAATTTTCATCAAGCATAAGTATCGACGTTTAATTTTTCCTGTTCTCAAGTATGTGTTACTTTTTTATTTTGATTCAGGAGCTAACAGCGAAAACAGAAACCTTGTTACTGCAAATGTCTTTAGAAGGAATTTTCATTACTCTAGTTCCCGACGCGGAATTGTTACTGGTATGAAATACAGAGGTAATTTTATATGGGACTCAAGATGTAGGTTCCCTAATAACTGCATTCTTCTCGAACATGTTTCAAATAAACTGAACTCAAGTGAGTTTTCTTTTTGCGAGAAAGTCGTAGATCGGAGAGTGGATTTATTTTTGTTCGTTTAAAAAGATTTATATTCTGTGATGATATTTTACTTTCTCCCTATAGAAAATGTCTTCAAATGTATATTTTTAGTGTTTCATAAAAGCAATATTTGTTATATCTTTCAAAATGCAATATTTAGCTTCCCCTAGACTTTATACAGAAGTGAAAATGCCAATATCCTAAGTTAAATGTAACTGTATTGTCTTATTTTAACATCAAAATAGTAAATTATCAATGATTCTGACGTTTTCGTATTCAGCTTTTTTTTATACAGGTGTCCAAGATGGTATTTAATTTTTCAATAAAATTAAATTACTAAGTAGTTTTTAACCGACTTAAAAAAGGAGGAGGTTATCAATTCGACTGTATGTTTTTTTTTTGTATGTTTGTTACCTCATATCTCAGTTGTTAGTCGACCGATTCGAAAATTTTTTTCGCCTACTTAGAGGGTGTACCTTCTTCTTGGTCCCATTGTTGCCGATTTGGGATCTGAAGATGGGATCTTGGTGTAATCGAGGGAAACCCTCAAATTTTAAAGGCACGTTTAGTGTTGTTTTACTAAAATCTTACTGTTGACGTATTGTTACGTCTGATAGTCCACATCTTGTGGGGCTGAGCTGATGGTGGAACTCCTTAACGCTTAGGAGTTCAGTAATTATAATGACGGAACATATGATAGGTAGTTTGTAACTTCTTAAAGAACAGAGTCATAAGGTGCAACTCCAACCCCCTCTCTTGTAAACTCTAAAAATGGAGAAATAAAATTAACTTTAAAAAAGTAAAAACCGACTTCAAAACCAAAATGCACTAAAAAGTTTTAAATAAACTCTTGAATATTGAAAGGATAGGAATCCATTTTAGGGAAACAATTTCTTTTTGGAGTCGGTGCCATCACTTTGAAAATTCAGCCTCACCTGTCGCAGCACGCAGCAGTTTTAAATTTTTTAGTGTTGAATATAAGACTGCGAAATGGAAATTATTTTGAAAAGATAACGTCAATCAACGGGTAATCGTTACGCTGCTATCTATATGAGGTGGATTTACATAAATCAATTGTATTTTTTTATTTTTTATTTTTTTATTTTTTAGTATTTATTGACAGTTAAAAACGTACAGTATGATCTGTCAGACGGCATAGCGGCATCACGTGTGACAAATCATACTGTATGTTTTGAACTGGCAAATTAATACGGTTGCTTTACACAATTTCACCTATGAAACGAAGATTTTGACAAATTGCTGACACATAGCTCAATTTCGCTGCCATTCGCTATGATGTTTTATTTGAGGAATAATTCTCTTTATACTTACCTTCTAGGTATTCACTTAAAGCAATGTTAAGCGGGCTAAAATCGGGCCTCTGGGCATCATATAACAAGGCCGGTGTCTGCTTAAGGTTCTTGTTTTCATGAAAATCGGCGACACCGGCAGTGCTAATGTTAACAGTGATACATATTGCGATATGCTTACTTTTAGGTTTTTTTGGTAATTTTTAAATCCAAATGTGAGTGGTTATATTTTCAACTCAATTCAAGCAGTTGATCCTAAAAAGATGAAGACATCAAAACGAAATTTGAAACTGTTAAAAACACTTTCCATTAAGGTAAACCCGGGTAGACGTAGAATGAATTGACTTTACTTAACGTACGGTTCTTTTATTCAAAGGCTAATTAAAATAATTAGTTAAATGTAACGTGATTGTCACACAACATTACGTTAAATAATAAAAAAAATCTTTTGAATATCAGATTTATTGCAAATCATTAAAATTTAAATCACAGAATACAGAATTAGTTAAACATTTAAGTAAATATATAAATTAAACAATATTAGAAAAAAAGCCAGTCTAGCCTACGGCAGATCAAAATGGGAGTTGTAGGTAGATTTTGGGGTGAGACCGGAGCCGATAAGAAGAATACTAGAAAGGTTTTCTTTAGGGAGCAATCACAGATTTTAACTTATAGTATAGTAAAATTAAATATATAAGAAGGTGTGGGCGCCAGGCACTGCTGGAAGCAGCGCCGGGATTATAAAAAAGAGTAAGGTTCCCTGTACGGGTTGCCGGGGTAGATTCCTCGGGCCGGAGAGAAATCGGAGACCCTTGAGCGGAATTAGCAGGCCGGGGTCATCCGCGCAGGTAAAACCCGAAGGCACTCGGAGAGGATGTAATAGGATTAAACCAAAACAAAAATAAACCCTGGAAAGTGACAAAAGACCTATTTTATGGTTTGTTACAACCTGTACTAAAAATATTCATAAAGAGGGGAAATTATCTTAAATAAATGGTTTTCAAATGTGAATTTACTTCAATATTGCTGGGAAATCTTAAATAAAGTGAATTGGGTATGAAAAACTGAAAGTTGTAACAACAGGGCGCGACCTTTATATCTACCCTCCATCATTCATCATCATTATCATCATTCTCAGCCAAAGGACGTCCACTGCTGAACATAGGCCTCCCCCACAGCTTTCCACAGCGACCGATCACTAGCGGTCTGCATCCAGTTTGATCCTGCGAACTTTTTAAGGTCGTCTGTCCATCTTGTTGGTGGACGTCCTACGCCGCGTCTTTAGTCGAAGGGTCTCCAATCTAGAACTTTCCTGCCCCAACGGTTATCAGTTTGTTGCGCTATGTGCCGTGCCAATTGACACTTGAGCTTGCTGATTCTTAAAGCTATGTCCGTTACCTTAGTTCGCCTACGTATCTCCTCATTTTTGATTCGATCACGTAGAGAAACACCCAGCATAGCTCTCTCCATCACTCGTTGTGTGATTTTGGGCTTTTTATGAGGCCCATAGTTAGAGACCATGTTTTGGATCCGTATGTCATCACTGGTAACACACACTGGTTGAAGACTTTCGTCTTAAGACACTGAGGTAAATGAGACGAGAAGACACTGCTGCGTAATTTCCCGAACGCTGCCCAGCCGAGTTGGATTCGTCGATTGACCACTTTCTCGAAGTTCGACCTACCCAATTGGATCACTTGTCCCAGGTAGACGTACTCGACGACAACTTCGAGAGTTGAGTTCCCAATGGATACTGGAGTAGGTACAACAAGGGAACTCGACATAATTTTCGTCTTGAGTTCATTTTAAGACCCACTTGTTGGGAGACTCGGTCAAGGTCTTCGAGCATAGTGCCAAGATCGTCCAGCGTCTTTACTACAACGACTTTATCATCGGCAAATAGGAGGTGTGTGATGTATTCGCCATTAACATTAATGCCGATTCCTTCCCATTCCAGAAGTTCGAAGGCGTCTTCCAATGTCGCTGTGAACAGTTTCGGAGATATAACATCTCCCTGTCTCACACCTCTCCGCAGTGGAATCGCCCTCGTGTTCTGCTCCTGTACTTGGACCGACATGGTGGCGTTATTGTAAAGGCACTTTAACACCTCTGTATAACTATAGTCTATGTGGCACCGCTGCAGAGACTGAAGCAACGCCCAAGTTTCGATCGAATCAAAGCCCTTCTCATAGTCCATAAACGCTAAGCATAGAGGCAATTTATACTCCTCTGACTTCTGTATAATTTGCCTAAGCATATGGATGTAGTCTATGGTACTATAGTCTTTTCGGAATCCGGCTTGTTCGGGAGGCTGGAAGTTATCAAACCTACGTGCGAGACGATTCGTGATGACCCTTGAAAACAGCTTGTAGACATGGCTCAGAAGTGAGATGGGTGGTGGATATTGTTCATGAATCAGATTTTGTAGAACAACACCACCACACTCCTGTTCCACGCCTCAGGTGTGATGCCCTCCAGCAGCACGGATTTGAAGTGTCTCTGAAGGATTTTAAGTACCGGTGTTCCACCCGCCTTCAGGAGCTCTGCTGTGATTCCGTCCTCGCCAGGTGCCTTGTTGTTTTTGAGCTGTTTAAGGGCCATCCCAATCGCGTAGAGGCTGATGTCCGGGATGTCTTTGATGTAGTGTCGGGTTTGGTAACTGAGGTGTACAACTGCCCATAGAACTTTTCGATCTCCCTCAAAACCTCTGCTTTCGTCGACGCTACACTGCCGTCCTCCGTCTTAAGCTTCGTCAACAGGCTTTACCCAATAGACATGTTCCTTGCAAACTTTTTGGAGCCTTGGATCCGCTCTATCGTTTCTTTAACACTATTAGTGTTAAAGCAACGGATGTTGTGTCGCAGGGACTTCCATATTTGTCTATTGAGCTGCTTGTAGTTTTTAGCATTAACGGAGGTCTGGAGTGCCATAGATCGATGGTTTGCCATAAGGTCTCTACCCTCATCTACCCTCCAGCAAGAATGAAAATGAAAAAAATACCTCAAAAGGGGTTGGAATCCAGGATTTCAGCGCCGAGTCTACTGCTGAATCACGCCTGCCACGCCGTCTCCTGTGTTCTCCAAGAATTCTGCGAGGACGAAGGAAATATCACAAAAAGTTAGTTTCCGAAATAACGTGATATGGAAAATCGCACAAAATGCGGGAATACTTACAATTAAAAGATGAATGGGAAATTGAGTTACGGTCTCGGAGACTGATCTCTGAGGCTGGTTGCACTGCTTGGCGGTAAGTCAGGTTGTCATTTTTGTCCTACAATTGAACACAAAAAAATCCTTAATTTTTAGTACTTCTTGTTTTATTGAAGAAACAAAGACCCGATACTCTTTATAGACACTCGGTTTCACCTGTTTATTCATAAGGATTATTTATCCGGTTAAAAAAATATAGATAATACTTCCCTATCGTTTTTTTGAGCACGTTCTTTTAATTAGAAATACAGAGCGCGGTCATGGAAAAACGTTTATATAAAATCTCATAATATAATAAACCAATGAAGATCTTAAGAAACCTTATAACAGTACAGTTAAAATGTCCTCTGCAGCTTTTAAGACAGCCGTTAGAAATATGTTTCCTTGGTTTTCCTTTCTTCTTTATTTCGTTATTTCTCCGAATCCGGTAAGACACAGTTGATTGCATTTTGCACGCTTTAATCGCATTCGCAGGATCTACCTACATATCCGATTAGTATATTCATGTGTTTTACTGAATGGAAGGAATGAAGGAATGAATGGCTGCAGGCTATGAAATATGATGATACGACCTATGGGATCGGAGTAAGTCTAAAATGCGCAATGTCGCGGGCGGCCACTAGAATCAGTCATGTTACGTTTATGTTACTGCATTTTACATGTTTTTACTTTGCCATAATAAAAAAAACCTTTGGACATTCCCACACATCGCCAGTCTCAAAGTAAGCTACTCAAAGCTTGTGTTATGGGTGGCAGACAACGGATATAATACTTAAATACTTTTTGTTTGTAAATACATGCATGATATACATGAAAAACCCCCAGACCAATAAAAACAGACATGTTCATGCACACAAATGTTTGTATTGTATGGGGATCGAACCCACAACCCGCTGCGTAGTAGGCGATTTTTCCACTACACCAGACGGGTCGTCAAATTATTATTAAATAATTGTTATTGTTCTGCCAATGATTGAACTCTCTGCATTCCTAAGCGGTTGACTGGAAGAGAATGCCTTAAAGCCTTAGGTCCGCCAGTTGTACAACTTACAGTGCAATAAATCAAATAAATACATACGATCCGAAACGTGGTCTCTAACTATGGGCTTCTTAAAGAAGCTCAAAATCAAACAAACAAAATCACAAAACGAGGGATGGAGAGGGCTACGATCGGTGTTTCTCTATGAGATGGAATCAGAAACGTGGAGATACAGTCCGTTTCTCTTTGCTAGTCGAATATTGTAAGCAATTTGGACATTTGTTTTTAACGAAATGATTCATTTTAAAATAAGTTAAATAGAAATCTCAATAATACATCAGTAATTTATCGTCTAATATTAGGATCTAAATTGCAAATTGCACTTGTAAAAAGCAACTTTGGCTGTGTGTCAGACGAGGAATCGAATCCCGTGTCTTACGCAATCCGGGCGTATGCCTCGATTAAGATGAACGAAGCCAATTTATGATTATTATTTTTATTATTATTTTGTTTTTTTATAGTGTTTCGTCATCTTTCTTCATCTTAACCGATTGTTAAATATTTCTAAAAATATTTCCTTCGGATATTGTGAGAGCAATCTCGCAACATTGATGACGTCATGCAGCCTACGCGTTAAAGAAAGCGCTTGCAAAATTCAACAGGCTTGCTAATGTGACGGTGGCCGAGTGGTATAGGCATACGCCCGGATTGCGTAAGACACGGTGTTCGATTCCTCGTCTGTCACGTAGCCAAAGTTGCTTTTTACAAGTGCAATATGCAATTTATATTATTAAGTTTTTATAGTGAAAAAACACTATAAAAAAGAAAAAGAAAAAAAAACATAAGAATCATATTAGGATCTTTTAAAATAAAATAGTATTTTTTTTTATTCTTTGATATTATTATAAAAAATATAAAAAGATTGTTTACATTGTTGAACTAGCAAAGAAAAAAGGACTTAATGTAGCAGAACTAAGGTAACGGACATTGCCCTACGAATCAGTAAACTCACGTGGCAATGGGCAGGGCACATAGCGCGAAGAACTGATGGCCGATGGGGCAGAAAAGTTCTAGATTGAAGACCATTTGACCAAAGGGACAGTAAGACGTCCACCGACAGAAAGACAGATAAAATCAGATAAACTAAGGCAGTAAAGATCGCAGGATCACACTGGATGCAGACCGCACACGACCGTGGAAAACCGTGGAGACCTTTGTTCAGCAGTGAATATCCTTTGGCTGATAATGATGACAACGTGACGTGCTTTTAAGGTTACCGCCGCCATACTATCATCACAACCAAAATTGCCTGCACAATCGTCTTTTATTTCATGTGACGCCCGTTTTATTGTCGTATTTAAAATTATAAAAATGACCCTTGCGAAAAGGTGCCCAAAATGCTGGCAGCATTGCCTCGCTGAATGGCTATACTTATACGCTGTGCGAGGTAGCTGCCAGCTCTTGGGTCACCACTGACGTCAGTTAGCCTCTTAGCAATTCGCCTGTGCAAAGAGATAGCGTTGAGACCCCACGAACCTAATGTCTCGACTCCGAACGGTACAAAATGATACCGGGAGGCGATCAGGCTGTAATTTTTTTTGTTTTATTATTTTCTGCGCTTGACGCAGCCAGACCAGCACCACGGGTTGTACTTGGTAGATGGGAGGCTGCCAATGTGTCGACACAGGTAGCATCCTACACTAAAGCCCGACCCATCAGCCTAGGAACAAGTGACATGCCATCCGACCTCTTGCCGTCATCACGCGCGATACCGTTCGGCTCAAGAATAGCCGGCACGTTGATGGAGGCAAGAGAACGACGATGTCGTTGATGCTGGCATGAATATATAAATAAATTAAGATAATAATATTATAATTATATTTGAATATATAAATAAAAATATTTTATTTTAGTAATATTTAATATCTTTGTTGGACAAAAACAATGTTAGTGAATATAAGTCATTTATTAGTTTTTAGTATCTCCAATCTAGATAACCTTACATACAGTGGTCGCTCCGAAACCGGAAATATTATATCCTGATATTATGCCCATTATCATATTATTTTTTGATATTAATATTGACAGGAATATATTTAAAATAGAAGTGACTATCAATATTCATAGCGACTATTCGATTACACATGTATGTAGCCGCTAATACCTTGCTCATCATAGGTTCTATTGAACGAATTTATCATCATATTATATCGGTAAGTAACCTTCCGACATTTTTCTTTTTAATTTGGCCTTCATGTATTGTCACATATACAGGTTTTCACGCGTTAATTTTGTAGCAAAAAAAATAAATACATCTTAATCTGAGGTGGAATTGTGTAAAGCAATCGTATTCATTTGATAGTTGAAAACGTACGGTATGATCTGTCAATCGGCAAAGAACAATACGTTTGACCGATCATACCGTACGTTTTCAACTGTCAAATGAATACGATTGCTTTACACAATGATTCAAATAAATATTTAGTAGACGTAACCTAGAATTCCAATTTATTGATAAATGAAATCGTTATGTTTTTACAACTGCAATTTATTTTATTAAGTTTGTATAGTGACAAAACACTACAGAAACAAAAATCTAATCATAAATAGGCTTCCTTCATCTTAACCTATTGTTAATTATTTCCTTCGGACATTCTGAGAGCAATCTCGCAAAATTAATGACGTCATGCAGCCTACGCGTTAAGTAAGCGCTTGCAAAATTCAACAGGCTTGCTAATGTGACGCTGGCGGAGTGGTATAGGCATACGCCCGGATAGCGTAGGACACGGGGCTCGATTCCTCGTCTGTCACACAGCCAAAGTTGCTTTTTAAAAGTGCAATAACTCAGTGATCTCCGATCTCAGCGGGCTCGCTCCGCTCCGGTGGACAGGCAGAATCTGTTAGAAACATTACGCACTCATTACCAACAAATTCCTTAAACATTCTTGGTTAAGTAAACGTAATGTTTTTTATACGTTTCATGCTAAATATGAAATTAAAATCAAAGTTCGTTTAAATTTCAAGAAGAGTATTATTATTCAACCTATTCAGTTTAAAAGTAAACTTTGGACTCTGTCCTGTGAAGACAATCTACAAAATTAATGAGATAGAATACAGGACAAACAAGCCGGAACAAATTGAGACAATAACGCTATTTTATACAGGGTGAAATTTTAATCTGTGACCAAATTTTGTGTGAAGACTCCACTGATGAATATGAACAACTTTTACTATGGGAGCAATAGTGAAATCGAGAAAAAAATCAGCTGTTCCATACAAAAGCTCAATTGGCGCGCGGTCAAAATGTATTCACCCTGTATATCCAGATATACAGGGTGAAATTTTAATCAGTGTCAGATTTTAATCAGAAATTTTATTGCGCCAGCGCAATAAAATTTGCTAACAATGAGAAACATTACAACGTTTCCCTTAAATGCTGATTTTGATTTCGTTGATTTCCTTGGAAACTTGTGTTATTGATTATGACAAGTTTGTTGGTAAAAACAACATTAGGAACCACTTTAAAGTCTTCACTTTGTTGTTTACAAACAATCAATTAATAGTCTTCGAGTTTGGTTGATAAAAATTTGGGCGCGTATTGCGATGCAGTTTTGATAGGTAAGCGGCTAAGCTATGAGGTAGAAGCACATATATGCAGGTCACGGTGACAGCACCGTATCAACTCGGGGCGTTCAGTATTCTTTCAGATTTCGATCTCAGGCGAGGCGTCCGCTATTTGGTGCCCATCCTATCCGAGGCATTGCTGTTGCCGTAACGCGCTTCCGTATGGTTGACGCCTCGTTGGTGCTGTTCCTGTGCCGGGTTGATTAGTCGGCGCCGACTTTTGCTGTCAAATTAGCAATTCATAATAATAAACAAATTCCTTTTGTACAACAGTTTATTATCATTCAGTCACAAAGAAACACGATCACAATGATAAACTTGGATGAATAGCGAGAGACAAGGTATGCCGCGAAAAAGTTATACAAAAACAAGTGGCTGTCACTTGTCAAAAAGTGGCAGCCGCGTTAACTTCCGTTTTCGGCTCAATTATGATTAGATCATAATCGATTAGATTATGATATAAACACAATCGAGTTCACTGTTCGATTTGGGAATGAAAATGTGTATTTCTAACAATCGGCCATCCTGCAATGTTGCCTGTCCCCAGGCAGTATCTATTGGGACCTACCAACCTTAACTCTCTTAACGGTCAGTGGAACTCTAATTGCTACTGTATATTTAACTTTAAAGATTAAGTTTAAAAACAATGACTATTACTATCCGTTAAGAGGTTTATTGTTTTTACAAAACCCAAACAAAAAAACTAAAAAATATATATGTAGGAGGTTTTAACTAGCGGGTTTCTGGAAATCACAATTTAACTACCTGTATTACTTGTTAGAAAAATGATAAACATAAAATTGTCACATTCACAAATTAAATTATATTTTATTAATCAACATTCACTCATGTATTAGGTAAAGATTTGACTTTTAAACGTTATTAGAATAAGAACAAATCACAATTAAATTATATTCTACTAATCATAGTTCACTCACGTATTTGGTAACATTTGACTTTTACACATGATTGCTATAATAACAAATCACAAATTAAATTATATTCTACTAATCATAGTTCACTCACGTATTTGGTAACATTTGACTTTTACACACGATTGCTATAATAACAAATCACAAATTAAATTATATTCTACTAATCATAGTTCACTCACGTATTTGGTAACATTTGACTTTTACACATGATTGCTATAATAACAAATCACAAATTAAATTATATTCTACTAATCATAGTTCACTCATGTATTTGGTAACATTTCACTTTTACATTTGATTTTTAAAGTGATATTACAATCTTAACAAACATACAATCCCATCTTAACCCTAAGTTAATTATTCATGCATTAATTTATGCAGCTTAGTTACGCACATAATACTTATTAAAATTATTGTACTAAATAACATGGTTTAATTTATTATATTATTATATCTAAAGAAGCCTTCAGTATCTATTGGTGTGCGTACTGAGGCTAATCATGAGACAATTTGACAAGATCACACCTAGCCATATCCTTCACACTGACCATAAACATGTATTAATAACAATGTTAAGTTCGGCCATCCGTAGTGTTGAATGACCTCATTCAATAACCTTACTAATTCGACCCTTATTAAAATTACATACTTACTCTTATGACATTTAAATTCTTACAAACAGAAAAGGTCAACCTAACAGCTTCACTGATATTTATTGACTAGTATATTTTAACATTAAATGTATATTATTGTATAGTCTGGATCATGAGAGGGTTGCAAAAGAGTATCCGGTGTTCTGTTGTTGACGCGATGGTATCCAACACGGCGTGTACGAGACGTCCAGTGGGTCGGTTTCCAGTGTGCTGCCATCGTTTCGGTGGATCCAACATTCGCTGCCAACAATAGGTGGTGATATTGTTCCTGCATGGTTCTGCCGTAGAGTGCATCAGTTTGATATTTAAGTGATCGGATTGTAAGCTAATATCCGCGTACACAAAATGTGAATCGGCCTCGCTGAGCTTAACGTTATAATACACACACAAGGTGTACAGGTTTGGATGTATTTTAAGCTGATATCCGCGTGCACTTGTGATGTGCATCGGCCTCGTTGAGCTTATAAGTAACATCGCGCACACACACAGGGTGTATCGGCTTAAGCCGTATTTTAAGCTTATCCGCGTGCACGCATAGTGTGCATCGGCCTCGTAGAGCTTAAAATATTACCGCGTACACGTACAGAGTGTATCGGCCTCAGATATAATTTGCTATTAGGGTAATTTCTGTCGGGATGTTCGGAACTTGCAATCAACTGCCGTCGAGTCATCTTCGGTAGCTAGTCATTACATATGTTGCTGGGCACCAACGGTACTAGAAGTACCATACTCCAGTCACGCACCACGCACTCCCTCGAACCGAAGTACTTGGTTTCGGTTGGAAGATGTAGTGTTTGTGAAGATTTGTATCTTTGTTACTAATATATGTAATAGTATCTACATCTATACATAGGTATTTATATATATATTTTTAATGTTATTTGGTATAAATACTTGTTTATTATTAGCAGTTAATACTTACATAGTTACATAACTATACATAATAATATTGATAGGTATCAATACATCATAATAGTTAGTATAACTGTAATCGAATAGCGTGCTAAACTAGTAGTACAATCGAAGTTTATTCATACTCTAAATTGCTACTCTCACTTCCGGAATCCGACTCTGCAGTAGCATCAAATTTAATCCACGGTTTCATTTTGTCCGCAGAGTAGACGTTCTTATATTTTCTCGCCGAGAACCCATCTACACTGCTTACTTCGTAACGGTCATTGCCTAGTACTGCAGTAACTTTATAAGGACCGCTATATGGTGGAACT
Source organism: Pyrausta purpuralis (assembly GCA_963924145.1). NCBI lineage: Eukaryota > Metazoa > Arthropoda > Insecta > Lepidoptera > Crambidae > Pyrausta > Pyrausta purpuralis. Next base: position 13,311,200 of record OZ001653.1, on the reverse strand, counting down.
AGTTTGTTACTATTACCAATGTTGCGGACGTGTTTCTCAACCATGACCAAGTCTCCCGTTGCATATTTGTAAGCTCGGCACCGTTTCTTGTCAAACCGAGCTTTCATATTTTTCTGCTGGTTTTTGATATGCGACGCTACTTGTGCTCTGGTTGTGTTGATATCCTCGTTAGGGGTTGATTTATCCGAAATGTCATGTAAGTGGCTTTCAGCTAGGTTCACAGTGTCCTTACCGAAAACAACTTGCGCTGGGGTTTTACCTATACCCTTATTAAGGGTGTTGTTGAGACTCCACTGCACCTTATTAAGGTCACTGTCCCAGTTACGGTCATCCTTGTCTATATTCAAAGCGGTCAGTGAGCTTAAGATTGAGCGGTTGTACCGCTCAATCTGACCGTTTGCGCGTGGAGTGGCTACTGCGTTCTGCACATGCTTAATCTGATTTGATTCCATGAATCGTTTGAATTCAGTCGATGTGAAGCTGGTCCCTCTGTCAGAAATTACTACTTTGGGGGAACCAAAGAGACCGACGAACTCTCGCATCACCTGAATTGTGGTCTTGCTTTTGGTATTCCTTACGGCCCGTAATAAGATGAATTTAGTGAACGAATCTATCACCCCCAAGATATAGGCATTACCGCTTTTACTTTTGACGAAGGGACCGACATGGTCAATATGTATGCACTCGAACGGTATATTTGGCTTTGGGATTGGAAAAAGATATCCTTGCTTCTTGCCAGCCGGTTCCTTGGCGTAGGCGCATGGGATACATGCGCGAACGTATTTCCGGACAAAGTGGGCCATCGAAGGAAACCAGTAATCCCTCCTCATTTTGTCCAATGTTTTTTCGAAAGAGAAATGTCCACTTTCATCGTGGCATAATTGACAAACTTTCCATCTAGCGTCTCGAGGTACCACCCATTTCAGCTCAACACCGACTTTTCTGAATATTTTGCCATCTTTCAGACTGTAATTATCTGTGATATCCTTGGCTTCCGCACAATTCTTATCCAATACGCTCTTTATGAGCTTTAATCGTGGATCACTTAACTGTGCGGCTAAAAGTGAATGTTCCTCGGTCACCACATTCATTACTGCAACTTCTATTATCTCGCCATCTTCCTTGGGTAATGCATTTCTGCTTAGACAGTCCGCGTGTTGCATTTGGGTGCCTGGGCGGTATTCGACCGTAAAATCGTAGTCTTGAACAAGGAGCCACCATCGTGCTATTCTTGGGATCAGATCTCGTTTGGTTAGTGTCGTTCGAAGGGCGTTACAATCCGTCACTACTTTAAACGAGACCCCCAGCAAGTAGACGCTGAACCGGTTTAATGACATCACCACTGCCAGAGTCTCCAGCTTGTAGGAGTGCAGATGCTGTTCCTCGGTTGATGTTTGTCGACTAAAGTACGCTACAGCTTTCAGTGGTGACTTCTCGCTTTCTCTTTGTAGCAGTATTCCACCAATTCCCAATTGGCTGGCATCAGTGTGGAGTTCGGTCAGATTTTCAGGGTTATATATTGTTAAAACGGGTCTGCTTGTCAGTATTTCTTTAATTTGTGCGAACGCCCTAATCTGATCTTCGCCCCACACCCATGCTACGTTAGCTTTTTTTAGTGAGGTCAATGGCTTAGCTATTGTGGCAAAATTACAAACGAAACGTCGGAAAAAACTTGCTAACCCGATAAATTGACGAACCTCGTGGCAATTTTTGGGAGTTGGAAAAGCTGCAACGGCTTCGGTCTTTCGTGAGCCCGGTCTCACGCCATCCACGGAGATCTCAAATCCTAAATACTCAATGGTGGTTTTGAAAAAATGGCATTTTTTTAAATTAAGAGTCAAATTGGCATTTTTCATAATACCTAGCACTTGTTTAAGCTTTTCGACTCCCTCTGCATGCGTCGTGGACCCGATTATTATATCATCCATATATGCTAACACGCCCGGCAGTTTATGTCTAATTAGTACCGATTGAACCATCTTCTGAAAGACTGCGGGAGCGTTGGTTAACCCAAACGGCATCCGATTATATTCGAAATGCCCATCGGGCGTTACGAACGCGGTTAATGGTTTCGAGTCCTCGGACATTGGGATTTGATGATATCCTTGCGTCAAATCTAAGGTGGTAAAATATCGCTGACCCTGTAGCTTATCGATCTGGTCATCGATTAACGGCATCGGATACTTGTCCTTAACAGTTTTTCTGTTGAGTGCGCGATAGTCGACGCAGAGGCGCAATTCTCCGTTCTTCTTAGATACCAAAACGATTGGACTAGCGTACTCCGAGTTAGACTCTCGAATGATCTCGTTTGCTAGAAGTTCATTAATAATTGTATTTACTTTCTCCCTCTCTGAAAGTGAAAGTCTGTAAGGACGATAAGTCACCGGGATTGTGTCGTGAAGTTGGATGCGCATTTCGGTGACCGAAGTTTTTCCCAACTCACTGGTCGAAAATGCAAAACAATCCCTATTCTCGTTTAATAGATGTATAAGTTCGGCCTTAAATTCTGGACTAAGATTATCATCAACGTTTATGTGCTCATTGGTTATGGTAAGGTTATCGCTTTGAACACGCCTTACGTTCATGATGTATGCATCGCTTTCCTCCGAGGGCACTACCATTTTGGGCACACATATCCCTCTAGCGAATATTTTGTCCTTTACTATTATGACAGCTTGATTGTTAAGGCTAATTGTAATTAACCGTCCAACACCGTTAGTGATAGCATAAAGCCCCGGTAGGACGAAGTATTCCGACCCTTCATTCACTCTAATGTCAGAATGTATGCTGACAAATCCATTGTAGTTTTGAGGACAGTACACCTCTACTATGGTATCGCCCTTAATTACGGTGTCCTTTTTAGTCCGCAAGACGGCAATGTTATTTTGGTTTGCCTTTATTTGGTAGAGCATCAGATCGCTATTAGTTTTAAAAACTCTTACAGAGGGTAGTTCGGTAAGAGATTGGCCAATTAAAACATCTGATGGTAAAAACTGAGAAGAGCCAATATACGCGCTCAACTGCACGTCAACCATGTCCACCACAACTCTAATCTGAGTTCTTGCTGATGGTATAATATTGCTATTACCAAATCCCCTCAGAGTTGGCAAGCTGTGAGTGGTAGTTGGCAGGTCTAATTCTTTACATTTCTCTTCGCCAATAAGTGTGCACTCACTGCCAAAATCAATGTACCCCCCCATCGACAAGCCATTCACGGTGATTTTTTTATAGTACTTGGAGTTTGAGGACTCGTTTCCTACTATATTTAGAACTCTTTTTTGCATTGGTGCGCTATTTGCGCCCTTTGTAACCATACTTGGGTTTTGCGACTTACAATCTGCCTCCACGTGACCGTGACGATTGCACTTATTGCACTTACGAATTGGTTTGGTACATTTGATCACTGTATGCCCTGCTTCATTACAGTTATAACAAATCACTTTACTAGTCCGCTTATAAGGGTTCGCAGTCGTGTTATCCTTAATAGGTATACTACTACTCTCTGTTTTCTGTCTGTATTCTTGAGTCCGATTTTGAGTTTTATGAAATACGTCATTGCGAAGTCCTGCATGACTATGTCTTTTAAAAACAAACGCATCCTTGTTATTGTGAGATATATTCCGTAAATATTCTAAAACTTGTTCAGGGTCGTTGTAGTGTGCGCTTTCTACATTCATACGTACGTGATCATCGCAGATGCCGTGGCTAATGCAGTCTACTGCTTGACGGCCCTGCAGTTGACAGCGATTTATGAGCATAATCTTGTCATAATAGTACTCCACAAGAGTTTCCCCTGGCCTACTTCTGCGATTTAACATTTCCACTAGTTGATCTGCATAATTTTGATCATCCGGAAAAGCCTTCAGTAGTTTGTGTTGCCATTCTACCCACCGGTACTTAACAGTTGTCAGTCCATCGTACCATTTCTTTGCAAGCCCTTTGAGCTTAGGCAACGCATAAAATATAGTTTGTTTCTCCGACCAGCCGTAAATTTCTGCAGATTCATTGATTTTTGAGAGCCACTGTCTCATAGTAAGCGATTTGTGACTTGGATCAAAATCTGTAATTATGTTTTGTGATCCTTGAACATGTGAAGTGTGACTGTGACCGGTTTCCCTTTGTAAAGCATTAAGTAGCCTCTCTAGAAGTAGGTCGCTCGCTCCACCGTTCGTTGCAGACCTTCCGCTTTGATCGAGATCTAGTACAGAGTTATTGTGCGACGGTATATGGCGATCTTCAGTATGCTTGACGAGGCACGGTGACTGTACCGTGCGGAAAACGGGGTTTCGTTTTGACCCATTACTTACACTACGTTCCTCAGAACGCGAAGTGCTTCTCTTCGGAGATGCCGAATCTATACGAGACCTGCGTTCTGGACGCCTCTTAGATAAGCGAGAACGGCTTCGAGTTACCCTGGGCGGTGGAGAATCAATGCGTGATTTTCTTAAACGTAGGCGGGAATTAGAGCGGCTGCTGTACGGTGTCGACGTCGGGTAAGAACTAGCACTAGACTTGCGTCGATGCCGGCGATAACGACGTCCACGGGAGATACCGTGTGCACCTTCTGTCTTAGAAGAACTACTAGGGCCCCTGCTACGTCGCCGTCGTTGGTTCGACCTCGATCGTCGTTCCCTTGACGGATTCTTGTGCGACCCAACAGGGTCGGCAGTCGGTGTGAAGCCTCGATCTGACATCTCGGTGTCGAGTCTTACTAGTTTCAATTTTTATATAACAGTACCAAACGACCACGTGTAGATGTGTTCAACAGGTGTGTTATCGTACTAGCATTAAATGTCTAAACAATAGTCCAGTTATTGCTCTGCATGCCGACCTGTACTCAGAGTAAAGATTTACAAATATATATATATATATATATATATATATATATATATATATATATATATATATATATATATATATATATATCATCATCATCATAATCAGCCAAAGGACGTCCACTGCTGAACATAGGCCTACCCCACGGCTTTCCACAGCGACCGATCACTAGCGGTCTGCATCCAGTTTGATCCTGCTATCTTTTTAAGGTCGTCTGTCCATCTTGTTGGTGGACGTCCTACGCTGCGTCTTTGGTCGAAGGGTCTCCAATCTAGAACTTTCCTGCCCCAACGGCCATCAGTTCTTCGCGCTATGTGCCCTGCCCACTGCCACTTAAGCTTACTGATTCTCAAGGCTATGTCCGTTACCTTGGTTCTTCTACGTATCTCTTCGTTTCTGATTCGATCTCGTAGAGAAACACCGAGCATAGCCCGCTCCATCGCTCGTTTATTATATATATATATATATATATATTATTGTTATTTCTTTTACAATGTAAGTAGTTATATGAAATGTGTATGATAATATGTAACCAAAACCAAATTTCAATCTGAAATCAAAAGTCTTGTCTGAGCACCATGGTCAAAAAAAAGTTCCTCCTAAAGCACTTCATTGTGTGTGAGTTTACCTAAAGTTTAAGAATCTCGAAATAAATAAATATTATAATGATCTATCATAAATGATGTGATGACTAACATCATCTCAGTCCAGTTATTCCCTTACATTATCAATATGATTGTAATCATACAAAGTTAACTACACAAATTGCAATGAAGCAATGTATGACAAAACACAGCGGATCACATTCCAAACATGTGATTCCGACACAATAAAGTTTTATGGTTACATGGTCCACCAAACGGTTAACAGAACCTAAAGGGTTAAGTGTAGTCACACCAATTAATAATGACCACTGCTTATGAACCCAATAATAGATAATACACAGCCCACTAATAGGTTAACAGAACCGAATGGGTTAAGTGTAGTCACAACAATTAGTCAGCAAATGGAAAGTAAAAACATAACAACATATAAAATATGCAAGCTAGCTAACATGTTACACTTTCACCATTAATAACTAGTGTAAAGAATTAATGGAAAATTCCGTACAGTATTTTAAAAGGTGAGAATAAATTGTCAATCATTAAATAATGAACACACACAAGATTATAATGCAGAGAAAACCATTGGTACAGTCACTGTATATGATAGCACATTATTAATCATTTATAGTTTGAGCATCACATAACTGACAGGGTATAAAGTTATCCATAAATCTGAATTGGTGTCATGTATCCTTTGTGAATTATTTTGATACAGAGGTCCTATAAGTTTACAGCTTTTGTAGTTAAACACATATGGTCCCAAACTTTCTGTTCATCAGGGATTATGTGCCCACCGTGACCCAAACTCCTTTTTCAAAATTGAAATATTAATAGGATAATATTTTACCTTCAAAGAAATTATAGTTAAAGCAGAGTTGTGAACTTTAGGAGTCAATTGCATTGGGTTGCAAAATATGGTTTCATAATTAATAAATTACCCATATTCCTTACCGCAACTGGATTGAAAATTGAACTTATGTTATAATTATGAGTTAGTTTAAAGTTTCAAATAAGCTGAAAAATATATCATTTGACTATACTAGTTTTTTTTTCACTAAGAGACTGATAAATAGTCATGTAAAGGTGTTATAAACTACATCTCCATATTAATACTTAGGTGTTGTTTTAACAACAGCAAGCTGCATTGGTTTAACTTTTCATAACAGGCGCTAGCTGCAATTTCTTAATTCAAGTTTCAAGTGGTTTCTAAGTTAAAAACTTTGTTCCTAGTATGTTACAAGAAGCATCAAAAGATTTAATTGATTTTAAATTTTCCAGTTTTTTTTGGCGAACACATTTAGCCTTTGTTTTTTTTTTGCATTGAAGTAACTCATTTATTATTTAAATGTTTATGATCACAGTATTTTAAAAAATATATAAAGGTACAACATGGTTGATTTGTAAACATAAAATGATCCCGGAATGTTATAAACTGTACTGCACCGTTACAAAGCTGGGGCAGTTCCTTGTTTCTGATTCTTTGCTTTGTACAAACAAAGTTAACATGATTTTAAATTGCCCATTTTGTTATGTGGGGTGCCTATGACGTTGTTAACTTGAACAATTATTCTTACCAGACACTAAGATAAATGATAAACGTGATGCGTTTTGTCGGCATCTTATTTGCCGGTAGACTTGCAGGTAGTGGTAGAAAACAACTCGTTCGAAAAAATAACAAAACACTTACCAAAGGCTGCGACTAAGGAATTCAGATACATACAAAATATCTATGTGAGCGATGGTAATCTTCCGTGTCACTTCTGATATAATAAACAAATTCCTTTTGTACAACAGTTTATTATCATTCAGTCACAATGAAACACGATCACAATGATAAACTTGGATGAATAGCGAGAGACAAGGTATGCCGCGAAAAAGTTATACAAAAACAAGTGGCTGTCACTTGTCAAAAAGTGGCAGCCGCGTTAACTTCCGTTTTCGGCTCAATTATGATTAGATCATAATCGATTAGATTATGATATAAACACAATCGAGTTCACTGTTCGATTTGGGAATGAAAATGTGTATTTCTAACAATATCGCGATTTCGCATAATATTTTTAATACTATTATAATAAAACAACAAAAATATTAATATTCCTACCATTGTCCTATTATTATAATATTATTATATTGACAGTATTCGTTTACACTAAGTCGGAATTGAGCTGCCTGGAAATTGAATGGCTAAAGATGGATCGTTATACGCTGGAACAAATCGAACACATCAAAAGAAAGTTTTTCGCGAATACCTACTCGTAAAAAAAAAATACCCACGTTTGTGTTGTCAGAAGCAGGATCCTCCTGTCAATGTTCTAGCGAGTTCCTTCACAAGTTTTTCGCATTACGCCTAGGTTACACAATAGCATTTAGTTCTGAGTATAGGGATACATCGAAGTAATCGTACTACAAGCAATTGGTCAATTGAGTAATCAGTCGCAATTTGCTGCTTATAACATTATTGTAAATTGTAATTCATTGATTTAAATTGTTTATTTTTTGTGATTTCTGTGTTAGTAATTGTATTTGATTTTAATGTTTGTTTGTATTTCAATATTATTATAATTATTTAACAGACTATTCTACTGAATAAGGCACCAACTGAAAATCAGCGTCTTGGTATGCGTTCCGCTGCCCCGGCTTATGCTGAGCTGAGGGTGCCTTTTCGACTCGAATAGTCTTTTTTTTTTTACAATTTTACATGTATTTTTTTCTCAATGTCCTGTTTTTTTCGAATAAAAGTGGTTTCTTTCTTTATTATTATTAGTAATGACGACCCGTCTGGTGTAGCGGTCGAGAAATCGCCTGCTACGCAGCGGGTTGCGGGTTCGATCCCCACACAATACAAACATTTGTGTGCATGGACATGTCTGTTTGTATTGGTCTGGGTGTTTTCTATGTATATCATGTATGTATTTACAAACAAAAAGTATTTAAGTATTATATCCGTTGTCTGGCACCCATAACACAAGCTTTGAGTAGCTTACTTTGGGACTAGATGGCGATGTGTGGGAATGTCCAAAGGATATATATATATAGCAACTAGCGGTCCCCTGCGACTTCGTCCGCGCGTTTTGAGTTTGCTCCCTCCCCTCCCGTCGCAGCGTGATGTTTTATATCCTAAAGCCTTTCTCAATAATAAGCTATCTAACACAGAAATATTTTTTCAAATCGGTTCAGCAGTTCCTGAGATAAGCGCGTTCAAACCAACAAACTCTTCAGCTTTATAATATAATTAGCGCAAGCGCACGTTGTACTTGCGAACATTATTTTGGTGCGGAGTTATGTTAAAACTGTGATAGCTCCTAAGATATTTATTGAAATCAAATCATATAAAGGGCAACTTTGTTCTAAATGAAATGCTCGTGATGATGAATGTATTTATTATGATAAGAATAAATACCTGTGTGTATAATACACCTCTAAAAATGACGCATTATTTTTTACAAATTTATTAACATAAAAAAGGTTGTAGTAAGTCAACCATAAAAGATAGATATATGCTGTCGCGGCCTTGAGTATAGAACTCTTAATGCTAAACAATCCTGTCATACATAATTTTTGTGTAACTTAAGCGGTTTCTGCAGCGTATGCAGCGGAAGCTCTCAAAAGGAATATCTTTCTCCCGTTTTCGCAACATTTTTCATTTCTGCTGTGGTCTTATGAGTCGTATCTTTATGTTATATAGCCAAAAGCCTTCCTCAATAAATGGACTATCCAACGTAAAAATATTTTTTCAAATCTGGCCAGTAGTTTCTGAGATTAGCGCGTTCAAACAAACAAACAAACAAACAAACTCTTCAGCTTTATAATATTAGTATAGATAATATTTACATTACTTTCTAATTCTTATATTTTTTGAACAGATAGTATTGAAAAATATTGCAAATTTAAAAAAAAAACTTTATAAACCGGTCTCTGATTTCAACTCAATGTTAAATACTTGAAACTCAGTTGGTAACGATAACTGACCAATCAGCGATCGCTCTGAGTGTGATTATAATGGCACTAGTGAATTATAATATCACGGCTTCAATAATATCCTTGTAACATAACCTAATATTTAAAACGCCTGAGTTCCGTGAGCAATAAAGTTTTGGCAACAAGATTGTAGGTGTACACTACTCGTTGTAAGCTAAACTCACGTAACCGTTCAAAGTATGAACCAAGCTTCATTTACGAAACTAGACAGTTGTTGGTAAAATATTTGCTTCTGACTTCACCTTGTCCGAAAACTTACGTCTGAATTAAGGTAAAAGAAAGTTCTCTATGAGTATATTTCCTTGATTTCTTTTTCTAATGTTTTAATGAAGCTTCGATGTGTACAAGAAGAAGTTGTCTAAAACGTAATAATCTATCGTTGACCAGCCTTATTCTATCTATAACGATGAGTACGGTTTGGCTCGAGTCAGACTCGATTCCTACTTTGGACTCACCTACTTGAAGATAAATTTATTTTGATTCTAGTACACTAGACTCTATTTCGGTACTCAAGTCAGGAAGAATCGATTCGTACTCGTTAACTCTATTTAGCATAGAAAAAATAAATAAGGTAGGTATTTAGCGAGTCCAACTGACTTGGGTCTCGTATTCAAGTTTGGTTAACTTGCTCGCACTCGCTAACTGTTACTTAAGCAATGAAATGGCGCGGGTCTAATAATACAAAAAAGGTAAAACCTACTATTTTTTTGTGTTAGTTAGCAGTGTCATTCCTTTGAATTTTTCCAAAAATCAGACTCTAGTAGACTCGAAATCTAAGACCCTTTACAAACCGCGCTACTTTTAGCATCGATACAGTCGAGATGCTAATGCGCTGTAGCATCGCTAGAGCCGCGATGCAGATGTTGGAAATTTTCAAATTATGTACTGAATTTTAGTGACTGCATTGATGCTAAATTAAATTTGTTCATTGCGTGTCGACCCTTCAGTCGTGCGTATTGAAAACGCGCGACTGAAGGGTTTTTAGTTATACTAGACCGACTGATTTATCGTACCAAACATAGAATTTGAGTAGGTACTGGGCTGAAATCAGGGAATCGAGGCCTAATTTGAATACCGTATTATATATAGATATATGTAAAGTATAAACTGACTCGAGTCGACTCGATCCACCAAAACAGCGACCCCATTTCACTTTTAGTCAACAAAATACTATACATATGTGTACCTTTAAACTGAGTTAAACATAAACTAAATTAGCAAAAAACAAAGAGAAGGTTCACTTTATATAGCCTAATAGAGAATAGCACTCTGTATAGTTTGGGGAGCTAAAACAGCAATTTTGAATAAAAGCATCGCTGTGTACTTTAGTGTTATTTATAGTTTCATTACTCGTACTAGGTCATATTACGTTCAGAAAATTATGAGCCCATTATACACCTACCGTTATAGCCGTGAGTTAAATTATAACGACCACTAGTGTTACTAAAGGCGTATTAGTGACACTAAGTTTAGTAGAAGATAAACAAGTAATATTTTAAATGTTAAGTCCGTTTCTTTTGGCTTGTCAAATATTGTAAACAATTTTGACATTCCTTTTAACAGAAATAACTCATTTTGACGACCTCCGTGGTCGAGTGGCTAGCACGCTGGTTTCAAGCGTCGCCATCTCGTGAGGTTCCGGGTTCGATTCCCGGTCGGGTCAATGTAGAAAACGTTCTTTTCTATACTGTCTTGGGTCTGGGTGTTGAGGTACCACCGTTGTGTCTGATTTCCATAACACAAGTGCATTGGCTACTTACTTTAGGATCATAGCAATGTATGTGATTGGTGTCCATATTAAAATAAAATATTTTATATGTTAAGAAAAACAGCACACTTAACAAACAACATTTAAGCAATACTCTTTGTGAACGCTCAACATCCATAAACTTTGTCTTTAAAGCACCTCCCCATAGTGTGATGCAATATATTTTTATAGACTGTGCAAGTAAAATGTAAATATCTTTTATTGGCTTTTTATCTGCAACATGTCGCAGTTCTTTAAAAATCCAAATCAACTTCCGAATTCTACTGGAAACCAGGTCAATGTGACAATGCCAATTTAGCCTTTGATCCAGCATAACTCCCAGATATTTAAGTGTTTGAACTTTTTTTATGACAGTGCATGTGTAGTCCGAGTTTAGGTCTGTAGAAAGGCAGTCATGAATTTTGAGTTTGAAAGTTGTGTCAGGTTGATAGCTATCAAGAATTGAAAAACACATATATTTTGTCTTAACAGTGTTCAACGTGAGTAGATTAGTATCCAGCCAATTACGGATTTCCCTCAAGACCTGTTCAGCCAGAGATTTTACACAACTCCAAGAATTACCGGTAAAAACCACAGCGGTATCATCTGCATAGGAGAATATGTTTGTGTTTGGAACTCTCAAATTACAGAGATCATTGATATAGATCAAGAAGAGGGTAGGTCCAACCGAGCTGACTGTTTGGGCTAGCTTAGACCTTTGAGATTTTCCGTTTAGGTTACTCTTTAGGAGTTCAAAGGGGGGTTTACCCCGGATTCCTAATTGTTCCAGTTTATGTTCTAGTATAGGAAAGGAGACCGTATCAAAGCTTTTTTTAAATCAATGAAAACAGCCAGTCATTTTTCTTGTTATCAAGGCTGTCTGAGACCACAGACATCAGTGCTGTCACAGCATCTTCAGTAGATCTGTCAGGACGGAATCCAAATTGAGAGTCAGACAGAAGGTCAAATTTATTAAGATAATTGAGAAGTCTTTTGTTTATGATTTTCTCTATAATTTTAGAAAGAGTTGGCAGCACCGATATTGGTTGGTAGTTACTCACGACCTTTTCATCACCATCTTTATAAATCGGTGTAACAATCGATTCTTTAAATAAAGAGGGGAAAATCCCCTTTTTAAAACAGAGATTAGTAAGATGGGTAATAATAGGTATTAGTTCAGACTTGGCAAATTTGAGGAATCCTGTAGGCACGTTATCATGACCAGTAGGCGAAGTCTGATGCATCATTTTTGACATTTCGCGTCGACAATTAACAAATTATTTTATTTATTTATTAACAAACAAGAAAAAATTAAACTAAGACATGCAACATAAAAAAATAACTTAATATCTACCTATTCAAAAACGAAACCATTTCCTTGCGGCAAGGAGGCTATGATGCTGGCTGCGTTGCCGCGTTGGATAGCTATGCTGATCCTTTGAGCTAGGAACCAGCCGACAATTTCAAGTTTATGATTTTCTAATTCATCAAATATCATTTTAACTTACGTAGCTTTATCTTTAATAAATCTTAAAAAATATTTGTAGTTTTTTAAGCATCATTCAAAAATTCTTCTTAATCAATAAATACACGAAAACACCAATCTTGTCTCAGCATTTTTCGAGTGCCACCTGGTGGTTTTACACGGAACTATGTCGAGACTTCCAACACTGGTGCGCTATTTAATTTAAGGCTCATCAGAGTAGTCTTAACTTCGTCATAGTCAGTGTCGTGAAGTACGAAAGAAGACGGTTGCGATGGGTTAGCAGGATTACATTTTATACTTGTAGGTCGATTTGTCGTACGGTTTATAATTTTATCGGCTATGTTTTTGCCTATTTTACTAAAAAAAAATATTAACATAACATCTGATAAACAGGACGGACGAAATTTCTTTATATTTCACTGACCAAATAATTAATTTGGCAGTTTTTTCTTTGTAATGTAAAGTTTAATATGTTTTCTACAATGGCAACCCCGTTTTAAACAGCCGAATGACATAACTCGCTTGTCAGTTGTCATTTTCTAAAATGGCGGAACGCGGTCGGACTGTTTTGAGTAAATGGTAAGTAATATTTTGTATTTTCTTGTAATTTTTTTCAATAAACATTTAACAAATCTATTGTGTTTGTTGATATATCGTATACCTATGCATACGTAAGCTTTTATTCATGCCAAAATTGTTACTTCAGTTTTTATGTGTGTGATTTTACTGCTGTCCGATAAATCGGACGTCATGCATATTGGACTCTGAGGTGTGGTTTTTGTTTGCTTGTTACAGTTTGAACGTGCATGAAATTTTATCGGCTTTAGTACGCGACGATAACAGTGAGACTGCGGAAAACATTATTTATGTTGAACCGCCTATTGAACGAGGTGATTAGGCTACAGATGAAGACAGTGACAAGTCAGATGAGGAGCATAATGCAAACCTAAACCACTTGGGACGCAAATTGATACATAGTAGATGTGAACTACAACGTTTTCAAGCAAATAGAGATAATAATCTGCCGTCAACATCATCAGGGCTCCAATCGTCAAATACCGGAAATTTGCGGCCAGTTTCATCGAGTGAAGAAAGCGATGATGAACCCCTTTCTTCTCTGAAAGCGCGGAATAACCCACCTAAAAAGTCACAGACTAAGAAGAAAAGGACGACTTTGTGGAAAAAACAATTACCTAAGTTTTCATGCACAGAGTCATCGCACAACCAACTTCTGAAGAAAGTCAGAATTGTAAAGATCCCCTAGAATATTTCAGGCTCTTTTTCCACAAAGATTTAGTAAAACAAATTGCAGACCAAACAAACCTCTATGTGGGACAGAAAAAAAAGTCATTGATGGTTACAGAAGACGAGATTTATGTAATTTTGGGTGCTATGTTATTGTCGGGTTATGTGAAGTTACCGAATAAAAGGCTGTATTTCTCTAGAGATAATGATGTGCCAAAAATTCTTGCAGAAAGTATAAGATGTAACTGATTTGAAGCAATACTTCAAAACTTACATTTGAATGATAATACGCATTTATCAGCTTCTTCTGACAGGCTGTATAAGTTGCGTCCGCTGCTAGACAGTTTAGGCGAATCATTCCAAAAACATTACGGTCTAGATGAGCATTACAGCGTCGACGAAAGCATGATTCCATACTATGGAAAGCATTACGCCAAACAATTTATCAGGGGAAAGCCCATAAGATTTGGATACAAAAATTGGGCTTTGTGTGCCAGTACTGGTTATATGGCGGCTTTTAGTTTGTACACAGGGAAAAGCTCTGACAAGAAAGAGTTTGGATTAGGTGGAGATATAGTTCTCACCCTCATAGAGCTCGGAAAGTTGCCAGCCCAAAGTGGCATAAAAATATACTTTGACAATTTTTTCACATCGTTGTCATTGATGAGACATCTGCGAGAGTTAGGCTACTATGCGACTGGCACAATAAGGGCTAACCGTGTTGAGAACTGCCCGCTAAAAGATGTCAACCAGTTCAAGAAGGAAGAACGGGGTTACAGCGATTACAGGATGTCTGACGACGTACTTTTGTGTCGCTGGAACGACAATAATGTCGTCACGGTAGCAACCAACTTTGAAAACTGGGACTTGACATCTGTAACACGCTGGTCAAGTGAAAAAAAGGCTAAAGTAGCAATCCCCCAGCCTTCATTGATTGCCAGCTACCACAAGCACATGGGCGGGGTAGATAAGTGTGATCAAGCTATTGCGAATCTTCGTACAAGAATGCGTATTAGAAAATGGTGGTGGCCAATATTTGCCTACTTTTTAGATGTGTCGTTGGTGAACAGTTGGTTACTCGCGAGAAAAAATGGATGCAATAAAGAGACAGACTCTTTATTCGCATTTCGAAGATATGTAGCTCGAGGCTTACTCGTCACATATGGAACTGCACCACACCAAGGACAAAAGCCTGCCAAACCCTTGTCCACCACACGGTATGACGGCAAACAGCATTGGATTAGCACCATTAGCACAGAACGTCGCTGTGCAAATCAATGTGGAGGAAAAGCCAAGTTCAAGTGCCTGAAATGCGATGTAGGTCTGCATCCTAAGTGTTTTATGGACTACCATGTAATAGACTCTTCATCATAATATACATGTTTTAGTCATTCAATTACTTTTTTCAATAAACTTTGATATAAATTCAACTGGTTTATTTATGACTATTTAACCCGTCAACAGGTAGTGTATGGTTCCGCTGTGCATAGCGTCCGATATATCGGACGGGTCATAAAATCATAAATATAAATAAATGCTTTGTTTTCTATACACTAAATCCTTAATTTGACCACAACTATCCATTATTTATCATGATAATCGAAATAAGTACTATAACAAACTTTATGCTGTAATGGGTTAACAAAATTGGCTGAATCGTTTTCAGTACATTTGATGTTAAACAATTTAGAACTGTCTGTTTTTGTCTTTTTAATATGAGTAATTGTGCCTATGCTTTGCCCCAGTTTTTTGGGGTCTCCACTGCAATCTTTTAAAAGTTGTAAAAAAATCTCTTTTAAAAGTTGTAAAATCTTTTATAAGTTTATTGCAAAAATTGCGGAATCTATGATATGATATCATAAGTATTTCGTCGTGAGGATTACGACCTAGCCTCATTTGCATTTAGTTAATATTGTGAATACATTTCAGGATACCTGGCGTTATCCAGGGTTTAATAGTTCGTGTATTTTTAGATATATGTACATTTCTAGTGTTATCGTTTAGTGAATTAGATACGTCTTCGATAAGCTTTTCAGTAATTAATGACTGATGACCCTGAGGTCATCACAAGATAAAAGTTCATGTAGGTTCTTATTTCTAAGGTCATGTAAAGCGTTATTGTAATTAGTTATTAGTTAAGTTTTAGAGCATTTTAGTTTTAGGTTTAGAGAGGGGAGATGTAACAGCACCGCCGCGTGATCGGTTACTGTAGTGTTAAGCACTGCAAAACTGAACTCTTGCTTCAGTATTTAGCATCATTGTTTAATGATTAAAAAAGAGGAACTGCTTGTTGATAAAGCAGATAGTATAAAGGTGAACTTGTCTATCCCTTGGTCATACCATATAATACCATACCATAACATACCTTACCCGTGGGGAAGGCCTATGTTCAGCAGTGAACGTCCTTTGGCTGATAATTATGATTTATTTTACCGCTGTCGGTAATATCTTAATAGATGTCATCAATATCTTCACTTCCCTTCCAATCTGTTATTTATTTTTTATTAAGTATATGTATTCTACGAGTATGAATGTTCATTAATCCCATCCCATATTTATATAATTATTTTTTCTATTTAATTTTAGTATGTTTGTTTAGGTTACTGCATTTTAAAATAATTTTTTTTTGGTCCGAACAGTACTTTTAAATTTTCCGCCACTTATTTAACTCTCTGTATTTCCCCAAACGGTTGACTAGTAGAGAATGCCATAAGGCAATCAGTCCGCCAGTTGTACCATTTACTGTGAAATAAAGTTTAAATAAAATAAAATGATAGTATTTCACACGTCTTGTTTTTCCTTGAAAATATACATTCGAACGTCTTATATTCTGCATGTATGTATAGGTATAAAATCAATACGAACTTGGTGCACCTCTTTTATGGATTTGTTAGCATCGTTGTGCATAGAGAGCGATCCCGTTGCTTATTCAATGAAGCGTTATGTGGATAAGACGAATATTTCACAGTTAACAATAGTCTTTGTAAGCGATCGATAGTTTGACTTTATTTTACCATAGGATCTAGTTCAAATTGATATACTGAACACTGGATTGACTTTTCGAAAATAATATACTACAACTACGGCCTATTCAACAATGATCTAATAAGTTCTGGTTAGTGTTATCTTTCGAATACTTCGTACGTCCCATATTTGATTGAATCAATGGTAATTGTGCTTATTTGGCAACGGTGAAACAGGCCCTTATAATTTTACAAAGATGTATAATAGATACTTAAGTAGTACTTCCCCGTGACTTTGACTTCGATTTCTCGCACTAACATACGGTACGATGTTTGATGAAACTATTCTATCTATCTCCTTTTAGAATCTAAATTTTATTATCACGTATATCATCCAAAAAATTTAAGTATAGTTCAGCAAATGTGTTTAAAGGTACTAAACAGACAGAATTTTACATTCGCACGGCTATTTTTTACCCCCACTAGAAATTGTGAGCACAAAAAAATATTGATTTACATGATAGAAAGTCGTGTTAGATACACCACTTATACTCGAGAACGGGTGGATAGATTTTCATGATTTTTGCTTTGTTGAACGCTTTCCGCCGCCTACGCCTTCCACTTTCAAACACACCCTTCAGCTTTTTATAATACTTCACCATTTCAAAACAAAACATAATAGGCTTCTCGTTACTAATCAAAGGCCTATTATTCTTAAACAGATTCGCAAAAATGACGTATCGCTTCCCGATTGCGTCCAATCAACGCTACTAAAAGCAATTTGTTCTGAACAAACACTGACTAAATTAATACGGATTTTACCGACACTACACTAAATGAATTGATGCAGCACACGCGTAGTCCAGGTCATGGCAGTTAAATCGTGTACAATATTCTTTTCAGCTTTTTCTTATGAGAACTGCTATAGTTTAAAGTCGGCTTTTGAAAGTATTCGGTTTTGTAACAGGGGTACTCTTATTGCAAGTATAAATAAATATAAATAAATATCCTTTGGATATTACTTACTAGCGACCCGCCCCGGCTTCGCACGGGTGCAATGCTGATACTAAATACACTACAGAAAAACTGTGAACGTTGTATATAAAAACATAGCGGCCCGCTCCATGTACCATATGTTTCTTTACGATTTTGTACAGGATAGGATCTTCATCTTTATCCGGTAATTCAGCTGAAATAACCCTGTCAATTTGGTTTGGTCTAATTTTGTTCACTAACCTCACCAACAGGTGTACATGTGGCAAGTCACGTTTCTGCCATTCTATTGTGTACATATGACAGCGCGGCAGACATCTGTAATATCTTCGAAAATATTCACTTAAATCATACGGTGTACAGGGCCATATAGATCTAAATTAAATGAACAATGTATTCAAGGTATTTAATTGGTTAAGGATTAATGTTGTATTGGTTAAAATCGCTTCGAAAATTAGCCATTATTTGTCGTAAATAGTAAATGACCGACCGACTTTTCTGTAGACCTTTTCAATGTGTACAATACTTAGTACATTATTTTGATAAAACTCGTAGGGTTCAGCCTGCGTTTGCAATGTAAGCGGATAAAATGTAATTATTTACGACATCACATTAGAAACCTCAAAAATAACAGTACTTCTCTCCTGCGTAGTTTCAAAGATTTAAGCATACAAAGGGACATAGGGACAGAGAAAGCGACTTTGTTTCATACTATGTAGTGATTGCACAACCAAAAAAAATACAAAAGTTGACCTTACGCCGTAAGGCATTCTCTACCATACCTTATATCGATATCTATTATTCCAACGATATATACCATTATATCGTTGGAATTATATAATATTTGAGTATGGAGATCTAGTAAGGCTTCCATACACGTGTGCAAAAGTTTCGTAAGTGTTTGTGTTCTTACATTTTTCAACGGATTTCTAGAAAACGAGAAATCATAGAAGATGTTTTTTTAGTTCCACCGGATATTTTTTTATCTTAGGGTACAGTGTAAGTTTTATCAAAATTGACCGAGAAGTGTTTGAGATATAGGTAATATAACTAAACATCATGAAATAAAATAAATAAATAAAAAGTACCGCCTTCAAAAAGCTGCTTTTAAATAACGTTTTTTTTTAAAAAAAATGAGGAGGTTTTATTTTTTGTTTTTGGTGCATGATGTGTGACTGTAGGTATAAAAGTAAGTGTGACATCATGCACTGACGCCAAAATAATTTGTTTCTCCTAAATAGTAGACAAGTGCGTTATTTTATAAGTTTTTAGTCAGTTTGTGAAGACGGTTTAATTTTTTGTTTTGAAATCGGGCCTAAGAGAAGTAGATTATAGTTCACTATCTCAAATTAAAACTGAATGCTAATTGTTCTCACGCATCTGCGTCAAAGATTTGAATAAATCGCTCCGAATGCCATTTGCCGAAACTCCATTTAACATAAGTAAACTTTTCCTGTCCCACCTCCGGGCCTAAAAATTAATGCCTTTAACGGGACGTTAATGTGAATCCAATCTACGGTTCTGTAAAGCTTGATTCGTTTTGAAACAAATGAGTTTATTTGACAGCCGAAGAGCAATCAATTCGTATACGAAAATATGCTTAAAACGCTGTACACGTAGGATTCAGTGACGGTTAAAACATAATTGATTGATTTGTATAATGAATTGCACTCAAGGGTTGGTAAAAGAGTGAATATAGTACAAAAAGGAATAATGAGTTCCGAAATACTGCAACATAAAACTTATCCGAATAATGTGTATATGTTATACGCAATGTGTATAATGCAAGCATTCTATACAATACCTAGGAAATGGATAGAATGCCGGGGTCGTCCAGGCAATATATGAAATGATATTAAATGTTCAAAATATTTTACACTTTACCTAGGAAATGTATAGAATACCAAGACATTGTATAGAATGCCGGTTGACGCATAGGTAATGTATGTAATCGTTTTTTTTTCTCTATGATTTAGTGAGACAGGTACTACTACAGGTACAGGTGATGTTTTGAGAGCTATCCTAATTTCAACTTCCACCAGCAGACAGCGCTGATAAGACATGTGTTCTATTGGTTGGTATGCCTAAGTATCTACGTGTTTTTTTGCGTAGTCAGCGTTTCCTACGCAGCAGTTTCCTTCGGATAAACATTTACATTTACAACGTACCAAAAATTGCTGCAGAAACTCACTCTCATCGTTTCTTACCACATAATAATGGAGATTTGATCAAGATACAAAAAAATACAACAGTTTTCATTTGAAATAAGCTTAAATATACTTTTAATAAAATGTGGGTAGCATAATTATAATTCGAAAGGAAACAAAATCAAAGGTAACATCTTTGAAGAAACTAAAAAAGGGGAAATATTAAAATTGCAATATAGTTACTACCTACTTTTAGGTACTTAATAACAAAAACAAAGTCTTCATAGTGCAGTAATTGATACAAATCCTATGCGCTACACTATCAAAGTAACAACATATAATTACAAAATTACCTAGGTTAACTTTAATTAAGTTGTTTAAATACGAAATCAACATTTTTAAACTTTAACACAAACACCACCCTAAATAATATAAAACTCTTGTAAAAAGGTTTTCTTGAATTTTCTTGTCAAACGTTTTCGCTGTTCTTATTTCTTCCAACAATTGTGTGTAACGTAAACCATCAATGAACACTCGATTCTTAGTTAAAGCCAATTCTCTTTTAGTACGCAGTTCTAAGTAAAATCTTTATTTCATTAGTAAGTACCGCCTATCTGTAGCCATTTTCCACTTAATAATCACACACACAATGAATGATCACACTTAACAATTCAGTTTAAATCAATGCGTAAACTAAAAAAAATACGTCTGCATAGAACAAAGGAGTGCTGCGTACTAACACAACGAACGAGTCGCAACTTGTATACGGGGTAGTCCCGCACGCCGCGCACTCGTCTCCTTCCCGTGGTCGTTCGTTATACACATTTCCTGATACGCTTCGGGCATTTTATATAATACCTAGGAAATGTATGAAATCGATCTTATTATACACATTGCCTGAACGTTTTAGGCAATGTATACAATGCCTAGGCATTCTATACAATGCCGGATTATAGGTGTTAGAATTAAGGCAGAGTGCAAAACGATCATTATGGACCCTTTCGGGCGCTGCTAAACAAGTGTTACAGAGAGAGGAAGCTTTACTATACAAATTAAGAAAAAAATATACATACAAAAAAAACTTTAAACTACCTATTTAGTTTTTTTTTTATATAACTTATCATCTAAGTATTCATTGACGCTATAATAGCACTTAGAAATAAGAAGTTGTTTCAGATTTATAAAGATGAAATAAGAAACCAAAAATTTTGCGCACGGGCGGGACTTGAACCAGCAACCTTTTGGCAAACCGGGCCAAACGCTCTTACCAATTGAGCTACCGTGCTGTTAGTCTGACCCTGCGAAATTTGTGGTTTCTTATGAAAACGTCAATTGCGTGACGCTTAGCGCCATCTAGCCGTCTGTTTATGAAACAGATGGCCCAAGCAGTTATTCTTTACAGAATAAATTCAACTTGGAAAATTGATGTCGCTTCGCTATCTAATGCTTTAGAATGTTTTTAACACTCACAGTGTAATATTTTTTTTATATTTATAAAGATGAAATAAGAAACCAAAAATTTTGCGCACGGGCGGGACTTGAACCAGCAACCTTTTGGCAAACCGGGCCAAACGCTCTTACCAATTGAGCTACCGTGCTGTTAGTCTGACCCTGCGAAATTTGTGGTTTCTTATGAAAACGTCAATTGCGTGACGCTTAGCGCCATCTAGCCGTCTGTTTATGAAACAGATGGCCCAAGCAGTTATTCTTTACAGAATAAATTCAACTTGGAAAATTGATGTCGCTTCGCTATCTAATGCTTTAGAATGTTTTTAACACTCACAGTGTAATATTTTATATTTATAAAGATGAAATAAGAAACCAAAAATTTTGCGCACGGGCGGGACTTGAACCAGCAACCTTTTGGCAAACCGGGCCAAACGCTCTTACCAATTGAGCTACCGTGCTGTTAGTCTGACCCTGCGAAATTTGTGGTTTCTTATGAAAACGTCAATTGCGTGACGCTTAGCGCCATCTAGCCGTCTGTTTATGAAACAGATGGCCCAAGCAGTTATTCTTTACAGAATAAATTCAACTTGGAAAATTGATGTCGCTTCGCTATCTAATGCTTTAGAATGTTTTTAACACTCACAGTGTAATATTTTTTTATATTTATAAAGATGAAATAAGAAACCAAAAATTTTGCGCACGGGCGGGACTTGAACCAGCAACCTTTTGGCAAACCGGGCCAAACGCTCTTACCAATTGAGCTACCGTGCTGTTAGTCTGACCCTGCGAAATTTGTGGTTTCTTATGAAAACGTCAATTGCGTGACGCTTAGCGCCATCTAGCCGTCTGTTTATGAAACAGATGGCCCAAGCAGTTATTCTTTACAGAATAAATTCAACTTGGAAAATTGATGTCGCTTCGCTATCTAATGCTTTAGAATGTTTTTAACACTCACAGTGTAATATTTTTTTATATTTATAAAGATGAAATAAGAAACCAAAAATTTTGCGCACGGGCGGGACTTGAACCAGCAACCTTTTGGCAAACCGGGCCAAACGCTCTTACCAATTGAGCTACCGTGCTGTTAGTCTGACCCTGCGAAATTTGTGGTTTCTTATGGAAACGTCAATTGCGTGACGCTTAGCGCCATCTAGCCGTCTGTTTATGAAACAGATGGCCCAAGCAGTTATTCTTTACAGAATAAATTCAACTTGGAAAATTGATGTCGCTTCGCTATCTAATGCTTTAGAATGTTTTTAACACTCACAGTGTAATATTTTATATTTATAAAGATGAAATAAGAAACCAAAAATTTTGCGCACGGGCGGGACTTGAACCAGCAACCTTTTGGCAAACCGGGCCAAACGCTCTTACCAATTGAGCTACCGTGCTGTTAGTCTGACCCTGCGAAATTTGTGGTTTCTTATGAAAACATCAATTGCGTGACGCTTAGCGCCATCTAGCCGTCTGTTTATGAAACAGATGGCCCAAGCAGTTATTCTTTACAGAATAAATTCAACTTGGAAAATTGATGTCGCTTCGCTATCTAATGCTTTAGAATGTTTTTAACACTCACAGTGTAATATTTTATATTTATAAAGATGAAATAAGAAACCAAAAATTTTGCGCACGGGCGGGACTTGAACCAGCAACCTTTTGGCAAACCGGGCCAAACACTCTTACCAATTGATTATTGTTGATTGATGGTTTGCCAAAAGGTTGCTGGTTCAAGTCCCGCCCGTGCGCAAAATTTTTGGTTTCTTATTTCATCTTTATAAATATAAAATATTACACTGTGAGTGTTAAAAACATTCTAAAGCATTAGATAGCGAAGCGACATCAATTTTCCAAGTTGAATTTATTCTGTAAAGAATAACTGCTTGGGCCATCTGTTTCATAAACAGACGGCTAGATGGCGCTAAGTGTCACGCAATTGACGTTTTCATAAGAAACCACAAATTTCGCAGGGTCAGACTAACAGCACGGTAGCTCAATTGGTAAGAGCGTTTGGCCCGGTTTGCCAAAAGGTTGCTGGTTCAAGTCCCGCCCGTGCGCAAAATTTTTGGTTTCTTATTTCATCTTTATAAATATAAAAAAATATTACACTGTGAGTGTTAAAAACATTCTAAAGCATTAGATAGCGAAGCGACATCAATTTTCCAAGTTGAATTTATTCTGTAAAGAATAACTGCTTGGGCCATCTGTTTCATAAACAGACGGCTAGATGGCGCTAAGCGTCACGCAATTGACGTTTTCATAAGAAACCACAAATTTCGCAGGGTCAGACTAACAGCACGGTAGCTCAATTGGTAAGAGCGTTTGGCCCGGTTTGCCAAAAGGTTGCTGGTTCAAGTCCCGCCCGTGCGCAAAATTTTTGGTTTCTTATTTCATCTTTATAAATATAAAAAAATATTACACTGTGAGTGTTAAAAACATTCTAAAGCATTAGATAGCGAAGCGACATCAATTTTCCAAGTTGAATTTATTCTGTAAAGAATAACTGCTTGGGCCATCTGTTTCATAAACAGACGGCTAGATGGCGCTAAGCGTCACGCAATTGACGTTTTCATAAGAAACCACAAATTTCGCAGGGTCAGACTAACAGCACGGTAGCTCAATTGGTAAGAGCGTTTGGCCCGGTTTGCCAAAAGGTTGCTGGTTCAAGTCCCGCCCGTGCGCAAAATTTTTGGTTTCTTATTTCATCTTTATAAATATAAAAAAATATTACACTGTGAGTGTTAAAAACATTCTAAAGCATTAGATAGCGAAGCGACATCAATTTTCCAAGTTGAATTTATTCTGTAAAGAATAACTGCTTGGGCCATCTGTTTCATAAACAGACGGCTAGATGGCGCTAAGCGTCACGCAATTGACGTTTTCATAAGAAACCACAAATTTCGCAGGGTCAGACTAACAGCACGGTAGCTCAATTGGTAAGAGCGTTTGGCCCGGTTTGCCAAAAGGTTGCTGGTTCAAGTCCCGCCCGTGCGCAAAATTTTTGGTTTCTTATTTCATCTTTATAAATATAAAAAAATATTACACTGTGAGTGTTAAAAACATTCTAAAGCATTAGATAGCGAAGCGACATCAATTTTCCAAGTTGAATTTATTCTGTAAAGAATAACTGCTTGGGCCATCTGTTTCATAAACAGACGGCTAGATGGCGCTAAGCGTCACGCAATTGACGTTTTCATAAGAAACCACAAATTTCGCAGGGTCAGACTAACAGCACGGTAGCTCAATTGGTAAGAGCGTTTGGCCCGGTTTGCCAAAAGGTTGCTGGTTCAAGTCCCGCCCGTGCGCAAAATTTTTGGTTTCTTATTTCATCTTTATAAATATAAAAAAATATTACACTGTGAGTGTTAAAAACATTCTAAAGCATTAGATAGCGAAGCGACATCAATTTTCCAAGTTGAATTTATTCTGTAAAGAATAACTGCTTGGGCCATCTGTTTCATAAACAGACGGCTAGATGGCGCTAAGCGTCACGCAATTGACGTTTTCATAAGAAACCACAAATTTCGCAGGGTCAGACTAACAGCACGGTAGCTCAATTGGTAAGAGCGTTTGGCCCGGTTTGCCAAAAGGTTGCTGGTTCAAGTCCCGCCCGTGCGCAAAATTTTTGGTTTCTTATTTCATCTTTATAAATATAAAAAAATATTACACTGTGAGTGTTAAAAACATTCTAAAGCATTAGATAGCGAAGCGACATCAATTTTCCAAGTTGAATTTATTCTGTAAAGAATAACTGCTTGGGCCATCTGTTTCATAAACAGACGGCTAGATGGCGCTAAGCGTCACGCAATTGACGTTTTCATAAGAAACCACAAATTTCGCAGGGTCAGACTAACAGCACGGTAGCTCAATTGGTAAGAGCGTTTGGCCCGGTTTGCCAAAAGGTTGCTGGTTCAAGTCCCGCCCGTGCGCAAAATTTTTGGTTTCTTATTTCATCTTTATAAATATAAAAAAATATTACACTGTGAGTGTTAAAAACATTCTAAAGCATTAGATAGCGAAGCGACATCAATTTTCCAAGTTGAATTTATTCTGTAAAGAATAACTGCTTGGGCCATCTGTTTCATAAACAGACGGCTAGATGGCGCTAAGCGTCACGCAATTGACGTTTTCATAAGAAACCACAAATTTCGCAGGGTCAGACTAACAGCACGGTAGCTCAATTGGTAAGAGCGTTTGGCCCGGTTTGCCAAAAGGTTGCTGGTTCAAGTCCCGCCCGTGCGCAAAATTTTTGGTTTCTTATTTCATCTTTATAAATATAAAAAAATATTACACTGTGAGTGTTAAAAACATTCTAAAGCATTAGATAGCGAAGCGACATCAATTTTCCAAGTTGAATTTATTCTGTAAAGAATAACTGCTTGGGCCATCTGTTTCATAAACAGACGGCTAGATGGCGCTAAGCGTCACGCAATTGACGTTTTCATAAGAAACCACAAATTTCGCAGGGTCAGACTAACAGCACGGTAGCTCAATTGGTAAGAGCGTTTGGCCCGGTTTGCCAAAAGGTTGCTGGTTCAAGTCCCGCCCGTGCGCAAAATTTTTGGTTTCTTATTTCATCTTTATAAATATAAAAAAATATTACACTGTGAGTGTTAAAAACATTCTAAAGCATTAGATAGCGAAGCGACATCAATTTTCCAAGTTGAATTTATTCTGTAAAGAATAACTGCTTGGGCCATCTGTTTCATAAACAGACGGCTAGATGGCGCTAAGCGTCACGCAATTGACGTTTTCATAAGAAACCACAAATTTCGCAGGGTCAGACTAACAGCACGGTAGCTCAATTGGTAAGAGCGTTTGGCCCGGTTTGCCAAAAGGTTGCTGGTTCAAGTCCCACCCGTGCGCAAAATTTTTGGTTTCTTATTTCATTTTTATAAATATAAAAAAATATTACACTGTGAGTGTTAAAAACATTCTAAAGCATTAGATAGCGAAGCGACATCAATTTTCCAAGTTGAATTTATTCTGTAAAGAATAACTGCTTGGGCCATCTGTTTCATAAACAGACGGCTAGATGGCGCTAAGCGTCACGCAATTGACGTTTTCATAAGAAACCACAAATTTCGCAGGGTCAGACTAACAGCACGGTAGCTCAATTGGTAAGAGCGTTTGGCCCGGTTTGCCAAAAGGTTGCTGGTTCAAGTCCCGCCCGTGCGCAAAATTTTTGGTTTCTTATTTCATCTTTATAAATATAAAATATTACACTGTGAGTGTTAAAAACATTCTAAAGCATTAGATAGCGAAGCGACATCAATTTTCCAAGTTGAATTTATTCTGTAAAGAATAACTGCTTGGGCCATCTGTTTCATAAACAGACGGCTAGATGGCGCTAAGCGTCACGCAATTGACGTTTTCATAAGAAACCACAAATTTCGCAGGGTCAGACTAACAGCACGGTAGCTCAATTGGTAAGAGCGTTTGGCCCGGTTTGCCAAAAGGTTGCTGGTTCAAGTCCCGCCCGTGCGCAAAATTTTTGGTTTCTTATTTCATCTTTATAAATATAAAATATTACACTGTGAGTGTTAAAAACATTCTAAAGCATTAGATAGCGAAGCGACATCAATTTTCCAAGTTGAATTTATTCTGTAAAGAATAACTGCTTGGGCCATCTGTTTCATAAACAGATGGCTAGATGGCGCTAAGCGTCACGCAATTGACGTTTTCATAAGAAACCACAAATTTCGCAGGGTCAGACTAACAGCACGGCAGCTCAATTGGTAAGAGCGTTTGGCCCGGTTTGCCAAAAGGTTGCTGGTTCAAGTCCCGCCCGTGCGCAAAATTTTTGGTTTCTTATTTCATCTTTATAAATATAAAAAAATATTACACTGTGAGTGTTAAAAACATTCTAAAGCATTAGATAGCGAAGCGACATCAATTTTCCAAGTTGAATTTATTCTGTAAAGAATAACTGCTTGGGCCATCTGTTTCATAAACAGACGGCTAGATGGCGCTAAGCGTCACGCAATTGACGTTTTCATAAGAAACCACAAATTTCGCAGGGTCAGACTAACAGCACGGTAGCTCAATTGGTAAGAGCGTTTGGCCCGGTTTGCCAAAAGGTTGCTGGTTCAAGTCCCGCCCGTGCGCAAAATTTTTGGTTTCTTATTTCATCTTTATAAATATAAAAAAAATATTACACTGTGAGTGTTAAAAACATTCTAAAGCATTAGATAGCGAAGCGACATCAATTTTCCAAGTTGAATTTATTCTGTAAAGAATAACTGCTTGGGCCATCTGTTTCATAAACAGACGGCTAGATGGCGCTAAGCGTCACGCAATTGACGTTTTCATAAGAAACCACAAATTTCGCAGGGTCAGACTAACAGCACGGTAGCTCAATTGGTAAGAGCGTTTGGCCCGGTTTGCCAAAAGGTTGCTGGTTCAAGTCCCGCCCGTGCGCAAAATTTTTGGTTTCTTATTTCATCTTTATAAATATAAAATATTACACTGTGAGTGTTAAAAACATTCTAAAGCATTAGATAGCGAAGCGACATCAATTTTCCAAGTTGAATTTATTCTGTAAAGAATAACTGCTTGGGCCATCTGTTTCATAAACAGACGGCTAGATGGCGCTAAGCGTCACGCAATTGACGTTTTCATAAGAAACCACAAATTTCGCAGGGTCAGACTAACAGCACGGTAGCTCAATTGGTAAGAGCGTTTGGCCCGGTTTGCCAAAAGGTTGCTGGTTCAAGTCCCGCCCGTGCGCAAAATTTTTGGTTTCTTATTTCATCTTTATAAATATAAAAAAATATTACACTGTGAGTGTTAAAAACATTCTAAAGCATTAGATAGCGAAGCGACATCAATTTTCCAAGTTGAATTTATTCTGTAAAGAATAACTGCTTGGGCCATCTGTTTCATAAACAGACGGCTAGATGGCGCTAAGCGTCACGCAATTGACGTTTTCATAAGAAACCACAAATTTCGCAGGGTCAGACTAACAGCACGGTAGCTCAATTGGTAAGAGCGTTTGGCCCGGTTTGCCAAAAGGTTGCTGGTTCAAGTCCCGCCCGTGCGCAAAATTTTTGGTTTCTTATTTCATCTTTATAAATATAAAAAAATATTACACTGTGAGTGTTAAAAACATTCTAAAGCATTAGATAGCGAAGCGACATCAATTTTCCAAGTTGAATTTATTCTGTAAAGAATAACTGCTTGGGCCATCTGTTTCATAAACAGACGGCTAGATGGCGCTAAGCGTCACGCAATTGACGTTTTCATAAGAAACCACAAATTTCGCAGGGTCAGACTAACAGCACGGTAGCTCAATTGGTAAGAGCGTTTGGCCCGGTTTGCCAAAAGGTTGCTGGTTCAAGTCCCGCCCGTGCGCAAAATTTTTGGTTTCTTATTTCATCTTTATAAATATAAAATATTACACTGTGAGTGTTAAAAACATTCTAAAGCATAAGTTGTTTCAGATTTTTGATAAAAGTGTTGTTGTTAGTTTCTTGGGTTAAATGATCGGGTAATTTATTATATACTTTTATGGACATATTAAATGTGCTGGATGAAGTTATTTGAAGCCGGCAAGTCGGTATTGTTAGTTTGTTTTGGTTACGGAGAGAATATTGATTGCATGTCTATTTGCGTTTTGTGTAAAAATCGGGATAAGAGCGAACAAATTTGCAAATTTCTAAAATGTAAATATATGATAAAGTTAAAATTAGGTACTTTATGAAAAATGGTTTACAACTTTCTGTTGGATAGATGTTGGCTAGTATGCGTATAAGTTTCTTTTGTTTGGTGAAAAGGTCTGGAGCATCGTTGCTATATCCCCATAAGATAATGCCATAACTGAGCCAGGCATAAGCGTATGCTTATGCCTATTATAATATTATATTAGCATAATTTGTGACAATGGCAGTATCTAGGTCTGTCGTCTTCTTGGTCTCTCGGAGCGCATATGCGAAACTGGACAGTTTGGAAATAAGTTTTTGTATAAGATTTCCAATTTATGTGGGAATCTATATTTAAGCCTAGTAAATTGAATTCACTTACTTGCTCTTGCTAGTAAACCTGTTAAAATTTAAATTAATCCCTCAAGCGTATGTGAACGAGACACAATGCAAATTCTATTGTTATGCGGTTGCCTGCGGGTGTTGAAGCATTAATGGATAGTGGTTCTTTTTGATGCGGATTAAATGTAATTATTTTGTCTTGCTAAAGTTAATTTCTAAATTGTGGTCTTTCATCCAATCGGAGATTTCAGTGATCAGTTTTTCTAATTTGGCATTCAGTTCTACACTGTTGCTGCATGATGTTAGTAAAGAAATATCATCTGCAAACATGACGCATGGCTCGTTTATGTTTTTGGGGAGGTAATTAATGTAAATAATAAACATGAGACATCCAAGCCTTGCGGTATGGATGCGTTCACTATTCTACAATCAGAACGAATATTTTTAATAAGTCCGGTCGAGTTGTCAAATTGCTCTATTTCAACATCCTATCATGCATATAAGATGTGAACCACGAGTGAGCCAAACCCCAGATATACTATACCATACAGTTTTTGTAGTAATAAATTATGCTGTACCCTATCATATGCTTTGGTCATGTCGAGAATAATGCCTACGCCATATTTCTTAGCATCTAAGGTTTTTGCAATTTCTTGTGTTTATTTTTAAACTGCGAGTGTTGTAGAGTGTTTTTTCCTGAAACCATTTTGGCTATTATCAAAAATTTTAAGTTTTTCACATAATTTGCATACCCTATTGCACATAGTTTTTTCAAATATTTTAGAACATGTAGGCAATAAGGCTATTGGACGGTAATTAGAAAGATCAGTCTTTATATTTTTCTTATGGATCGGTTTTATTACTGTTTTTTGAGGAGAGACGGAAAGGTACCTTCGTTAAACGATTGGTTGATTAATATTGTTAATGGTAATGTTAATTCATCGCAACACTCTTTAAAGAGACTAGGGGGTATTTCATCTATTCCATGACTGGATTTATTTTTTAGGGATTTAATTATTTTATTGACCTCACTGCAATCGACTGGGTGGAGGAACATGGAATGCTCAGTGGGAGTGAGGACAGGGCGGCCCGGGGCACGTTGGCCGGCGCGTTCTTCGCCAATGGACGCAAAGAAGTTGTTGAAGTGGTCGGCAACTTGTTTTGAGTCAGAACATATGTTGTTATTTAATTTAAGTTTAATGTTACATTTGTCTGTGATGATTTTCTTTTTTGTTTTTTCATTTATTACATTCCACACAGCTTTTGCTTTATTGTTTGATGATTTTATTTTATTGATAAAATGATTTTTTTTCGCGTGGATTACAGTATTCTTTAAAGTTTTCTAATATTTCTTATAATAATTGGTAATTAACGGACTTTTTGTTGTTGATGCTAGAGTTCTTAAAAATCTTTTATTTTGGCATGATTTTTTAATACCGGTAGTTAACCAGTTCTTTTTATATTTAGTTTTCAATTTTATTTTATATTTTGGTATACATTTTTTCAAGATATCTTTTATTTGGTTATGAAACGATTTATAGTTTTGGTTAATATCTTTATTTTTGTATAATAACTTTTTCCAGTCTATTGACCTAAGGTTAGTTTTAAAATTAGCTATTGCTTTTTTATTGTACATACGTTTTTCAATAAACCATACGTTTGGTTTCAAATCTTTAGGTATTTGGAAATCAATAATTGTAGCTGAGTGGTCAGAAAAGCCAAAGTCTATAACATTAGTTTTAAGATTTTTTGGTTTGAAATTAGTAAGTATGTGATCTATACAAGTTTCTCTAGATTGAACAAAATGGGTTGTTTTTTTATATGTTGAATGAATTTATGTTCTTGCATTACATTAAGATATATATTTATTTTTTCTATCAAGTCTACGTTTAAGTCGCCGCCTAAAATGATGTTTCGTTTACCATATTTACCTGTAATGTAATTGAGGATACATTTTAACCGGTTAAAAAATAAACCTTCCTCTCTTCCATTCCAATACATATTAATTAAAATGACATCTTCTTTAACTAATTCAACTGCACATAATTCTAAATTAAATTCAAGTGACATGTTAGTAATATCGTTAAGTTCAACATAGTCAATGTGATCTTGAAGTAAGATGCAGACGCCGCCGCCGGAGTGCTTCTTTCTATAAAAGGATGATGCTATTTTGTAGCCGTCGAACTGGATAAGTTTATATCGTTCTTCTGTCATCCAGGATTCAGTGAAGCAGATTGCTTGATAGGTCATATCATCATCTAAAAACACTTCTACTTAATGTTGTTTGTTATATAGACTTTGCATGTTCTGGAAAAGGATTTTAAAGTGTTTTTCTGTGTTTACGAAATGTATGTACTTCAGCTGGGTGGTTTAGGAGATTCTCAGGTTGCGTTTCATCTTTGCTCTCGATATTTTGCGTGCTTTGGTTAGTGCAATCCTTGGTAGTGGTATTTATTTTATCATCTATGTTAATTTTTTTCTCATCTATATACAGCTGATCGTTTCTTATTACCGCGTAAAAACCATTTCTCCGTGCTATGAGCGTTTCCTTTCTTATCGTGCAGACTTGTCTAAGTATTCTGAAATCGATAATCCAGTGTTTTTAAAACAGTCTTTGTTATAAAAACATTATAACATTTTCTATGCACTCTATACACATGCACATTTACACCAAAACTGTTAAGGAATAACTACATGTTACAACTATTATGCATTATTTATCTTATTTAATTCAATTGTATGCGTTTGTATATACTTCCGTTGTTTAAACTAGCCTAATCGCCAGTTGCCGAAAAAGTTATTATACGAAAACAACGGATTATTCGTCTATTTTCTTGGAAAATATTAGTGAATAAATATCCATGGATAATCCTTATTAACTTGTTAACTCTTATTATAACAATCCACCGTTGCCATGTCAAAAAAATGGATCTTGCTTACCATGGAAAATAACCACGCTATACGATTTTTCCAAGTTTTATTTTTTCCCCCTTATTCATAATAACTCAAACAGTCGAATAAACCTATTTTAGCTTTTACACTATTTTGTCACTTTCTGTCAAATGATGACAGTGCCTAGAAAGAACGAGACAAAACAATGTAATAGTTAAAACAGGTTTATTAGATTGTTTGCGTTATTGTGAATAAGGGTGTTTATACAGGTATATTAATAAGAATATAAGTAGCGCAGTGGTCGCAGCGCTTTAGTAGTGATAACCTACAGCTCGGTCGTGTTTGGATGGATGATCATTCCGACCATATCAGTGACGTACATCACGACCATCTCCGTGCTTCGGAAGGCACGTTAAGGCGTTAGCCCCCGCTAATATAGGTTGATATTAGTCGTTAAAAGCCAAGTCAGAGGCCTAATGTGAGGCTTGATAACATCTGACAACAGGGTTAGTCGCTTGCCTTGTAAACAGGCTCAGTGCGGGTCTGTGGAGGGGTCCACAGACCCGCACTGAGCCCGCGTGGTGGAGTATGGCTCAAACTACCTCATAGTTGAGGTAAGGCCTTTGAACAGCAGTGGGATGTTACAGGCGAAGCACGGGTATGCTCGTGATATACGGCAATTATAAGGTCGGAATGGTTACCCATCCAAACATGACCGCGCCGTAGGTTGCTTTACTTCGGTATCATTACCAAAGCGCTGCTACCACTGCGCTACGAGCACCTCTTCATCATTTTTATTTTGCAAATTATGCCTCAGTAATCTCCTGAAACTCTGCTTATTTATCAGCATAGATTAAACAGAAATGACTCTTTTAACGATTAATAAGCTAAAACGAAATCACTTGATGATTCTTCATAAGACTCTTTACACACTGCGATTTTCAGCAGCGATGCAGTTGCGATGCTAAAGCGTCAGCATCGATGCAGTCTCAAAATGTCAACCTTTACACAATGCGCTACTTTAAGCATCGATACAGTCGCGATGCAGAAGCTAAAAATTGACAAATTATGAACTCAATTTTGGCGACTGCATCGAAACTAATGCGCGTTGGCATCGATGCAGTCGCGCTTCTGCATCGATGCTTATGCGCGACTGCATCGATGCTAAATTAAATAAGTTAAATGCGTGAGTTGTGATGCTGAAGCGCGTTTTCGAAACGCGCGACTGCATTGATGCTAAAAGTCACAGTGTGTAAGGTCTAAAGGCTACGTTTCACCTATTCTAAAAAAAACGGGTATCTATCATAACACATAATTTTTTGATATCGAATTTCAATTCACAGGAAACTATTCAATGAATGTTAATATATTTTTTTCTTGATTAATCGAATAGTTAATATCGTCGTTTCATAACATCGAATAACAGTTCACCAAAAAAATGTTTCGCAACTGTTTTGTTAAGCAGAATAACGATATATCAAACTAATGTTTCATAGAATTATTAAGTTATCGATATAACCTTTCACAAAAACTTGTTTCAATATGTAACGGTTCCCATATATTTTTGCATACGCATGCAAGTAAGAAGTCATGGCATGCTTACGCATGCAAGTAAGAAGGCATACATGCATGCATTAATGCATGCAAGTAAGCAAGCAGGCATGCATAAATGCATGCATGCAAGCATACAGGCATGCATGCAGCAAGCAAGCAGGCATGCAAACAAGCAGCACGCTCGCCTACACCTTGTTACGCAAGGGCGACGAGGCTGCTATTCCCGCAGCGCCGGAGACGAGGAAATCCAAATGCATGCTGCTTGTTTGCATGCCTGCTTGCTTGCTGCATGCTCGCGTTGGTGCCTACACCTTGTTACAGGGGGCGGAGGCTGCTCTCCCTCCGCGCCTCCGGCTTTTGAATTACACTCTAGTATCGGGCAGACTAGTACCACGGCGAGGAGACCACGGCGAGTCGGGATTAACGCAGTTTATTTATTAGATCAATATTTATTACATAATATTTATATCAGTTATGCTTTAAATTGTCTATTAATAAAGTATGCAATATAATATTAGTAAAAAATTTGTTAAGAAAAACGGACTTTAGTGAAGTAAAATTCAATGTTTCAAGAATTCTGCATATCGAAACTTACGTGGAAATAAAATTATGGGAAACAAAATAGAAAGCTAATGTTACTTCGATAAAATACGTAATTTATGAAAAGAAGTAACAATGAAGTAAGTTTGTAGATAATAAGCATTCGACCAAATGAAATTGTGATGTAACAAGATTCTAGAGTTTGTTGAATATTATTTTGAAAAATCTGCGAATCGTTTTATGGAAAATGAAAATCGATGAAGAAAATTGCGATTAAGTGATGGGTTCCCAAAAAAAACAGTATTGCTATCGTAAAATATAAAAAGTAACTTTTTTCATTAACATTGCTTTACTTTTATAATCCTTATCTTTATTTAAGTCAAAAATCTTAGAAGAAAGATTGCTTTGATGTCACAAAATTTGTCATAAAAAAAACTGACCTATTGTTTAGCGGTTGGGTTGGGTTTGGGGGTTGGGTTTAAAGACCCGAGTTGCCGTGCTATAGATACATATCGTTACGAATTCTTGAGAAAAGATAAACCGATACTTTTTTCTGTGATGTAAAGCCATTGTGGATATTTTAAACAATTTCTTATCGTGAAACTGGGAAGGAAGGAGTGCATGAGTTCATTTCATGGCTTCTTCCACAGATAAAGTTACTTCTGTGAAGTTCGGCGGCAGACTGAATGTCAATTCTACAATATTACTGTATTTTCGACTATAGCCATCGCCCTCGCCACCACTTTTATTTTATTAAAAGTGACAGGGTTAACTATAGAGGAATACAGTAGGTAAATATCGTTTAGCTGAGTTGGGTGGTCCTACGAGCACATAAGTGCCACATAGGATGCCTCTTTGCAAGAGTTTGTTTGCTGGAGGCATGCATCGCTTCGACACACCCCGTCAAGTCAAGTACATCTTGTTAACTTCACTACATGCCGTGTGTTTTTCCACCAAAGACACACGAAACTTGCAAGCAGAACTTAATCGGTGTTCTTAGAGTAACAACCCAATGCGTTTGAAGGAGCGAGTAAACCACAACTTGGATGATATTTCTAAGCAATACAACGGAAATTTCATTTTATAATAATAATTGAGGTACTTATGATTATCATCACTACCAATTTTATGCCATAATATGATGATAATATAACTCATAGTTTGTATTACTACTAATGTAAGTGTGTACGTACCCCTTTTTAGGATTTACAAATCAATAAACTTGGAATAGACACTAAATTTGATCGGATAAAACGGGACATTAAAAGCCCAGAAGTAATCCCAATACGTAATTACGTCAAGTGCCGTCATTTTTCCCTAATTTGGCAAGTTCAAATTCTCCCCCGAGAACTGGAAGGTTCGCGAATAATTTGATACGGAGAAACGTTCGTCGTTAATGGTCTGTCAATCATAACGTCTAATTTCCGCTGAGGATTCAATACAGAACGCGAGATTTCTTCGAACGCGAGAAACGATCGGAACTCTTAAAAGCACGTCTTTATTCTTGGAATATATCTTTTTTAGGTGTAATTGACTAAAGAAATAAGGATATGTAACGAAATACGCTAACTAGAGCAAAGCAAAAGTTTAATGTCAAAAATTGATTGTATAAAAAAGCAGTAAAGTATCTAATTTGACGCAATACGAAGATTGTTACATGTTGTAGAATATAGATTTATTTATTATTATCTATACTAATATTATAAAGCTGAAGAGTTTGTTTGTTTGTTTGTTTGAACGCGCTAATCTCGGAAACTACTGGCCCGATTTGAAAAATTATTTTTACGTTGGAAATTCCATTTACCGAGGAAGGCTTTAGGCTATATAACATAAAGATACGACTCATAAGACCACAGCAGAAATGAAAAATGTTGCGAAAACGGGAGAAAGATATTCCTTTTGAGAGCTTCCGCTACATACGCTGCGGAAACCGCTTAAGTTACACAAAAATCATGTATCACAGGATTGTTCAGCATTAAGAGTTCTATAATAAAGTCCGCGACAGCATATGTCTATCTTTTATGGTTGACTTACTACAACCTTTTTTATGTTGATAAATTTGTAAAAAAATAATGCATTATTTTAAGAGGTGTATTATACACACAGGTATTTATTCTTATCAAAATAAATACATTCATCATCAAGAACATTTCATTTAGAATCAAGTTGCCGTTTATATCATTTGATTTCAATAAATATCTTAGGAGCTATCACAGTTTTAACATAACTCCGCACCAAAATAATGTTCGCAGCTTAAGTACAACGTGCGCTTGCGCTAATATATTATAAAGCTGAAGAGTTTGTTTGTTTGAACGCGCTTATCTCAGGAACTGCTGGACTGATTTTAAAAAATATTTCTGTGTTGGATAGCTTATTTATCGAGAAAGGCTTAAGGATATTAAACATGACGCTGCGACGGGAGGGGAGGGAGCAAACTCAATACGCGCGGACGAAGTCGCGGGGGACCGCTAGTGAATTATATATGTCATCGTTATATTTTTAAAGCCATGAGTTGGTTATGTAACGTACGGTTTAAAATCCGTTAGATTACAATCTGTCGATTTATTGTGAACAAGCTGGATAAGATTTAGCATTTATCCTTTTCTTTGTTTATATGAGCCACCACTTTGCCCAGTGATTCGTTATTTCAGTTAACGTTTATGTATGAAATGAAGTTGAAGATTGTAATCACGATTGTATTCACAGATTGTATTTTAGCTCCAGTACATCTGTGCTTTACCAATATATTCTTACTTTTGAAATAACATTAATTAAAGAGAGAAGTGTGAATTTGTGAGGTCGTAGGCGCAACAGCGATCTTGTAATCAAACTACTAATCGCAATTAAAAAAACACCAGTAGATTAATGCATTAATTCTGAGTGATTATGTACACTAACTACTTACTACTTAAAATATTAATACTTATATTATTATAAGAAGGCTTTACCACGCCAAATCTAGTTTCGGTAATAAGTTGAAATCATTAAAGAAATTTAAATATGAATCAAAATAACTTACAACGAATAGGAACGTCTGCAAATTATGACGGATGCATAATTTAGCCGAACGTCAACAGCATACATTCTCGTGGTAAATGCCACTAAATTGTATAATGTAACATTCACATATAACATTTTCATAAGCTGCATAAATGGAAGGAAACCTGTAATGATATGGAAGAATGGTTTACGGCTCTAGATATCTAACGCACACATTCCATTTTCAAGTATTTAGTGCTACTCATTCCATAGTTAAGGCACGTTTAGTCACTTATACTTTGAATACTTTTGAATGTAGACTTTATTTTATACGTAACAAAGTAAGTTCTTTACGCGGGTAAGTATGGTAGTGCAATGCATTTTTATGAATACGACCCCGGGGCATCCGATATGCATGCGCGGATGTACGTTTGTTTGTTTGTTCTCAATTCTGTATGCAGTCCGCAAATACCGGCCGTAATGCCTCGTGAATGGTTAGGCGATAGGCGAGCGACATTACTGAATCGAATGCTTTCGGGCCCAGTAATGTTTGTTGGTACTCGTTTATTTGCTGTAAATCCGTTTTAGCTGGTACGACCGCTCTGTTTGTGTTGTATGGTCGGTTTTATGACACTCACTGCTACGTCGACATACATGATAAGCTTTTACGGTTACGAGCTCAAAGTCAATGCGGCTCTGATTGAGAAATATTTTCTCATCTTCTCCTTTTAAAGGTTGAATAAAACCATTTTTATGACGAAACGTAAAATCGAGTTGATACATACAGTATTGAATACTCAAATGTCACTATGGATTCTTGATTCTAACTCTGAAACAGTGTACCGTTATGTGTAAAATCATCATCAGCTCAAAGGACATCCACTACTGTACAAAGGTCCCACGTTTTCCAAAGCGACTGAGCCCAAGCGTACTACCCAGTGTGATCCTGCTATCTTTACAAGGTCATCGGTGAACGTCCTACACTACGTCTTTGATCAAAGGGTCTCCAATCTTAAATCATATAATCATTTAATTACTCTATAATTTCATCTGTTTCAATCGCAAATATACAGCTGCTAAGTTATCGTTTTTCTCCTAACGTCTGACTTCAATTAGCGGTGATCACGATTTATATTCATCCGGTGGATAATCCAAGTCTTGTTTTATTTGCATATTTATCTGGGTAACTTTATTACGTCGCGGCTCGTGGAATACAGAAGCTCTGGTGTTTGATTACCACTCGTTAGCGTGTTCCTGCTTCGATGCCTGCCTGGATGATGCGCAAACATGCTTTAATGGTGGATTCGACCAAATGTGAATAAATGGTTACCATAGAATAAATCACTAGCTATCCTAAAGTATATAAATTTTCCATTTTACCATTTCATGTTCTAAAATATCGCGTTTATACGAAAGTAACCATGAAGTAGTACATACTCACCGTGTTGCATGAAAAAAGAGCTAATTCAAGTATAACGCAATGACGTCCGCTTGCCTTATGATTTATGTCATTATGTCGGAATGTTTTGTGTGACCGCGTGTGGGTTGCGTGTAATAAACACGCAGTATCCATCTTCAGGTTCGTTATAAATGGATTCCAAACAAATAGCACAAAGATAGGGCACGAAAAGAAAACACAAATAGAAAGCAATAATC
Organism: Pyrausta purpuralis; assembly: GCA_963924145.1. Taxonomy (NCBI): domain Eukaryota; kingdom Metazoa; phylum Arthropoda; class Insecta; order Lepidoptera; family Crambidae; genus Pyrausta; species Pyrausta purpuralis. Next base: position 13,272,148 of record OZ001653.1, on the reverse strand, counting down.
TGGCCTGCGGCTCGCTTTTATACAAATCAAAACTCGTAACACTGTAGATATACAGTGGTGACGACATCTGTTTCCATATCTGAACATTGACTAAAATATATTTTTGCTAATAAATGTGTAAATACGTTATTAATCGTCCAGAATTTAGTAAGTGATATTAATTATTTTAGAATTATTTTTTAACACTTACAGTGTCAGATTTTATGTTCATAAAGATGAAATAAGAATGGAACTTCATCTTGATTAAATAAGAAACTGAAAAATCCGGGTGGATGGACGGGTGGGACTCAAACCAGCAACTATCTGGCTAACAGGGCCAAACTCTCTACCATTTGAGCTACCGTGCCGTCGGACCGACCGTGCGAAATTTCTGGTCTTTTATAATACCTACGTCATTACGCGTGACGTAGGACAATGCGTCGTCGGCAAGGCGATGGCATTGACGCTAACGGGGTATCAACGTCATAACGGCGGCTGTTGTTACTTTAGTTGTCTGCAAACTGTCGTCCGTGTGTAAGATACATTAGATTGAGACAATAGGGAGCCAACATGAAACTGTAATACATTTAGGTCTGGAATATTTACCGAAATTAACAGTACGACGGATTTGAGCCCCGTTTCTACTTTGACCTGCATCAGATTAGTATTGATTATATTGTGCAAATTATAACATGTCTGATCCACAACATCACTTTTAAACAAATTGAAGCAGCTAAATGTCAATTCGTAATAAGCAGAGGTCGGAATTAGGTAGAGTTATTTATGTTCTTGCATCGAAATGTTGATATAACAGATTGAGATATCCTGGGAAGGTCCACATTAGGACCTTCCCAGGATTTCTAATGGACAATCCCTTGCGCCAACAATATTAAAAAAAAAACATAAAAACCTCAGTGATAGACAAATTACACAAAGATAATTAACATTCAATTTTTATCAGTTTACATAAATTCAGAATACGAATTATTGATAGTCTTAAGCAAATTTTCATACGCACATTTCTCCTTTTTTATAATACGAGCAAATACTTTCACTCCTAGCCTAGACTCGTCGAAGTTTTTTTTGAGGATTAATTACCAGTCAGATTTAAAGTGCAGCCGATTTTGATAACAATACAAGAAAATATTGTACATTGGGAAAATCTAATCTAAAGAAAGTTTAATAAAAATATGATCAAGAAACTTACCAAGTATATCGCCAACTACAAATATCCAACCATCTAAGTCAGTAAGGCCAAATCAAAGTCCATTAATGTGTGCCGAAATATTCGTATTAAGTAAAGTCCAGAATCCAGTAAACAAGTCGGGGTCAAACAGGATTCACCACTCAAAACACAAAAGGAAACAAGTGAGCGCATTTGACGAACCGAGGTAAGCGAATGTGCTATGTGAATGAGTAAACCGACTTATTGCTAATAAATAGTTTAAATGCCGTGGAAAGAGACAAAATCTAGTATATTCCGTTAAGCGGGGAGTGCTCCACAATGTTGTGCGAACTACAACTGTGGCAACATCGCGCGTTTAAACACCGTTTTTCTTGGCTAGTCCAATAATGTAAACAATCTTTTCATAACTTTTAAAATCATATTAGTGATTTAAATTAATAAACTATTTGAATTAACAAGATCTTATATAAAACGATGAAATACCCATATGAGTTGTGAGTTTTGTGTTTATCTCATTTTAAAATTAATCATTTCATTAAAAAGAAATGCCACGATTGTTTACAATATTCGACTTTCAAATAAAAACGGACTGTAGTTGTTTTTATTGTGTAATAGTAAATAACTTTTTATTTGAAACATCACGGTATTTCTTCAGCTCTTTAAAATGAATCTCCAGATTTTAGGCATATCCACTTTATTCTTTCGCTGTTTGAAATCATGATTGTGTGTAAGTACATGATGAACTCTATGTAATTCCAACCTCTGGTAATAAGTAAGGAGTTAATAATGGTTCAGAATACTTTTGACACTCACAGTTATTTTTTATTCTATTAAGATGAATTATGAAACCAATAACGCATTTTGTTTGATCAGATCAGATTTGATAGGTAAGCGGCTCAGCTTTATTATCAAATTCGCAATTCGTATTGCGATTTCGCATGATATTTATAACATTATTATAAAAAAAACATAACAGTACATTATGATACGAGTGTGCGAAGTTGACTATTATAGACAAGGCTGGATAAGGCGGTATTGTGTGCGCACGAGCGAAAGCGAGTGCGCCATAAGAAAGCCGCGCATATTTTGGGCACGCGTGTTTCATACGACGTTCTTTAACACACTTGCGAGGAAAACACAAGACTCTTCATTTAGTAAGTTTTTAATTATTAAAACAGTTAGTAAAAGCACAATTTTTAAAAAGGTACTGAACAGTTATGTTTAGCATTACGGTTTGTGTAATGTTAATTCTCTATATATAAAATAAATGTTTCATTCTCTTAGGTAAATGTCGGCGATTAACAATTATATTCGATGGAGTTTGATGCTTTTGTGAAGGCACGAGCAGGAGACGACAAGAAATCAGGGCCTCTGTCGCGTCATGTTCCAGGCCGCGGCTCTGGCCAAAACTTCTTTGCTGGTGGCTCCAAATTTATAGTTCATGTGATTTTTTTTCCAAACTCTGTCTTATTGTGTAATGAGTCTTCCACAGACTCTGTGACTGCGTTTGCACGCCATCCACCATGACGGTTTAGGATTAATACATCGGCCCCCGAATCGGCTAGTATAGTTGCCGAAGTCCTTCTGGCCCAGGCAAGTTCAAATATTTGGCTATTTCTTTTGGCATGGCACCAAATTTAATAATGCCAATTGGTTGTGCTGTACACTTCCCCTTTTGAAAATTTTGGAAAAAAAAACGGTCAGATTTGGCATTTGTTTAACGTAGAGCTTGATACTGTTTAACTGTTTCATAAAACAGACCGTCTGCCGTGAAAGTTTGTGGAATTTTTATTTTTTACAAGGAGCATTTCACCGTGAGTTTCTATATCTTGAGTCGTTAGATCACTAAGTTAATTACGTCTACATGCACCTGTTACGCCGAATATTAACGCAACCTGTAAAGAAATTAAATATAGTTGTACTTTGTATGAGAACATTATTATGATAGAATAAGTTAGGTACTTATGTACTCATAGGTAATACAAGGTAAATTGTATAAGTTCACCTTTGTTGCAAGGTACTGATTATCAAGAGCTTCTTTCAAAAACTTCTCCACGTCGGAGAAAGTCAATACTTTTGATTTTCTGCTAGTGAATCCGTCCGAGCGTCTGTTTAAAAATGCCATCAGGTTACTATCCGTTCGAATATCTATGTTATTCTTTATAATTACTGTGCTTTTTAGGGTTCCGTAGCCGAATGGCAAAAAACAGACCCCTTATAGTTTCGTCAAGTCTGTCTGTCTGTCCGTCCGTATGTCACAGCCATTTTACTCTGTAAATATAAGCATCACACTGTTGCAATTTGGTAGGAAGATGAATCCTGTTAACCGCTTTACAATTCTTATACAATTAATAAAAAATAAATAATTTTAAGGGGGGGCTCACATACATGAAACTAAAACCAAAAAAAAAATTTTTTTCATCAAACCTATGCGTGTGGGGTGTCTATGGATAGGTCTTTTAAAATGACATAGAGGCTAAAATAAAAGTTATAACCCGACTAAATTCTATCGCATCTTCTTTTTCTTACTTACGACTTGATACTAAGGTACAAATTTAAATTTGTCAGGATAATAAACAAAAGGCACTCGTTCAATAATATACTGAAAAAACAACGCGTGTTTAATATCTAGGATTATGGGTCAAAAATCGGTGGAATAAAAACGTCGTTTTGAGCAAGTGTGTTGAAAATATCAATATTTGTACTGTTGTAGTATTGCCTGAAAATTGAACGGATTAAGTTATTGCGACAGTGAAGCAGAGCTGAATAACTGTCAAAACTGCATCGCAAATCGCAATACGCACCGACACTGCACGGTATCTCGACTAAAAAGGGCATTGAACCGGTTATCGGCAGGCTGTTCGAGTCCCGCCCGTGCGCAAATTTTGGTTTCTTATTTCATCTTATAACATCTAAACCATGTCTGTACCTTTTGCTTTCCAGTTTCCCCAAGGGACTTTGATTTACCAGTCACCCTACAGAGTAGTGGTAAAGTGTGGTAAGTTGAGTCACATAAACATACTGTCGCATTTGTGGTTCCTTGGCTTCTGGTATATTACTCTGTCAGGGGTAACGAACTAAGAACTTTAGCTAGAAATATACATAGAGACGAATAAACAGCGTAAGACTGAAAACGTTTATCCCATAGAAAAAATGAATAAGGTTAGAATGGCCCCGGTCAGTGCGGCAGCGAGCTTAATTGTAGGCATATGCCTGCATTGAGCCGTAGCTACTTCAGTCGCGTGACAAGAGCGTTGCATTATATTTTTGTCAAAAATTCCGTCTTTTGCTATAATTACTTGAAGAACGTGAAGCCAGGTCATAAAAAATAAGAGAGAAAGTGTATTTTTTCACCGGTGAGTAATAATTCGTAGTTATTTCGACATTATTTGCAAAAAAACACTTTTTAATTATGATATTTCAAATGATAGCGGTTTTCTTGCACTAAGTTCAAAAAAAATATTCATTGATGACTGTCCACGCATATTTTTAACAAATCTGCTATCTTAGCTCGCAATGTATCGCGTCCAATTTGCTTTGTTCGCTTGTATACGCATCACTAGGGATGTAGCTCACAGCACAGTAAAATTATCGATAAATGGTAATTTCCCTACTGATGTATGAAAAGATAAAAATAAGTTTTGTTTATTAATTATTTGAAACATAATAATGATAAAATAAATACAATAAAGTTGAAGAGTTCATACGTTGGAACGCGCTTATCTCAGGAACTACTAGAGCTATTTGAAAAAAAATATGTATTATATTCTAATTCGTGTTACCAAAATAACGTATTCCTGCAATAAAAATATAACTTAGCAAAAACGCACTGCTTAATCCTCAACTTTTTTACTTTCGCTGTTATTATCTTCGATTTTAATTTATCGTTTGGTCTATTTATTTGTAAAATAGGGTGCGACAATTCACAGTTTAAAATCGATATGTGTTCAATACTCTTTCACAATTTCTACATTGGTTTACTGTCAACAATCTACTCCCTTCGGCAGTGACACCGAAGTTTAACAACTTACGGCGCGATCGTGTTTTAATGAGTAACCATACCGACCATATTTTAGTGACCTAAACATCGAGCATCTCCGTGCTTCATGAAGCACGTTAAGCTAGTATCGGTTGATATTTTCTTACAGCATCTAAAAGCATTCGGTATTAATTTTATAATAATTTCGAAATCTCGTTTTCCTACAAAAACTTAAAAAGAAAATTTCCTTAAAAATGGTTGACTTTTGAAAAGTATATTCTGGGATCAAGATTGTCCCAAATGAGCTCCCCCATCAACTCTTAAAAGGATCCGGTCATATTATCAATAACCCTGCATACAAATATTTTTGCAAGAGTTATTTGTAGTCAGCTATACACTTATTGTATGTGTATAATTTTGTAATTTAACAAACCTCTGCAAAGCCCCTTTGGTGATGTGATTTAAATGCGAACAAAAGCACTGCAAGGTTAACTGTTGTATCATGCAGCTGTACATTTCTTTAACTTAACCACCGTTCTAACTTGGGTTATATTTATTTATGAAAACTTGCACATGCACGAAACATAACATTGTACATGTGGCATACTTAATGCCAAAAGCATTCTCTACCGGTCAACCATACATGTATAGATATATTGTATTTTTTTAATTGTAATCTTAACTATTTTCGATTTGAGTTTGTTCTCTCCCCTTCCGTCCCTGCGTAAAGTTCAAGCCTAAAGTCTTTCTCGATAAATTAGACATCCAACACAAAAACTTTTTTTTAATCGGTCCAGTAGTTCCTGAGATTGGCGCGATTAAACACATACAAACTCTTCGGCTTTATGGCATTAGCTAAGAATACAAATGAATAAATAGCATGGTAAGATATAATACCTGAATAATGTAGACCATGGCCTTTATGCTTTTATACCTTTAAACATTTTTCTTTACATTGGAATCTATGTGTCGTATATAAGTAATATTACTTATTCTTTATACAAAGAATGATTCAATTCTACTAAAAGAACTATTTTAAAAACTAATGTTCAAAGGTATAAGTTACTCTATTTCAAGTAACGTTTAGCAACTCATTTTTTTCTTCTATTGTTTTTACCGAAAGGCCATAGTAGTACCCTTTGTTGCGATCAAATGAGCTGTTAAATTATCCAAATTATTTCAAACTTAAATCCTACATGTTTATTCACAAAGAGAAACAACATTACATCGGTAATTGAATTTATAATAATCGACCTTTACCACATCACTAGTATTTTGACATAAAAGAACGAACGTATCTGAATGATGATTGGAGGTTTCACCGCTAGAAGCTCTGTGATTGGTAGTTGGTTTCAAGTACTAATTACACCAATCACAGAGCTCCTAGCGGAAATTGTGATTGGTTTGTGATATTGGTGCGTTAATTCATTGATTGGTACTTTTATCACTGCAGCAACAGCGCGGTAACTCCCACCGGCGACAGAGGTTCCCATACAAACGAACGATCAAAACCATTCTAACCTTATTCATTTTTTCTATGGTTTATCCCCAGAGATAGTATTTGCTGGCTGGAGACAAAACTAATTTAGAATATGGATAGATAAGTTAATTGTTAAATTTCTATTGTCATTTAAAATTAATGTTGTTTTAATACCGTAGAGGTGAATAAAGTAACAAAAAGTATCAGTTGTAAGACAAAAAATGCATGTAGAGCATTTTAAAATCCAAGACAAATCATTTTTTTTTTTAACCAGCAGACCATGTGAACTTTATGTCGCCTCTTGCCCCGTCCCGCCCCGCCCCATAATTTTAATAATTATTATCTAAATCTGGATGGTGACGAATCCGACAAAGAAAAAAAACATGAAAATGTCCACCCGCTCAGTGCTTTTTTTTTTCATAACAACCTTCACTAACAATAACAAAGTCAACCAAAAAATAAATATGCGACTACAGCCCAGCCGTTCACGCGTGACTTTCTATATTTTAGGAATACCAATGCAGTGGATAATAATAACTAAAATCATGATTTAATTAAGGTAAAACCATTGCCAAGCATACTGGTATGTTATCCCTGAAGATTTACACAAGCGACGTCGTTTTTTAGAATAGTTTAAATATCATCCAAAACAGACAAACTAGCTCCAATACACAGCGCTATCCGGAATGGTATAGTCGAGTTTTAATTAGAGTTATAAATAAGAATAATAAAATACACAAGAAATATAAACGGCATAAGAATTCCATCGACTATTTATCATTCTCCATATTTAGACAAAGGCAAGATAGTGGTTATAACACTTTTATATGTAACTTAGAAATGAATATAAAAAACAATCCTAAATTATTTTAGAAATACATTCTGCTTCCTCCAACTACCCTAATATGATGAATTTTTCGTGGTAGGATTTTGGAAGATGAAAAGGATAATATTTGCTCTGCATATAACGAATTATTTCATAGAAATTTTACTCAGCCTTCTGCTAGTTACCCATCTTTCGATCCTAATAATGTCGCCAACACACTCACGCTAAATAATATTGAGGTATTTCACTCGTACATATTGAAATTATTACAAAATCTTGATCATACAAAGGGTCCTGGCAGTGACGGTATTCCCCCTATTTTCTTTAAAAGGTGTGCGAAGTCACTAGCCACTCCTCTAGTCTTAATTTTTAATCGATGTTTGAGTGAAGAAAATTGTCCAACTATATGGAAAACTGCTCTTATTTTACCGGTTCTTAAAAAAGGTTTAAAAACAATGATCACTAATTACCGCTCGATATCCATATTAAATACATTAAGTAAATTGTTAGAAAGGGTGGTCCAATCACCTCTAACGCATGGTGTGTCGTTCTGTGCCGTCGCAGTAACACGGTTTTATTAGAGGGCAATCGACTAATACAAACCTAGCAGTATTTACAAATGATGTTCTCCGCAGAATGGATGGTGGCAACTAGGTGGATGCTATTTACACAGATTTTGAAAAATCATTCGATTGCGTAGATCATGTTATTCTACTGAGGAAACTTTGTGAGCTCGGTGTAAATGGAAGTTTGTTGAGATGGACTGATTCTTGCTTGCGCAATCGTAGTCAGATGGTTGTCATCGGAGGTTATAAGTCAGACTTAGTCGGAGTACCTTCCGGTATCCCTCAGGGATCAATTCTCGGACCGCTGCTAAACGTAGCATATCTATGTTATATCGATTAATGTTTTAAACATGCAAGATATGTTATGTATGCCAACGACACAAAAAAATATATGACTATACCTGATATCAATGATTGCTTTAAACTTCAAGACGACTTGGCTAGACTCGACTTACAAGCAAAATCGTATAGGCGTTAACTCAGATAAGTGCATATATGCATATTTACGTGTGAAGGATATGCATCCTTCACACGTAAAAATAAGTATTTAAACTTTGATTATTATTTAAATAACCTAAAATTGAAGCAAGATAAGGTAACAAAGGATCTCGGAATATACTTGGACTCTAAGTTGACATTTGCTGATCACGTAACTGTGCTTGTCAACAAAGCTTTTAAGAAACTGGGATTCATACTTTGCGTAAGCAAACCATATTCAGATACTTACTGCTTGAAAGTATTTTATAATACTCATACTCCGCTCATATGCATATTATATGCATATGAGCGGAGTATCCTAGAATACTGCGCGGTGTAATTTGGAATCCTCATTATCTGGTATACAGCGAATAATACAAAAGAAATTTACGAAGCATTTAAATTACAGAACATTTATAAAGTTTAAAGATCATAAAGATTCGTGTAACCATCACCGGGTGGTATCTCTTGAAATCAGGCGCACTGTTTTGGATATGTCTTTTTTGTACGATGTAGTACGGTTCGATAGACTTCACTGATCTGACGTCGCTGTTCTTAATATTACATGCCCGCGTCAATTCGGAATCGACACACAGTATCTACTCTATTCTCTAAAACACGTGTGCTTGAAGAACTTACGCAAATACACACACACACACACACACACACACACACACACACACACACACACACACACACACACACACACACACACACACACACACATGATAATTGTAATTGATTGCATTGAAAGATTGACGACATCAGTCACACTCACTTATATTTGTTTATAAAATGTGAATCCAATGTTGGCTGTATACATATTTAGTATTAAGAAAAACGTAAAACTGTAATTTTGAGAGCTGTGGCATTTCGTTGTAATAATAAAATAAAAGTTGTACGCTGGAGAATATTTTGGAAATGCTTGTTTTTTAAAAAATAACAATATGTTAATACAGACCTGTTTAATTCTTCAAAAATGTAGTTGTTGCTTAATGTGACCATTATTATTATACGGGTTGTTGTTTAGGTCGGTGACATTCACGTTTGGTATTAGGGTTGATGGTATGACTTATGCTTATTTAGAAATGATTTCTTTTAATTATTATGCAAGTTTTATAAAGAAAAAACCTCTTCACAACATTCTAAAAAAAAAAAAAACGAATGGGGAAACTCGCACCCTCGCGCGTATCTACGAAATACTACGCCGTAGCTAGTGCTACGAAGAGGTGACCGTTGGTAGTTTTGACTCGATCGATAGAGTAGCAATAATGGTGTTTTCCATCTTTATTAAAATATTTGCGGCGGGCGTCGCTTACCTACCTGTACGACAAAAATAAGTACATACATACTTACCGTAACGTACAAATATATTTTTAATGAAATTTTCCATCACACAAAATACTGAATACATTTTGATGATGTCAAGAACAAAGATGTTGTTCCTCAGTATTTGCCCTACTTTTTCTAAAGAACATACTTTGTCCTGCATGGATACAAGATAACGTCTACACAACATTTTAACCTAATTCTTAGGCGCTCTCAAGAAAAACACTTATACATAGAAAATCAACTTTTCATTATCTTCGTTTCAAATAATAATATTACGAATTTGAAGAGTATTAAGTAAAGTAAGTAATCACTTCACTCTTTTGCAAATTCAAAACAAAAGTTTTATTTCATTAACATTGAAACAATCAAAGGAAAAACAATTATTTTCTATAGAATCGTAAACGGGCATTTGGGAAAAGCAAAATGAAACCGCAAATCAACTCAATAAGAAGAATTTGTTCGGGTTTTGGTAGGTATTGTAGTAATGCCACTAAGATTCATTTTCAATTAATCGATAGTCGTAATAGTTGCCGAAGTTTCTTGTATCAGCATTCCTAACTTTTGAAGCAGAATAAAAAGGAAATAAAATAACGCCTCAAATTTACAATTGCAATGCAAAGACACAGACATAAATTAACACAAAATTCATTATTATGGGCCGAAAATAAGCTTAGTTATAATCTCGATCCGTGGAATTTCACAGACCAAAAAAGGATTTTTAGTACCTTGGGCCGATAAGATTTTCATTTACCGTAGAAAGAAGACGCAGCAATGTATTATTACGTCGATACCAAACAGTATATCGATAGCGGCAACATTATCTTGCTATCGGTATAGGAAATCAAGAAATTGATTTTGTATCGGACGAAGTGAGAAGTGATTTAGTGAACAAATAAATGCCTGTTACCGGTATTGTTTGAAACGTTGGAACGACCTTTTGTGTCGAGATTATTGATCCGTAGGAATTCTCGATATAGAGCTTTGATAATTTCTGAGCTTATCAGGATATTAAATTCTAGTCGCGACTTACGACGTATAAACATTTTTTTTAGCAAATAAAATTTCTTCGTTTTACCTTTTTCATGATTTCACGTCTTTTTTTTTTAGGTTACCTTTGAGAAATCATTACTTGTCATATCTTGCTAGATAAAAAACATAATTTAGTAGGTATACTGTACAAGGTTTTATTTTCGAGCTAGAAATTAAGACGATTATTTTAATTATAAACATCTTTAATAGTTTTTAATGCTGTCTAATGTCCCTTTTAAATACACAATTATCCAAACGGTTTAATTAGAGAAAATAAATAATAAAATCTGAATTAATTGTCACTATTTTCTTTGAATTCTTACAATGAAGTCGCCTGAAGGCTCAAACATTGATCTTAGCCGACACATATCTTTGCATGTGGCAATGTTAAAGTTGAATCATCTTTGGTTTTTCATACCGTATCCAAAAAAGTCTTACAAATTTTGGTTCGCCATATTAATTCGAGTGGTTTTAGGTTTACTTGTGTTTGTCATTTCGACAGCAACTCAATTAATTTATGTAATGCGGCTAGTCGCATCTGGGAAAGCCAAAATTCCAAAAGTGGCATCATCGTGAGTAGAGTACAATTAATTAATTTTGATAATTTACTTCAAGAATTTATATTGTAAATATGTATATTGTATGTGACTCTGTTTTCCAAAATGATGGATAAAATGAAGCATTGAGCAACGCTTATTTTCATAAGCTAAAAAATATATTTAAAAATACTAAATAATGTTTTTTTTAGTAACACTCGAAAGTTCAAATGTAGAACCTTTCGATTTATTTCAGTTCAGTCTTTATTTTTGTGTCTTTACTGCAGTCTAAACCTATTTGAAAAAAAAGGTTAAGATGCCTACGTCACATATTGTGACGAGGTGGATTTAATTAGTAAATAGATTTTATTCGTCAAATTTTATTTAGTCATTTATTAAAAAATAATATAATACTGACGAGTGGAATACAGCCAAAATTTTATATAACAAGATCTGTCTTCTATTCACGGAATTCCACTTATCATAAAATAATTAGATATTTTTGTTTCTAGTATTGTTAGTCTGAAGAGCTATCGAAATAAAATTTGGACTTATTTTGATGTTTATTCTGACTTGGTTCGGTGTTACTAGGTACTTCTTTAAAATAAGATAAATCAAAGTTAAGGGGAATCTGGGAACCTGATATTTTTAGGGCCGAAGTGACACCTAATCACTTGTATAATATAAATACATATAACAATCAAATGTGCCTTCTGCAAACATTGCGTCGTACAATAGATCAAATTTACATTGCAATGACATTGTAATAAATCCTGATAATTGCAATTATATCATGCTTCTAGTGGTTTGTTTGTGCTATTAATCACATTAGCTTAGTCACTATTGGATTTCTAATATGATTACTCAGTTGAAATTTAATTTATGTATCCTAAATCAGGGACCAAAATAGATTAAATCGATAAAGACACTGTCAATAGAGGCGCATTTCTAGTTTCAATAGAAAAACTACAGCTACGTCTCGTTTTAATGTGTAATTTTGACTGCCTCGCTGGTGTAGCGGTTGGAGGGTCACACTAGCGACGGCTACGCCGGAGATCTCGGGTTCAATCACCGGGTCGGGCAAAAAATATGTACCTGGATTTTTCTGTTAAGAAATTCTCAGGGTAGTCGTGAGTTTGGAAGTTGGCGTTTTACCTCCGTACCCCGGAAAATACGTAAAGCCGTTGGTCCTGCACCTGATCTCTCTTCGGTCGTGTTAGATTGGTGTCTCATTGGGCTATGAGAGAGAAAGAAATAGAGATTGCACCTGTGTTTGGGTACACACTTGTGCACTATAATATGTCCCGCGCAGCCGGTTGGTCGTTGTGACTGGCCACCGTAGTCGAGATCGGCTAGGAGCACTGTTATAATTTTAATGAAACTCTATTTCAGCATAAACCTAGTTTTAACTGAAATGCTGGTGTCGTGTAGACTGTTGGATTTGCGCTTACGTCGCGGTGTACTTACCCAACTGTCAGATCAGCTCATTAGCGGAGAACTCCATTGTTCCGAGACTGATAAAAGGATTTTGGAGAGAAGTATAAAACTTTCACGGTACCTTTTCGTCGGATTTATGTTAGGATGTGGATTTGACGTTTTTTGTAAGTTTTAAAATGGGGATAGAGTGAAATGTTTGCACTTATGTTAACAAATATTTTTTTTGTAGTTACCAAATTGTTTTTAAGCTGCCAGTTGCTAGCATTGTCTGTAATCGAAATGAGTAGAATCTTTCGATCAATGTTATTGAAGTATAACCCAAGTAGGCCCTAACTTATACCGACCTAGCATTTTGTCAAAAATTAACAAGTGAGATTTTCTGCAATGCTCAATATTCAAAACCTATATTGATTTATCATAATAACGCCTGTTGTGGCTGGCATTTTCTAATCATGTTGCTGATATGTGAACTCTTTTAAATATATATTAGGACCGATTTTTCAATAGTCAGATAAAACTTCTCAGACTGATAAATTATAAAGCGACAGATTTAAAAAATGACAGTTACGTATGATTGCTGATATTGTATTTTTTTCGACGAATATTTCTTATCGTACTATTGAAAAATCAGCCCTTAGAGGAGTTATTTTTGCTTGCAATATAATTAATTTAAAATGTATCCAATTTGAATATGGCATAGTATTCCATTGACTTTCCATCTTATTGCCAACATGTATGAACTTTTACAGTGTCGGTAGTCTCGACATAGTTCCGTGTAAAACCACCAGGTGGCGCTCGAAAAATGATGAGACAAAATTGGTGTTTTCGTGTATTTATTGATTGAGAAGATTTTTTCAATGATGCTTAAAAAACTACAAATATTTTTTAAGATTTATTAAAGATATAGCTACGTAAGTTAAAATGATATTTGATGAATTAGAAAATCATAAAATTGAAATTGTCGACGCGAAATGTCAAAAATGATGCATCAGACTTCGCCCGCAGGTCACGTAGTGATCACACCAGCACTGAATAATTTTAAAACTTTGCCAGTGAAAATGGATTTTATATTCTTTGATGTGTATGAGCCTGAATATTTCAATTATGTATGCGCTTATCAGGTACATGTATTATTATAACTTTTTTTTACCATCTAATTGAGTTTTTATTTTGTCTTACAATATTTTTGAACTTTGAACTGTTTACAGATTTTGTATAAACCTATATTGGTGTCCACCTACGTTGCTATTCAAACTTTGGTATGGTCATTTATGAACTGTGCGAGTAAGTCTCATTTTTTTGTATATTACCAATCAATACTTCAATTTAGTCATTGTACGTAATATAACTTTTGTTCATTAAAGTTTACATGTTTTAGTTGTAACGATAAACCGAAACTCTTTTTCACGAACAATGGATAAGAGTTAAAAGCCGGCCAAGTGCAAGTCGGACTCGCCCACCCAGGGATCCGTATTTCGACATTTTTCCTTTATAAAAAATACAAATACTGCTTCATGTTAAATTTTTTAGATTATAGGTCCACTCGAAGTACTTTTCAGGATTTGATTCTCTGCGTGGCTTAAATTAGTACTACTTACTACTGTGGTTATAGGACCTTAAATTCCAGAGAAGTATCCTATAGGTTTTGATTCCCTTGCGAGAGTTAATAATTTGCGGAATGAACGTCTGTATCTTTTTATTGCATTGGCTCAGAAGTTTGACTTATTCTCAGTTTAAAGGGCCAGTACTGTTATTCCTAGTAAGGGTTTTGATAGACTTACAGACGTACAGATAACAAATGATCCTATAATGGTTCCGTTTTTTTTCCTGTACGTGAGGTATGGAACCATAAAAATAAATATAAGTAAATAAAACCAATTATAACATGTTTTTCTTTGTAGTAACACGACTTTAAATACCCAAGTCTCATTTCCTCCACCTTAATCGTATTCGTTTCCAGCACTCAAAGTCAGGTATTCATAACCTCTATTAATTTCGTATCTCAGTTCGTCTATCATGGTAAATAAGAATTAATAAGCCAAATGGCTCCGGTTTTTATCATTCGAGAATTTATTTGCGTTTCAGTCAGCCAATTGGAAATTTTAATCAACAAATTAGAAAATATGAAAGAGCTCGTTAATATCACCAAGGCGGAATGAAACTGCGAGGAAAATGAGGCTTACGAAATAATATTCAAGGGCTGCGTGCTACATCATATTGCCATCATTAGGTAATTGCATATTATCAATAAGTAAATGATTTCAATTATTATTTAGTTCTAAATATTTTATTTTTGTCTCTATCGCTTGTTGATCGGTTTCAGCACAGTTTCTAAGGATGTAATGTCGAACCAAGCTGCAATCGGAATTGCCGACTGCAAGTGCCAACTGCACTGCCTGATGTAGTGCAGGGAAAGGTGTTATTCCAAACCATACTGTGGGTCGGCAGTTGCGCTTGTAGCTTAGTTATACCTATTAGACAAGTGACAAACGCTAAATAGGCTAGTTGACTAAATTTTAAAAACTAGTTAATACTTTACTTTAACAAGTGAGTCAAATCAAAAAATATTTTTATTTTCAAAAAAATATTTAACATTCACATTATTTGACAATGATTTGAAAAATAAATTTGAACAGGCCTCGTAAACGCTTGGACTGTCATGGCGTCCTGAATGATATCACTGCTTAGGTCAAAAGTCATCTTGACAACAAAATAATATGGAGGTCAGCAAAAAAAAGCACGCCGTCCTAATGGTGTATTCACACCGCCCGGCTACGGTAATGTTATCTATACAGTATTCCAACTTCATACAAACGGACAAAACGCGAGCTATACCTACGCGCCTCGATGTCGGCACGCGTCCGGCACGCAGACAGTCGCGACTGTGCCACAGTGACGAACGGACGGTGTGTTATTTTTTAACAATAGCCGCGCGATTTCTTGCTCAACAAATAAGTTTAAGTACATTGTACATTAAATGTTAATACTTAAGTTATAATACACATAAATAACAATTAACAAATGTTAATACTTAAGTTATAATACTTATAATGTTAATCTATCACAACTGATTCTGTTGGGCACCGAATGCCTTTTCCATACTTGTTTTTGGCCGCCGGCCATGTCACCATGCATCTGCGGCTTTTTTATAGTATCTGACTGACAGTTATTTGACATGTGCCGCGGGCAACGCCGCCGGGCCACGGTAATGTTATCTATTCAGTATTGTAACTCAGCCGACTCTTTGAAATAAATACATACAGCCGCGCGGTATGTACCTAAACGTGCGATAGAGCTGCCAGTCCGCGTCTAGTATTTTAATTACAATTGCGTACTGTGTCCATTTAGTGTTGTGATTGTAAATATTCTTTTTTTATATTAACCAATAAAACATTTCGTGGATTAAATAGGAAGTATTCATTAAAAAGCGTCTTGTTTTTTGATGGGTAGATTTAATTTAAAAAAAAATATATGTTTACATGCCAAATTTGTCGTATACATTTTCTATCGAAAATCATTTGCGCCTCGACTGAGATGTACGAAATGATTTAATATTACATTTTAAATTTAAAAAATAAGCATTCTAATATAAAGTTTTATTAAAAATTCATACAACCTTAAACAACACAAAATATCGTAGTTGTCATACTAAAATGTACTTGAACTTATTTGTTGAGCAAGAAATCGCGCGGCTATTGTTAAAAAATAACACACCGTCCGTTCGTCACTGTGGCACAGTCGCGACTGTCTGCGTGCCGGACGCGTGCCGACATCGAGGCGCGTAGGTATAGCTCGCGTT
>OZ001653.1:11741564-11870472 GCA_963924145.1 Pyrausta purpuralis | reverse complement strand
AGAACAGAACAGAACATAACAGAACAGAATAGAATAGAATATAATATATTTGCACTTGAAGAGGGTATTTTTTTTGGTCTTTCTTCAGCTAATACATGTTGCATGCAAATATGTATCATTACAGGTAATTTTATTTATGTCAATTTTAATCAATTATTAAAGTAAATAAATATTGTCAAAAAAGAAAATTGATTTCATAAATGTAAATATGTCAAGCTCAAAATTTAAATTAATCACAAATAAGGCATTAATTTTATATAATAAGTCAATATTTTCAATAATTAAATTACTGAGATATAAAATTATTAATAAGGGCATTATGTCTCGGGCGCATAGATTTACAAGGATAAAAGTTATATCTCAATAATATTATACACTTATCTCAATAATATTATAAGTATACTACTACACTTAATTGGCAATAATATACATTACCCTGAAAGTACCCCACGTTCACTATACTACTATTTTCGGAATTAATAAAAATAAATGGGCAATTTATGAGATCGTGAGGTTGGAATCATTGGTGCGATTGTGTAAAGCAATCGTATTCATTTGACAGTTCAAAACGTACGGTATGGTCTGTCAAATGGCAAAGAACAAAGAGTTTGACAGATCATATCGTACGTTATGAACTGTCAAAAGAATACGGTTGCTTTACACAATTCCAGCGCATTTCTTTGTATGACCACTTAATGCATCTTTCAATTGACACCTTTTTCATCAAAATCGGTGCGATCGATGGTTTGGATTGTAGATTTTTGTTATTTTTAAAGAAAATTGAATATATGGACGTTGAATATATGGACTGTTGAATATATGCACGATACTTAACTGGGGTAAGTCACTGGTAAATATATTATATAGGACCGGTCCAAGAACGGATCCCTGGGGAACTCCGGTCATGCAGCTGAAGAGAGAGGATCTTGCTTCACGAAGCTTCACCTGGAACTGTCGATCCTTGAGGTATGAGTTCATTAGCAAGTAGTAGGAATGAGGTAGGAGCTTTTTAATTTTGAAAAGTAGCCCCTTATGCCAAACCCGATCGAAGGCTTGTTGGACATCGAGAAAAGCAGCCGAGCAGTACTCTCTCCTTTCCAGGCATTGTCTAATTGTACAGTAGACTCTGTGTACCTGTTCTATTGTTGAGTGGTGCTTCCGGAAGCCAAATTGATGATCAGGTATCACGTGGTTCTCGTCCAAGCAGGAAGTTAATCTTGCAAGAATGATCCTTTCCCACAGTTTAGACAAAACAGGTGTCAGGCTAATAGGTCGATAAGATGATACGTTGCTCTGCGGTTTGCCAGGTTTATGAATCATTAAGATTTGAGACGTTTTCCAGATTGCGGGAACGTGTGAAGTTCTCAGTGAGGCATTAACGAGAATGGTCAGAAAGACGATGCACTTCTTTGGTAGCTCCTTAAGCAGCCTAGGGGTGTTTAAGTCGAATCCGGGTGCTTTGTTGGTATTCATTTTGGCAATTTCTCGAGCTATTTCCTTTGGTGAAGTAGGTTTCAACGATAGGCATAGTTGCAGATCCTGGTTTAAGACTTGGACAATTTCAGGATCTTCAGGGCTATCCGCGTTGTTTGGTTTGAAAACCTCGTCTAGGTATGTGGCAACGGCCTGAGATTTTTCTTGGTCGGTTCGCGCCCATGAGTTTCCTGACCTTATTAGGGGAGAGCATGTTGCGGCTGCGGGAGGTATTTTGTTGCCTTCCAAAGGTTGTGAGTGCCTTTACCAGTAGGAGTCATACTACTCAATCTCTGTTAGAGGGATTCATTTGCAGTATAGGCCAGGAGAGCTTTAAGATGTTTTATTGCTCTCGTTTAATTTTGTTTTATCCTCGTGCCTGTGGGTTGTCTGCCAGATTCTTCTGAGACGACGTTTTTCAGCAATTTTTTCTTTGACTACTGGGGGAACCCGCACATCGCGCGACATGTTCTTCAGCTCTGGGGTACTAGACCAAGCTGCTACTTGGATTAGGTTTGTGATATAGAGACTTGCGTCATCTACATCTTCTTTAGTTTTGAGAGGCACATTGAGGGTGATGTTTTCTTCCAGAAATTCTCGGAAGGAATTCCAATCAGTTTTGTGGTTGTGTAGAGAGGGTTTTAGTATCGCTAGGTATAGCTACTGGACTAATCGTAAGTAGGACAGGTGTGTGGTCTGAGTTTCCATCAAGACTAGACTTTATGAGGATGTTGTGTTCACTGATGCCCTTCGTGATAAAGAAGTCTAAGAGATCAGGGATTTTGTTACGGTCCGTTGGCCAGTGTGTGGGCTCTCCAGTTGATATTGATAGCAAATGGTTGGCTACAATACTCTTTTTTAGTTCACGACCTCTGGTAAGAGTTAGTCTCGATCCCCAATACGTGTTCTTGGCGTTCCAATCACCACCTGCAATAAAACGATTTCCCAATGACTTGAAAAAGTCAGTAAACATATACTCTTTAATAGTGTGGCGCGGTGGGCAGTATATCGCTGAGAGGATAAGAGGTCCTGATCGGTCTTCTACCCTTATAGTTGTAGTTTGGAGATGTGGAGCTGAAGTGGGCTCCAAGGCACAATGCCTTAAACTGTTTTTGATAACTATGGCGCTACCAGCATGGGCACCACCATCAGGATGGCTAGAGAAATACACAGAAAAACCTGGGATGCTCACTCGGCTTCTCGATGTAGTGTGCGATTCAGAGATGAGGCAGGCGTCAAGCTTATTAACCTTGATGAACATGTCTAGTTCTCTTAGGTTAGGAGAAAAACCATTATGTTCCATGTGGCAATGTGTAGAGAACCTATTTTGCGCCTATCTTCGAGACGAGTGTAGTGATTAGGCTCACCAGGGAGCCTATTTGTTGAATTAGGAGATCCATTTTCTCGCTTTGTTTGAGTAGGATTTCTTCCAGTTTGTTGTAGGATTGTTGACTTAGTCGGCAATCAGTGACTTCGGCATATGAACGTTGTTGAGAGGGTCTGTCTGGTCTATCGGTATTGAAAGATGGTGGGCGAGATTTATTAATCGGAGGAGATGATGTAGTTCGGGTAGTCCGAGTCTCCCTTGGTGCAGCGTTTTTGTTTCTGCGGGAAAGAAGTTCCTTGTATATTTCACATCCTTTGTAGTTGGCCGGGTGGTCGCACGAGCAGAGAGCGCACTTGGCGGGGGTTGTCCTGTCTTTCTTTTTGCAGTCGGAGGTTTTGTGACCTTCCCCGCATTTGACGCACCTATATGGCCTCATGCAATTGTTCTTGGAGTGACCGTTACGCTGACAACGTTGGCATTGGACAATAGTTTTCGACTTCCGGCGGTCCTCTATCTTGACCTTTTGGTTGAATATATGGACGATACTTTTGACTGCAGGGTTGTTAGAACTAGGCTCAATGTTTACAAAGAACGTTGATGTGGGTTTTTTGTCAGGCCCATAGCGTGCATTGATGATTTCACCTCTAACTTTGTTGTTTGTTGCCTCTATGGCTTCTGTTATCGCTTCGTGAGGTGTTGTATAGTGGAGGTCTTTTATTACAATGCGATAGCATTTGCTGTCCTTAGGGATGAATGTATGTCCTATAAGACCATTTTCTCTGATGACCGCTATGATTTTCTTATAGTTCTCTGCAGAGTTAACAAGAATGTGGAGAAGGTTTTTGTTGACTAGCTTGAACCTGAATTCTTCTTTACTGCAGACACTTTGGAGTAGCTTTGATAGCTCTGTGACATCCTCTATACCGTTGAGAACAATAGGTGGCGGTTTACTAGGTTTGAGTTTGTTGGTGGCGCATGATTCTTCTGTTGGGTCCAGAGCCAGAATACTGAAGCGGTTATTCGTGAAGGTACTCAAGGGCTTAGAAGGAGAGCTGCTGAATTTCCTTTTCTTCCTGGTTCGGCTGTTGGGTAATGGCACCCTTTGCCATGGAGGAGGAGCAGGTTGTTGAGGGGAATCTTCCGTTTCTCGTGCTTGGGCACCTTGTGGGTTTCGTTCGTTGTTGTCTACTGCAGATCCCACTGAGTAACTTCTAGACCTGGTAAACAAACCAGGATGAAATGCTTGTTGCACAAATTTCTTATTAGAACCAGTAGCATTTACTGTCACGGGGGCCTGGTTGCCCGCCCTCGTGGAGTCTTCGGTAGCAGATTTCACACCATCCAGCCCGGATACTGGAAACTGGCGCCGGGGGTCAGCCGGAGAGCATGACATATCACAATCTTTATCACTTGAATTCATATTGGGGTTGGGAAACATACGTATAGTGCTTTCCCAAGGCACTACAGCCACTTTTTAGGGGGTATTTAGTTACCCAGGGCTTGTGGGAGCCGGTGGACAGGTTATTTGACCGCCTGTTGCTCGGCGTTAATTTTGCTCGTTAAGCACCACCCAGGGGGCACGTGTAGGGTGGGCCTTGGAAAAGGTGGTGTTATCCTACGGACGCGAGCAACTTCACCCCCCAATCGACAAATGACTGAGATATGAGGTAACATAGATACAAAAACAAACACAGTCGAATTGATAGCCTACTCCTTTTTTGATGTCGGTTAAAAAGGAATAAGTATTTCCCCTCCGTTTTTGCAACGTTATACATTTTTTCTCTGCTCTTATAAGTCATTTCGTCATGTGTTTGACTAGCCTGAAGCCTTCTTCGATAAATAAGCTTTCCAACCCTTTTTATTTAATCAGTCCGGTAGTTCCTGAGATTAATGCGTTCATATAAGCAAACGAACTCTTTAGTTTTATAATATTAGCATAGATATAGATAAGTCGTTTTAATTTCATTTAAATTGTATTATCTTTCAAGTTAGAGTGATGGCCTTGTTAGATTCTTATTGAACATAGCGCTTTGGTGAGAATGACTTATATTATTTACAAGAAGCCACAGTCATACTGCTGCATCAAAAATATCCCTTCAACTCATGTTCATTTATTATTAAATCAAAAAAATATGGCATTGATTTTATTTAAGTTTAAAATGATTTCAATTAAATTTATTACCAAAATTATAATTTTGTATCAGAGTATACTAATGGCCATTTCTTCATCATCATTATCAGCCTATGACGTTCACTGCTTGCGAGCAGTCTGCATCCAGTGTGATCCTGCGATCTTTACAAGGTCATCTGTCCTTCTTGTTAGTGGATGTCCAATGCATTCCATGTGGTCGAAGGGTCTCCAATCTAGAACTTTTGTGCCCCAAAGGCCATCGGTTCAAGGCTATCTAGTGAATGTTTTTCGAAACTGGTTCAATCTGTCGTTATGGGATTGTTAGATTTATTTTATTAGTGAAATCTTCTATCCGGTATATTTTTTGTGTTGCTATCTTAGAAAAATAAAAGTCTACTTTAACTGTATCTATATACTCGTTGTAGATATTAATACTTAGTTCAATTTTGTGGTTGCACCGAAATACCGATTCATTTGTTTCATCTACTATGTCTGGGCCATTCTTCTTTGTTACGGACGTCACGCTAAAGATAACTTAACCTATACCGTGTTGACTGGCCGACCCTCGGCTTACTGCGTCCATTGGCCCTGCAGTCGCTATCCTGAAGCACGTTGCTTCATTCTCAACTCTTGCTACCCTGCTCACTTAACATGGCACGCTGAAAAAATAGAGAGAGATAGGTAGAGATGTTAATACTTAATGGTTTACAGTAGTTCTCAGTTTCCGTTACTAATCTTCTGACGTATGTTCGTAACTTAAGCCGCACATTTGCTAAGAGAACCGTTTCTGATAACTCTGGGTAAGTAACTTAATAGTTATTAATTTTAATACTTGTTTAAGTTTAAACACCGATAAATTTAGTTTATTTATATAAAAGTAGGCTGGTTTTAGCATGTCTATACATTGTTTAAGTATTTATTCACAATGAGACTATGGTTCTCAAAAAGGTGAGGTCCATACTTAAGTTCCTAACGGGTCCATGAAATTTTAAATTAAGATTAATTTTACTTCCCACCAGGTTCATGTCAATTTAAAAAAAAGAATTAATAAGAAGGTTTTTAATGATCCTTAGTTAAAATCACATGACACTTATCGCAAAAATCGGAATTTCTTTACAGTCTCTATAACGCTGAAGATTTAAAAGCCGCTAATAAAAAACTGCACTCAAATACATTTTATATTAAAGACGTATTTAGTGTGTAAATTACAGTTTTATTTCTATATACGATTCTTAATAGCTTAAACGACAGTCTTGACATTCTTTCAAAAAATAACTTTTAAATTCCCTACAAATATCCGTGACATCCTATCGACATTCGTTGCCCACCATTAAGGAAAACCGTATTAGGTGCCAATAGCCCGATCCCCAGAATGTGCAGATTATACAACAAATGTAAAAAAGATGTTGACACATTTGGCGTATCCTTGCATAAATTTAGGAACCAGGTCCAAAAAATGAACTTTGATTAGTCTGTTCCTGTCTGTTAAATTTTGTAATTAGACTATACTCATTTATTTTCTCTAAATTTATGTTATTTCGTAACATTTAACATTTGACTGCATGTTGTATTTACCTTAAAAAAAAGTGTACACTTAGATGTAGAATTTTTTATGTACTATATTTGCAATGGATTATATAATTTATTGTAAATTGTATTGTAGTGTATCAATTGCTCGTAAACTAAATAAAAATAAAATTCAAAATGTGGCTACAATTATTATTTTCTTATAAGTTCTGTTTTTCTTGACCTCATGGACTCGTTGGGAACTCATGTATGGAACTTAAAAAAAATATTTTTCCATTGAGCCGTTGGGAAAAGAAGGACAATAGAATCATGGACCTATCGGAATAAGCCCAAGTTATTAACTAGTATTTATAGATACAAAACTTATATTAGTTTTATAAAAAAATACGATCATGAATTATTCATCATTGTAAAAGTTTTACATTAAAAATAGTTTAAAAACTATATTCAGCCACAATAGATGCTGTTCGTCTTTTAAATAACTGCCAAATTGGCCCTTGTTATTACTAGTGAATACAGTACTACAAGGATCATATGGCACTTGGATGACATTGACAGGGGGGCGTGATTGTGAAAAAAGGGTTGCCAGTGAATAATTTCTCCTTTGATTGAGGGAGTTTTTTTTTTGTTTGAGACAGGGAGATTTAGGAGAACAATACTATCAAAGTTAACAAAGTTTTACACATCATGCATCTGCATCATAATCTATCACAAAAATGGGTTTTGAAATAAGATTTAGAACTGATTAACTATCCATAGACTATGCCTACTATACTGAACAGAAGGTCAATTTTGTGAGAGGAAATAAGTAAACTCAGGTTTGTATGAAAAAATAAATCATACGTAAGGAAACATAAGTTATTTTCAAATATGTTTATTTTAATTATGTTCCCCCAAAACCTGGTCTAATGGCATCATGTCATAATCTTCATCTTTGACATCATTTTAGCTGTCCATCCTTTCATCCGTGTCAGAATTGAAATCAATGATGGATGCCTCATTAAGATACCCATCGAATCATATTTTTATCTTTCCTCGTTTTTCTGTTTTTCCCTGGCGAAACTATTTTGGAAGATGACGCTGCCGCCAACTTTCCTTCATTTCCAATCCTTGCTACAGCCCTTAATGATACTCCTGAAATCGTATGAACTTTAAATATTTTGACAAAAAATATAAACGCTCGTTCAGTTTTTCAAATGATATTATCGGGGCGCCAGACTGTTTCTCTTTCATAAAAAACTCTTTTACTTTTGGCACCACTTCTCTCACGCCACTTCTTATCACTTTCGGCATGTTTTACACATTTAAAATGTAACAAAATCACAACAGAACCGCAACAAAAGCACCATTAACGAACTGTCTCAATTGACAAGTTTTAAGCTGACGGTGTTAGTTCCGATTTTCGCGACGTGCCAAAAGATCCTTGTAGCACTGTATACATATAGGAAGAATGTTAAAAATACAGTTTTCACAAATAGTGACAATAACACCATAAGTCCACCGACGCATTAACAAGCGGAATGACGTTAAATTTGAATGTGGCATGTGACATTAAAACGTCTAATGTGTTAGATATGATAGTTGTATTTGCATCCTTGGTTTCGTTCAGCCACATCGCTGCTGCATGCAGCGATGTGGCTGAACGTTACTGTAACAATATGTTAGTGTAACAGCGGAGTTGACGACTCTCCACTCCAAATGCACGCAAATTGACGAATTCGGTGTGATTTGATCATAAGAACCTTTACATTTTGATCTCTTTCCGGTCATGTGGGATTGTCATCTTACTGAACTATGGGAATGAAGGGATGCACTAGTGTATTGCGTACATGCAAAAACCTAACTCAAAAGAAGGCACATATATAAAAATACTGTCTGTCCAGTATGGCCTGTGACCATGGATGCTGTTAAGCGTTCAAAACGTCAGGCGTATAATCCTAACTTATAAAAGTGAAAGTAACTCTGTCTGTCTGTCGCGCTTTCACGCCAAAACTACCAAACCGATTTAAATGAAACTTAGAACAAACACTCTTGATCCTGAGAATGGACAGCTACTTTTTAATGCGAATAAAGGGTTATTGGGGGTTGAAAATGGGGATCATAGGTTGTATGGAAGTATCATCATTTTCGAACCTAGAAGCTTGAAACTTATGTTTAAGGCTCTTGATTAGAAATAAATTAATATGGCATTCGAATTATCTAAAAAAAATCCCTACCCTTAAGGTGTTAAAAAAAGGTAGTCCCCCGAACCGATTTCGACTACGGTGGCCAGTCACAACGACTAACCCACTGCGCGGGACATATTATAGTGCATAAGTGTGTGCGCAAACACAGGTGCACTCTCTATTCCTTTCACTCTCATAGCCCGATGGGGCAGCAATCTGACACGATCGGAGAGAGATTAGGCGCAGGACCAACGGCTTAACGTGAAACACTGCCAACTTCCAAACTCCGGCTACCCTAAGAATTTCTGAACAGAAAAACCCAGGTAAAATTTTTATCCCAACCCGGGAATCGAACCTGGGACCTCTGGCGCAGCCGTCACTTTAAAGTGCGACCCTCTTACCGCTGCGCCACAGAGGCAGTTAAAAAAGGTAATAAGTGTTTGGATAGAAATGAGTCATTTTTGAAGCTAGATTGATGAAACTTTTTGAGGCGTTTGCTTAATTAAGAAAACAAAAATAAAATGAAATTTGAATTTTGTAAAAAAAAAAAACTATCCAAAGTCACTATTCCACGAGGACGAAGTCGTGGGCGGGCACAGCAAGTTTTAAATAAATGTGCGCGAAATAAATCCGTCAAGTGTTTAATTCAATGAGTAGTATTCGAGTAAATTTCAAAACCAAATATCAAGAGAATCTCGTAGACTGGGAAAAAGCGTGGAAGTTTGGTTAGTCTGAGCACCCTGAACACGTTCCTGATGAGATAGTTAGGTCCCCGCTCACGCAGTCTACAACACTTTTATTGTGTAGGCTATTATTTGCACTGACAAAAAAGTACAAATGGCGGACTTAATGCTTAACCATTGCGTGAAGCAGAAACACTTAAGGCCGCGTAAAAGAACACAAAAAAGCAACAAATTAATTCTAAGCGACTAATATACTTACATAGACAACACTGGTTAACAAATTTTTAGGTTTTGTTAATCCATAAAATGAGTTGTGCATTTTTGGGGAATCAAATAAAAATCTTTTGACTTAAGATAACATTTTATTCATAAATCACATATTATAAAATTTAAAAGTGAGTTAATATATTGCTTTTCCGTTTATAAATAATATCTACAGCCTCTATTTTCAACGTCCAGCGGTAGTCTGCTAATATAGCAGGACTCCATTTGCCCTGGTATCGCTGGTGAAAACGTTCACCATGTTCGTCGCTAACATCTCCATTATTTTCAGGACAAAAATCCAAATGTGAGTCAAGAGTATGCATTTTGAGGGATATTTTGCAACCGAGAGCGTACAATGCTTGGATCATATTCTTAACCAGGTTTTCATAGTCTTCAGTTTTTTTTTTACTCAAGGAATTTTGAAAAACTTTTATCATGGATGTCCAGGCCTGTTTTTCCTTGCTATTCAATGTGCTTTCAAAAGTTTTGTCATTCATTAATTCTTTTATTTGAGGTATTATGAAAATTCCTTCTTTTAACTTGACATCTGTCATTTTTTTAAATATTGAAATCTTGACCTTGGCGATTCAGTGCTTTTACGAAGTTTTTCTTCAATCCTAATTTTATATACAGAGGTGATATAATAATATAAGAGGTGGTATAATATAGCCAATCTCGCAAGTATTTACCACAATTCGAGCATATTATATGCGGAACCCAGGGCTTGTCTTGATTTTTCACTGGTATTCCTAAATAAAGTTCGTAAGCAGGACAGATTCTGGGACTGAAGTTTTCGCTCGTATTTTTTGTAGTGAATTTACCACAAATGTAACAAAAATTGTTAGGATTGCTTCTACAGGAACAAAGCATATCAAAAATATAAATTCACAAATTTTTATCCCAACCCGGGAATCGAACCTGGGACCTCTGGCGCAGCCGTCACTTTAAAGTGCGACCCTCTTACCGCTGCGCCACAGAGGCAGTTAAAAAAAGGTAATAAGTGTTTGGATAGAAATGAGTCATTTTTGAAGCTAGAGTGATGAAACTTTTTGAGGCGTTTGCTTAATTAAGTAAACATAAATAAAATGACATTTTAATTTTGTAAAAAAATATATAATTAAATATTCTATCCAAAGTCACTATTCCACGAGGACGAAGTCGTGGGCGGGCACAGCAAATTTTAAATAAATGTGCGCGAAATAAATCCGTCAAGTTTTTAATTCAATGAGTAGTATTCGAGTAAATTTCAAAACCAAATATCAAGAGAATCTCGTAGACTGGGAAAAAGCGTGGAAGTTTGGTTAGTCTGAGCACCCTGAACACGTTCCTGATGAGATAGTTAGGTCCCCGCTCACGCAGTCTACAACACTTTTATTGTATAGGCTATTATTTGCACTGACAAAAAAGTACAAATGGCGGACTTAATTCTGAACCATTGGGTGAAGCAGAAACAATTAAGGCCGCGTGAAAGAACAC
This sequence comes from Pyrausta purpuralis, assembly GCA_963924145.1. Taxonomy (NCBI): domain Eukaryota; kingdom Metazoa; phylum Arthropoda; class Insecta; order Lepidoptera; family Crambidae; genus Pyrausta; species Pyrausta purpuralis. The sequence continues at coordinate 11,859,426 of OZ001653.1, read as the reverse complement.
AAAAAAGCAACAAAATAATTTCAAGCGACTAATATACTTATATAAACAACACTGGTAAACAAATTTTAAGGTTTTGTTAATCCATCAAATGAGTTGTGCCAATTGCGAAAGAATACCTCTAAACATACATTTTGATGTACCTACCTGGGGCTCGTTATCGATGATAAATTCAATTGGAAACCGCAGATTGTTTACTTATGTAATAGACTAAGAAACATATTATCTAAATTGTTAATATTAAAATATAAGTTACCGTATAAAATACTGAGAATGATATATGTGTCCTTAGCTGATTCATTAATTTGTTATGGCATAAGCAGCTACGGCAGGACGTACGTGACCTTTTTAGATGACATATATAAAATACAACTTTCTTTACTAAAAACCATTGTACCAGCAAAATTTTAAGACAAGTACAAAGATGAATATTCTAAACTATTTGACTATTGTAAAGTAATAAACGTTTTCGATAGGTTTCGTATGTCTGTCATATGCGAGGAACATTGTAAAATTGCTAAGTTATGTAAAAAAACACGCAATAACAAATTACGCCGACTAGATTATTTACCTATGTATGTGCTACCGCGATATAATAACTTGTAAGGAACGAGAAAGATGGAATACCTTTTGCCTAAAATATTGAATACTCTGCCGAAATCGCTTCTCGAAAATATTTGTACCTCGAACTCCAAATAATGTAAAACCCTTTTGAAAAAATATTTTTTATTACATGAAAGTCCGAACTCGCCTACTGCGAGATAAACCCAATTGAGGTTTTTTAGAGTAGGAATCATTGTTAAGTAGAATAAGTTTTGAATGATGTAACTAAATTTTTTTTTTTTTTTTAAATGTAAGTTTTGCGGTCGAGTTAGCTCGCGTTTTTTGTGGAATCAAATAAAAATCTTTTGACTTAAGATAACATTTGATTCATAAATCACATATTATAAAATTTAAAAGTGAGTTATATATTGCTTTTCCGTTTATAAATAATATCTACAGCCTCTCTTTTCAACGTCCAGCGGTAGTCTGCTAACATAGCAGGACTCCATTTGCCCTGGTATCGCTGGTGAAAACGTTCACCATGTTCGTCGCTAACATCTCCATTATTTTCAGGACAAAAATCCAAATGTGAGTCGAGAGTATGTATTTTGAGGGACGACCCGTCTGGTGTAGTGGTCGAGAAATCGCCTACTACGCAGCGGGTGCGGGTTCGATCCCCGCACAATACAAACATTTGTGTGCATGAACATGTCTGTTTGTATTGGTCTGGGTGTTTTCTATGTATATCATGTATTTATTTACAAACAAAAAGTATTTAAGTATTATATCCGTTGTCTGGCACCCATAACACAAGCTTTGAGTAGCGTACTTTGGGGCTAGATGGCGATGTGTGGGAATGTCCAAAGGAAAGGAAAGAAAGGAAAGGATATTTTGCAACCGAGAGCGTACAATATTCTTAACCAGGTTTTCATAGTCTTCAGATATTTTTTTTACTCAAGGAATTTTGGAAAACTTTTATCATGGATGTCCAGGCCTGTTTTTCCTTGCTATTCAATGTGCTTTCAAAAGTTTTGTCATTCATTAATTCTTTTATTTGAGGTACTATGAAAATTCCTTCTTTTAACTTGACATCTGTCATTTTTTTAAATATTGAAATCTTGACCTTGGCGATTCAGTGCTTTTACGAAGTTTTTCTTCAATCCTAATTTTATATACAGAGGTGATATAATAATATAAGAGGTGGTATAATATAATCAATCTCGCAAGTATTTACCACAACTCGAGCATATTACATGCGGAAACCAGGGCTTGTCTTGATTTTTCGCTGGTATTCCTAAATAAAGTTCGTAAGCAGGACAGATTCTGGGACTGAAGTTTTCACTCGTATTTTTTGTAGTGAATTTACTACAAATGTAACAAAAATTGTTAGGATTGCTTCCACAGGAACAAAGCATAGCAAAAATATAAATTCACAAAGTTTTAGTTCAAATTTCACAATAAAAACTGAAAACAAAATTGGTTGATACACTTAAGACGTTGCTGTATGTTACAGTGCTATTACTACGTCATACACTAAATGTATTTTCACGGTGAATGCGTAGTGGTGAATTAACTGACAACTGTTTGTTGGACTCAAACGCGTGAACGCTATTTTCGAACGGTGTAATTTATGTTAAAAATTACCGGGTTTAAGTGATTAAATAATTTCATAGCTCTCTTTTAATTCTATAGTGATCGGCGTTAGAATCATTGCGAATCGCGTTTAATCCGACGCGGATAACGTAGTGAATCGCGTTAATTTCAGTGTGATTAGTGTGAATGGTCTTAGTAATAAATGGGTGCTGGTACTGTGAATCGCGTCAAATTGAATCCGTGTGTAAAATCTTGTAAACAAAATAATATTTTATTAAGAAAGACTATATGCTCTATTGAAACGCTTTATTAAGGTAAATAATAGTCTTCGTAGATACAAACGTCGTAATGTCAGCGTTTCAGCATAAGGACACTAATTAAGTCATAGTTATTTATTTACTTATTTATTTGTCATAAAATATTCACCAAAATCACGATCCACTGAATTGCAGTTGATGGATCGCGATTCACTTGATCGCGATCCATCAGTATCCATCCTTTCATTATCTGTGGAACGCAATGTCAAGTTGGCAGCAACACAGGACTGGCCCTATAAATAGTAGCGGGGCACAGTCAAACATTCATTCCAACACCGACTACCGAAGTGTTCGGACGTCTTGCTGAAACGCTGCTAGTTTGTCAGAAATTAGTAAGGGATAATTATTTTATAAGTTTACTGAGTAAGTACTTGCACCGTTATTATGCCTGTTTAATAAATATTGCTAATTATTGTTATCATGTGTTTTGATATAAATAAAATAAGTGGTTGACATTTAAACTAGCTGGTTGACTTTTAATTGAAAACCTTCCATTTGAATAATTATTCTATCTCAATCGTGCTCATGAAATAATAAATTACAGTAATCTATAAGTAAACAGCTCAGTAAGCTCACAGTATTTTTTTTTTGTTTTTATAGTGTTTTGTCACTACACAAACTTAATAATATAAATAGCAAATTGCACTTGTAAAAACCAACTATGGCGGTTGTGACAGACGAGGAATCGAACCCCGTGTCTTACGCAATCCGGGCGTATGCCTATACCACTCGGCCACCGTCACATTAGCAAGCCCGTTGAATTTTGCAAGCGCTTTCTTTAACACGTAGGCTGCGTGACGTCATCAATGTTGCGAGATTGCTTTCACAATATCCGAAGGAAATATTTTTACAAATATTTAACAATCGGTTAAGATGAACAAAGCCAATTTATATTATTTTTTTGTTTTTATAGTGTTTTGTCACTATACAAACTTAATAATATAAATAGCAAATTGCACTTGTAAAAACCAACTATGGCTGTTGTGACAGACGAGGAATCGAACCCCGTGTCTTACGCAATCCGGGCGTATGCCTATACCACTCGGCCACCGTCACATTAGCAAGCCCGTTGAATTTTGCAAGCGCTTTCTTTAACACGTAGGCTGCGTGACGTCATCAATGTTGCGAGATTGCTCTCACAATATCCGAAGGAAATATTTTTACAAATATTTAACAATCGGTTAAGATGAACAAAGCCAATTTATATTTTTTTTTTGTTTTTATAGTGTTTTGTCACTATACAAACTTAATAATATAAATAGCAAATTGCACTTGTAAAAACCAACTATGGCTGTTGTGACAGACGAGGAATCGAACCCCGTGTCTTACGCAATCCGGGCGTATGCCTATACCACTCGGCCACCGTCACATTAGCAAGCCCGTTGAATTTTGCAAGCGCTTTCTTTAACACGTAGGCTGCGTGACGTTAACCGATTGTTAAATATTTGTAAAAATATTTCCTTCGGATATTGTGAGAGCAATCTCGCAACATCTATGACGTCACGCAGCCTACGTGTTAAAGAAAGCGCTTGCAAAATTCAACGGGCTTGCTAATGTGACGGTGGCCGAGTGGTATAGGCATACGCCCGGATTGCGTAAGACACGGGGTTCGATTCCTCGTCTGTCACAACAGCCATAGTTGGTTTTTACAAGTGCAATTTGCTATTTATAAGCTCACAGTAAATACAAACACCTGGTGTTTTTAGGCGGGACTCAGAAGCAAACCAGACTAGTATATAATAGCCCGGCAGGGCCAGTGTGGTGTTAAAGTGTGTGCGTGAGTTTAATGGTGAGCCTCATCAGGCGTGAGAGTGCAGTAAGGAACGTGTCCAGCTCCGTCCTCAAACATAGAGGCCAACTACTGATCCAGATCGAACTCCAGGAAAAAAAACCGCACGCCTAAGCCACATAGTGACACAAATTCGGTGAGATCCATCCACATTGTAGATTAAATTCCACACCACATTCATTATTAAAGGTTTTAGAATTTAACTCAAACAAACATCTAACTAAATACTCCCGAAAAATATGTCACACTCATAATTTTCAAAACTCTAAACCTGACTCTAATAATTTATCACAAAACGATGGCCAAAAAAAGTAACATCCGCAGTTAATTTAATGTTTTGTTTTTCATCATCATGAATTCATAAATTCCATATAAAATCGTAAATAAACCTAAGTCTAGGTAAGTAAATACTCATTTAAGTATAAGAAAAACATTAAAACAGTTTAGCCAAAGAAATAACTTCAATAACAAAGAAAATTGCGAATATTTTATAAGGGTGCTAGGAGCTCTCAAATAATTGTTGATACAACTTTAACCTTGTCACCTTGCCGCTAATACATTAAAATCCCGTAATCATAAGGAGTCATCGTAGTAGTATAGGAAATCACAAAAAATATTATGTTATACTACTATCTTATACCTATGCAACATGGAACTCGATCAAGTTTCTACGACCTTACATAAGTTAATAGCCATTCATTTTTTTATAGCCATTACACAATACCTTCCTTGTATTTTTAGACAAAGTTTTTATTATTTTTAAAGGAGTGACAATGTTTGAAGGCTGGGGAATTTTGTCTACGTACGTACCATAAAACAAAGGTTACATTTTTTTTAAAGAACAATACCTCCTTTTCACTATTTCGTCGTATTTGGGTTAGAAATTACTCGTACAAATAGTTTTGTACAGCAGTGTCCAACATGTGCATGGAATCTGGCCATTAACAAAAAATCAACGGGACAAGAAGCAAAAAATGTATATTGTTAAAAGCCTGAAAAACTTTCTAAGCGGCGGAATATCAGTCCAATAAAACAATTGCCAGTTACACACCTAAAAAGCGACTTTAAAACATTTCAAAAAGTCTTTTAAATCACAACGAACACGTGCACCGTTTAAGTATCTTTGTTTTTAATTTTTCCATTCTTTTTTCAAAGAAAACATAGTAGCACCTAAGGCCAATAAGATTGCTTGGCATCTGTCAAAAAAGCTCCTTTAGGCGCGTGTAATATCTTTAGGTAAAATATATAAATAAAATTTATTTTTTTCGCGTAAATAATATTACCTAAGGCCAAAAAGATTGCTTGGCATCTGTCATAAAATCTTCTTTAGACGCGTGTAATATCTTAAGGTAAAGTATGTTAATAAAATTTATTTTTTTCGCGAAACAATATTATTTTTCAATCTTATTAGCGCCTGTCCCTACCTAAATATAAACTGCTGTCGAGATTGGCATGTTTTGCACTAATTTGATATTACTTTTAGGTTGTTTAAGGACATCTCTTAACATAGCAAGTAAAGTCGTCATTAAATCTGCAGAATCAAATAAAGGTGTAAAATGCAATCCTAAATTGCAGAAAACAACAATGTATCAGTGTAACAACGAAATCGTATTTTCATTATGTGTGTCTATGTGTAAAATGTGTGTCGCTTCTTGTGCTAGTGGTTTCTTGTATATGTGCTGTGTGAGCTGATTTATTGTAATTTATTGTGTGATCAGTGATCATCAAGCAATAAGTTTCTGGCAACTCAACAAACAAAAAACAAAAAAAAAACAAGCTGAAGCAGGTGCTTAAGAAAGGGAAGCACAAGCTGGCTAAACCTAATAGACTAGGATTGGGCACCAGCTACATTATTTAACAGCAGTGGAGCAAAGTGAACTACAATGATCAACGTTAGAGCGCCCGCGAGCCATAAGCCGAAGACAGCTTCAATGATCAACTTTAATTAAGCGCAGTGACCCATAAGTGGACGACGGCTATTATGGTCAACGCCGCTATAAGCGGACGACATTAACAATAGTTAGGGAGGCGAGGTAGCTAAATGGCGTAATTCAACGGCGCCGTCGAGACCTATCAAAATCGAAAGATAAAATAATTTCGAAAAGAAAAGCTCGTATGGTAAAAACCATTTTAGCGGTGGGTTTGGCGTGTACGGTTTTTCAAAAATGTAAAAAAAAACGGTTACTTGGGCATTCTCGAGCGCGTCAGATATTCATACTACGTATGCCCCAAGTGCCTCTGATAACAACGGTATACTAATCTGCCGGTTTGCGTGGTGGGGGTAGGCATATAAAGTTGTCAAAAATGTAAAAAAAATAAAATTACTCGAGCGCGTCAGATTTTTGGAAGGGGTGTTAAGTAGGCCCCAAGGAAGCTCCCTTAAAAAAAACTGACGATTTTGGCGTGACCATAAGTTACGATGAATTTTTGAAAATGCAAAAAAAAATAGTTTTTTTGAAATACTCGAGCGCGTCAGATTTTCATAGGGGAGGTTCATCTCGGTATCCTGAAAGCATATTTTCTTAATCTGACAAAAATGTTGGTGGGTTCTCTTAATCTGACCGGAAAGGTTTTTTTGGTTTCTTGTTTTTTCCTTTCTTCTTTCTTTTTAATAATTCTTCACTTCGTTTTGCTGACGGTACGTCCAAAAAACAATTTGAGGATCAACAGGCTATTGAATAATATACATACATGAAACTGTACATGTTAATAATACTTTTGTATATAGATACGCGTAACCTTTTCCAAGTCCACGAAAATTGTCGAGAAGCTTTAGAAAAAAAAAATTTTTGAGATTAAAGTAACATAATTTAATCATCGTTATTTCATATCATTTTTTTAACACCCTCAGTTTTCAAGATATACTCAAAAAACCGGGAGTTTGAGTTTTTATGAAGCTTCAAGTCAAAAAGTTTTAACTTTGGACAAAAATGTAAAGGGACCTCTTTTGTGTAAAATAAAATTACCTTTTTTGTTTATTTAAACTTTTTTTTTGTAAAATGTATCGTTCGCGACTTATATGCCGCAACGTGTTTTTCGGAAGACGAAATGGCTCCTCCACACTCCTGGTCATGCGGAAACCGGCAGATTTTGTATTTTTAGTACGTTTTAGATTATATTCTTCAAAATAAAAAATAAAAAAATCGCGCTCGAGAATGCCGGATTAACGTTTTTTTTTTACAAGTTCGCAACCCTATAACTCGGCGGCGTCAAGGACTTATCGTCAGATTAGTTAAATTTAGTCTTAAAACACTAAAATCAACCCCCAATATCTTAATCTGACGCGCTCGAGTATTACAGACTATCGTTTTTTTTTTACTAATCTGATCGTCTATCCCAGGCGCGCGTCACTACATACAGAGCTAAATACTTTACAAGGTTGTTCTATTAGGTCCAAGGTATCTCTCATATCTTAAACTGCCACGCTCGAGTATTACCGAAAATTCCCCTATTCGCCTCCCTAACTACAATGGTCCACGTTGAAAGAGCGCAGCGAGCTGAAAACTGTCGACAGCTATATTGTTCTACGAGGAAGCACAGCGAGCTATAGTATGGCGTTATATACAATAGTCAACATTGAGGGAGCGTAACGTGCTAAAAAATTACGATAACTACAATGGTCTACGTTGAGGGGGCCCAACGAGCTGAATGAAAACTGACAAGAGTTACATTGGTCTACGTTGAGGGATTGCAGCTAGAGAACAATTGACGACAGCTACAATGGTCAACGTTGAGGAAGCGCAGTGAGCAATAAAATGGCGACATCTACAATAGTCAACGTTAAGAGGGCGCAGGGAGATAAAAATTGACGCCAACTACAATGGTCTACGTTGAAGGAGCGCAACGAGCTAAAAACTGACGACAGCTACATTGGTCTACGCTGAGGGAGTGTAGCGAGCTCAAAACTGTCGATATCTATAATAGTCTACGTTGAAGGACTGCAGTGAGCTGAACACTGATGACATCTACAATGATCTACGTCGAGAGAGCGTAACAAGCTATAAGCGGAAGACACCAACTTTAATCAACATCGGAGCGCAGTGAGCTACGAGCAAATGAGTACTTTGATGGGCAACGTTAAAAAAAAAAGAAGCTAAAGAAGAAGCTAGACTGGGCCTAGCTTTAAAAGGACGCCAGCCAAACATTGACGTAAGTGGAATGCACCAACTTATGAAAAATACTTATTAAGTGCAAAACATATGTACCGAAGCAGTGCATCGACCTTATAACCGAATCAAAAGGACCAAAGGAGATCAAGAAGACTCCTACGCGTATCCACAAAGGCAGATTGCCCACCTCATCAACGCTCAGCCCTCTTATGATACCCGTCTTTCTCCCAATATTCCTAGACCACACTCGATGCATATCTTGGTGGTTGTGGCCGATAGGCTCCGGCTAGTCGGTCTCCTCTCCCATCCCGGAGCGTGTCCCTCCTTCTAAAAATCGTGCTATTTGGTGTGCCGGTTGATCCTGGCTGAATAGTACTTCGTATCGTATCGTATCGTAAAGTAAAGCCGTGCTATAATAACGAACAAGTCGAAACTTGCGAGAGTGCGGCGCACGCAATACAAGATTTAACTTGCATAGCTCGATAACTCGAGCTATGCGATAATTATAATATTACAAGTGTCTTAGACACTTGTAATATTATAATTAACTAGCTGTGCCCGCGACTTCGTCCGCGTGGAATAGTGACTTTGGGTAGATTTTTTAATTATTTTACAAATAAGATATACCGCGAATATGTTGCAGCAATATTCTCAAAAAATAGCATTCAGTTTGAGACGGATGGACGTTGTAGACTGGCAGACTGCCGAGAAAGCGGAGTCCTTTTTCTAGGCATTCTACTAATTAATTCAGTAGGTACTTTTTTTTAAAAAAAATATAATTTGGTAGGTGATTTAAAAATGGTGAGAAGATAAACAAAACTTATCAATTTTATCTTAAAAAATGTCCAAAACGTCAAAGCTTTGTAGAAATACAACAAAACAATACCCAATTACAATGAAATCAAATTTTGCATTAAGATGATAAGATGATTGGTAAATATAAATTAGGTCAACCAATCTATTAATTAAACATTAATCACTCACTTTACAGAGAATAAGAAGAACAATATCAAATCATATTACCTACTACAAAATCAAATTATAAATGCACATTTAGATTTAATACCTACCTCCTACCTACTTTAAATGGTACTTATTACTAAGTCAAGATTTTTTTTTATTACATGCTGAGATGAGCTATCGCAGTTACTTATACCTGCATAAATCAGAAGAAAGAATAACAAAAGTAATGACCTACTAAATCTATTAAACTTAATAATTAATAGATGCATTCAAAATTAAAACCTACTCAGTGGCGAAAAGAAAACTATAACCTGCATAAATTTGAAGAAAGAATTTTAACCAAAAGTATTACTGAATCTACCTAATAGAAAATATCTGCAATCAAAATAATGAGCTCAAGTCCTTTACTACTCAGTAGCGAAAGGAAAACTATGTATTACGCACTGAAATCACTTGAAGGATCGCAAAAAAAGCAGTTGCGCGGGACAACCGTTCCGTAGGGAGCCGACTAAATTAATCTAATAGGTATCTAATAAGGAAAATATTTCAACGCAAAACACATATTTTAATGTAAGTTAGAAGCCACCAACCATACTTAGCGCAAGCTCGCGTTGTAAGTACTTATGCTGCGAGTATTGTTTTGATGTGGAGTTATTTCAAAACTGTGATAGCTTCTAAGATATTAATTGAAATCAAATGATGTGAAGTTTGTTCAAAATGAAATGCTCGTGATGATGAATGTATTTATTTTGATAAGAATCAGTACCCGTGTGTATAAAACACCTTCAAAAATAATGTTCGATTGTCCTGCCTTCGACTCTGAGATTTAATTGACCATGTAGCATGCCCTGCTACGCGTCTATTCACTCGCACACAGGTTTAGCGCAAGAAAGAGAAAGTAGAAAACCTCACTCCCTCCCACGCCTCACAGCACTGCCAGCTGCCTGTCGCTCATTCGTGTCCGTGCGCGCGCGCCGTTACAACGCACGCAGTAACCACAGTATATATCGTTAAGTTTTTATTTCGTGCTAAACGAAACTTACCTTATAGTGATACGTATTTATTCATAAAGTGAATGTGAAGTAAAACGTACTACCCAGCGTGGCTGCACCATGCATGCTTTACGCTTCGCGGCCGAGCTAGCACGCGATGCTAGCCAGTCCGCATTTTCCGCTCCGAATCAATACGCGATATTGATCTGTAGCAAATACCGGCCGAGCTGACACGCGATGTCAGCCAGTCCTAATTATCTAGATCATTTTTGATCTCAGCTGAGACTTTTAGTATGCGTTGCTTCCAATATCCTACCCTCATTTTCATTGCGAAAAAAGAGGAACAAGTTTGGTGAATTTACAGTCAATTGGGCTTTAATGCTAATAATAAATTACAGCCAAAGGCATTCATACCTAATTCCACATACTAAGCAGCGCTGACGATTCGCCATCATGGCCTCTAAGTATGAAGCAGCGGCCCTCGCCCGCACTCATCCGGCCCAACAGGCGCCTGCCTGGGTATGTTCTACCTGTGCGAACGCGACGGCCCCTGATGCGCCGCGAATTTCATCGTAACGGTGATCTACCGTCACAATTCCAGCGTTTTTTCAACGTTTCGCACTTGGAATCAGAATCCGACCAAAAAAGGTATGTGTTTTTATGAAAGCTTTATTATATCACCTTAAAGCCGTACCTACATATGAACTTATTACGGGCTACCGTATTCCACTCGTGGCGAAACCACGACCGAACACTTGTCTCAGCCAATCTTTTGATAAATATTAAAATGGAGCATAATGTAAGCCATCACACTAACAAACAAAAATAGCAATAAAATAATACAAAGTACCTTTTCGTAAGTACCGAAAAATAGTGGTGGCAGATTGATTTCAAATCGAATAAATTTTTATTTATTATAGTAAAATTGAGATTTAAAAACACTTTTACTGCCTAAACCTTAATCATAAATACACGTATTCTGCAACCTGCAGTACACGCTTCAATTTTTTTTCCCAAAGCTCTAAAATCGGTAGCATGGTATCCCTCCATAGCTCATGTAGTTATGTATGTTATAGCTATATCCGCCATTGATTACGCCTCTTTTGTACTTATTTCTTGCCAATGGCTATAAAATTGTCTAATTAGACAATGCTATGGTAAACACAACATTGCTTAATAATACTACTTAAAATATCGAATTTAATAGATTTTGTAAGAAGATAACAATTTACTTTTTTAGAAAGCAAGTTTCTACATACATTTCTGCTTTCTGCTTATACCTATAACTATTTAGCTTGTGGTTGGCTCTTTGATTATAAATAGCAAGCAAGCAAGCTGTAAGCTTGCCCAGTACGTACCAAAATATGGTTGGGTCCATATAAAAACCGCTCCATTTAAAAACCCCATTTTTTGCTTTCAATTTTAACAGCTATGATAAAAATGAGAATGAGCTTTGCTCAATACCTGGCATATGTATAATTCTGAATGGTAGAAAATTTGACGTATTTAGTTTTGAAATCCAACTAAGATTTAATCAATTTCTCAGTAAATAAATCGGTAAAGCTTAGATTTTATTTACAGACGTAATAACAACTAGCTCGAAACCGTGATTGTTTTGAAATGTATCTTATCAAATTCCGTAATCAATATAGTACTACCGTCATATTAGATTTATTAAGGTGTCCGCGGTATTCCATTGTTTTGGAGTTTATTACATTTTAGAAAAATATGCTGTGACAGTGATACGCTTTTTTATGAATGCATTCATATAACCGTCGCAAAGTTCGGTACTTAATCTCGAGTCGAGAAAACTGTGTCTTTTATCTTTGGAAAAGTCAGCCACCGACCAGTAAAGATTGTGACAACCTTTGGTCACCTTAAATTAATTGACTTTTGTTTCTATGAGCTTGTTTTTTAACATATGCTACCACGATCACCACCGAAGAATAATTCAAATAAAATGTCATATTGTATGAAGTATCCGCAGATAGCACTAACCAGAACTAATCAACACATTGTTAAATATACTGTAAGAATAGGTAGCTACAAAATTCAAACAAGTCCATTTTACGAAAATAATGCCTTTTTTGTTTTTTATGCATATGCAATAACAAAGCATATGAATTGGTACAATTTAATTTTCTCAAGTACAACATTATTTTATTTAATATTCTTCGGTTATTTTTATTTGCCATGTGCCACATGCCACATGTAAAACGTAGGGACGTTTAAGGTGTGATAAATACAAGACATGTTCATTATTACACAAATACTACTATCGATATTTTTTTAACAAAAGGCAATTATTATATATTAAAAAAAAAAACTGGCGTATCCTAAATGCAATGCTACATTAGACCTAAATTGCAGTACAATTATCTAATTCGAGTTATTAGAAATATGAACCATGTTAATTTTCCTACTATTTATTCTGTGATTTAAGAATAAACTACATCAAGTAAATATATTCGCTAATCATCAGTTTTTTCCACCCAATTACATTCATCCACTCCACAACAATCTTCCCCAGAAAGCCACTAAGTTACTAAGGAACGATTCTTTGGAAACGTTGCTCCAATTAGTAATAAAATAGATTCTTATAATATGAACTTTATCGTTTGATGTTTAAAAAATTCGATAAACTGTGTTTAATAAATTTTCAAAGGACATTTCATCTTAATATTCACCAGTTACTAAGGTTTGGTGGAACAATTGTAGAATTAATAACAAAACAGGTCTAGTGGCACGATATTCCGGCCCGCCTCCTAGATGAAAAAAAAAATATATATATATTTCATTTTCAAAATGTTTTTTTTTAAAGGACTTTCCCTTCACTCTTACGCCAGAGGACGTCATGTGATACGACAATTCATTAAAATTTGAGTCAATTAATTATTGTAAACCAAATAATTCTTGTTTTTTATGAACCATATATAAGAATGTTTTTAAATATGTAAGAAACCATGTTGTCCAAATAGGTACCCTAATTCTGAATCATAATCAGATTTTTTTTTTGACACTGCTCATAATATTGAAACAAGTCAATATTTGTCAAACTTAAATATACATATAAATAATTAAATAAATAAAAAAACTCATAGTAACTAACTCGAAAGATAGTATTGATATTTACTATAATCCTTAAAAGTTATCCAGGCAATAAAATTAAGTGTAAATTTACAACGAGAAATCTCACCATGTGCCGACTATCGAATACTCGGCGAACATTCCTGGTCGATTAGTCGAATATTAGATAAACGTATTTGGCCGGGGCCGGGTAGTACCAAAACTTCTGTCGGAGAAATTGTTTGCGGTCGTTCGCCCTTATAAAGTCACAAAGTTCTCAGAAGCCGATTTTTAATCTTCTTCATTTCTAAGGAAGATTGTATATTGTATATTGATTGATATAGTTACTTTTCAGTAACTAAAATACTTATTGAATTTTTAATTATATATAAATAAATAAAAAATCATTACTTACCTACATACCCATGCCTTAAAATTTCTGATAACGATAATATTTCAAAGCCATTGAATTTTCGTATTATTTTGGTAACTCAGCAAATAATCATATAGCATTGATAGACACCTGTGAATATTTCATGATCTTAAGAGAATTTCATTCCTTAAAAAAAAAATTAATCAATTGCTTTTATATCAATCATCTAACACTTTTTATAACCAAATGTTTTCTCAGGTATTCGAAATTTAATTGTTTAAAATATTATTTATATGTTTGGTATTCAGACGTATATCTTTAAAACAGTCACATTAATACCTAAATATCCCATACTAAAAAGCAATAGAATATCATATATGTATTTCAAATCTATAAATATAAAATATGTTAAAAAAAATGCAAGACAAGATAACGATTTGTCAGACTTACCTTCCAGCCCGTTACCTTACCAAAGATAATGCACTTACTAAAAAGTGTTTTCTGTATGTAGCTTTCCTCGTAATAAAATTATCATTTGTTTCACGTGCCAAATTCAGTGTGTACAACTATAAAATTCGCAAACCGTCTCAGCTCAACAATACGTATTCCGTATTGTTTGTTATTTATATAACATGCCACAATAAAAATAAGAAATAAAACTATTTCAGTTTCAGATTACTAAAATAAATAAATTATATATATTTTAGTTAATCATTAAAAAAAACTCACAAATATCTTCTTTCTTCCTAGTAAAAATATTTGTTTATAGTAGTAAGTTAACTTATCATAGTTATCATACATCCATTCTTTTTTACTAATAATAATACATCTAAATGTCAAAGATGGTGACGTGAACAATAAATTGTTATTTAATATGATCGTTCTAATGATCAAACACTAACAGAGATGTCAACTTATTCTGTTGTAACAACATTGATTTTACTCCGAACATCTACATGGTCAATTAAATCTCAGAGTCGAAGGCAGGACAATTGGATGATCAAACGAACTTACCTTAAGTGAAGTTCGATCCAAATTGTCCTGACTTCGACGAAGAGATTTAAGGTCCCACCCTTCCCAATTCCCGTGTACGTTTTTATGCAAAAATAATCGTCACCCATACCATAGGTATAATCAATGTTGTACATCTCATACATCGGTCTCCTTGCTCTGAAATGAATGAGCGACAGGCGGCTGGCAGTGCTGTGAGGCGTGGGAGGGAGTGAGGTTTTCTACTTTCTCTTTCTTGCGCTAAACCTGTGTGCGAGTGAATAGACGCGTAGCAGGGCATACTACATGGTCAATTAAATCTCTTCGTCGAAGTCAGGACAATTTGGATCGAACTTCACTTAAGGTAAGTTCGTTTGATCATCCAAATAAAAATAGTAAAATATTTTAACGCAAAACATACGCAGTTTTATTGTTACTAAGAAGCCAGCAACCATAGCAATTAGCGCAAGCGCAGGTTGTACTTAAGCTGCGAATATTATTTTGGTGCGGAGTTATGTTAAAACTGTGATAGCTCCTAAGATATTTATTGAAATCAAATGATATAAAGGGTGTCATGAATCAAACTCGGTTGAGTTTATAAAGTTCTTTATTTGATCAACACACTTATCTATGATACAAATCACTACCTCTAGCCACATTAATAATTATAACTACAATTTACCATAGGTTCCTTCCCTCGACCTTTCGCTTCGGCGGTCAGCACTAGACTGGCTCGCCTTTCGAGTGCACTCCGCAAGTCAGAAAATAAGAAGGGAAGGGGCAGCCAGTGTTGCCATTTATAAATAGCGTTAGCGATAACGTTATTCGATAAAGTAGCAATACTCGTTTTTACATAAATAACGTCAACTGTTATTATAATGAGTTAAGATTACAACAGGGCTACTGATTGAATCTAAATACAAAAATCATCACATTCGGCCATCCGACCTAATGCACCTCCTGGTGCATTTTATAAAATATTTACAATGGCGCATTTATATCAATACTACTACAGCATACTACATTTATCATATTACAAGCAATAAAGATTATGCCAAAATTAAGCTGTTGAGTACACATTATAAAATCATCACATTCGGCATTTAAGTCTAACAAGAAATAAAGGTTATGCTACAATTATACTGTTGAACTCACTCAGTAATACATAATTACAAAATATTCTTATTAATAGCAATTATCACATTTCTAGTACTTTTTATCATTTTAATTTTTTTTTGGTTTTCTTGACCAATATCGATTGATCTATTGAATCTTTAGATTGATTATGCTTTATCAAGGGTGAAGTATTAATCCAGTGTCTTGTAAGACTTGCGGCAACGAACATTTTATACATCTTATATCTTTTATGTTACCGGGTTCATAACCTATTATGTACCTATAATTTCATGGTTATTTCGTTTTAAAGGCTAAAAGGTTAAGTATGGTTATGTTATTATAATTATGATTGCAATCGTAATTATTAATGAAACTAATGTTTTTTTTTTACTCCTGTCTATGAATGACAAAGGGTCATTTATCGAAGCCATTTTATTTATTAACAATCTATTATGTTCTTATATATTTAATAGGAATTTTTTTAAAAAAACATCTGATTTTAAGATAACAAAATGGAAAGAATCTTTAACTTAATTGACTTTTAAATTGATGAATGAATGAAATTTATTGGTAACTTTTTGTAGTTTTAAGATCCTAACTTTAAAGAGACCTTATCTACATAAACAACAGTTGATTTAGAAAGTAATATATCAGTCAAGTAAGTAAAAAACAAATTATTGGACACCAATCACATACATTGTTCAGTGTTATGAAAATCAGACACAAAGTTGGTACCACAACACCCAGACCCAAGACAATATAGAAAATTTTGATATCTATATTGGCCCGACCGGGAATCGAACCCGGGAACTAAGAGCGGCGACGCCTTGAAACAAGCGTGCCTAGCCACTACACCACGGAGGTTGTCAAATTAATACCTCGTTTCTACAAATAACATCATTATACTCCATTACAATATGTTTTCGAGTCTTTAATTTCTATTATCGTCATTTTCTAGCATCTAATTCAATTTTTGAATGACTTAAAGGAATGACTGAACGGTGCATTCAGCAATATGATAATAGATCACAATTTGTATAATGATAATATGTATAAAGTAAATAAAATAATACGGAGAAAACAATAAAGTTTCTTTCTGAAACACAGTCTCATGATTTGAATTTTTCATATTAAGTAATGTATTAGGATATAAACCTATGTATTGAGATAGATATTAAGAAAATCAGTTAAGCATCCATAATAAACGTCACTTGTTAATCGGGGAGAACATAATCAAGAATTATTGAAGGTACTTAGATAACTTTTTTTTAAAAGTTAAATTTCGTAATTTGCGTGGCACATATCAATAATGAAAGTTATGAATCTTAGCACTTAAAGTCATACAAGTAGAATTAAGCTATTGTGTATATTATTAATAACTCGTTGTTTGTTTTTTATTGCAATTGAATGGAATCTCAATCTCTTATAAAGACTGTTTACAGAGATACAGTCATTTAAGGGATCATTATTATTATTATATTATCTGAGTGACTTATATAATCTCTTATGATCTTTCAATTTATTGTTACCATAAAATATTACTTTGTAGTTTAACTTTCCCTAATATTATGTGTGTTCGTATGAGAAAAAATCAATATTTTAGGGCCCATATTAATACATATTTGTTAATTATATACGAACAGTACATGAAGATGTGGTTTTTATTTAGTAGTAGGAACAAGTACTTACTTCACTTTATTAATCATTATACAAATAATTTAAATAGAATTAGGTTATATTTAATAGTCAAATGACATTAATAAAAGCCCTACTACAAATACAATTTACTCAGCAAAGTAAACTCAACGATATTATGCTGTCACATGTAAAAAATAATAATAAACGGCATGATATTGCCAAGAATACAGAAAAATATCAAAGTGGGGAACTAGAATAAAAACCAGTTTTGAAATAAAGCCTTTGTGCATAATTATTTATTAATTGACCTATGAGATCACGGTCTCCTATTTACGTTTTGGCGTATAGACGTCCCTAGTCCCCATTTAAATGTATTACAACGCGTCTTTTGTTATTCCAAATCCAAGCATATTGCAGAGCAAACGTCGTGTGTGGCGTCAATATAAAATTCGTATATGAAAATATATTTCTTTTGAAGTCAATGATTAGTATATTATGTAAGGTCACCTCGTTTTAAGTGATAATATTTTAACAGAGCATCAAACAATAACATAGAAAGAGGACTCATTTTTTTTGAAAAATGGCCCGCATTTGATTTTATTTTTCCTAACAAAAAAATATATTATTCTTTAAGGGCACCCTGTCCCGCGACAATGCCTTTCGTCTCTTACGTAAGTACTAGATTGAGCGAAAACTAGACAGACGTATATAATAAAAGTGCTAAAAGACAATAGGTATAAAAATAATATTACAAAACAAATGTTTTTACAAATTGTCGGAGTAATGATTTATAGATAAACGATGTCATTTAAAACAAATTTATGTAGACATTGAGGATACATTAATTTATGTATAACTGACTGTCTACTAGTCAGGAATACTTATAAGAAGGTTATTTAATAAGTAAAGTATACCTACCGAAGCTCGTTATTGATGTATAATTTCAATTTTTTTTTTTTATTGTTTGTGCAATATTACAGAAATATGTAGTAAGTTATTTGATTCCTAAATATTTATAGAAGTCATAAATTAATATTAATATGTATAAGTTTAGGACCATCTGTCCCAAAATTAATGTAATTACTCCACAGTTTATTAACAGGTAAAACTTACCTATAAAATTGTTTTACTTACATGTAGCGAGCGATGTTAAGTTTGTAATTAATTATTTATCTTCTGTGTATTTCTTTCATTAAATAAATGATAATTTATAAACTTTTTATATACATTTTATGTCTTACAAGTTTGGCGGTTAACTGCGCTATCAAAATTGCAACGGAATCTGCTACCCTTTATAGTTCTAGTATGGTTAAAACGACAGAACAATTTATGTAGAGGAAGTAAGGGTATTTTCTATGAATGTAAACGAACTGCATTATAACGCGTTACGCGACTTTAATGGCGTTTAAGTTAGCCGACAATAAAATCACCGCGTCAATGAATTAATTAAATCTTTGTTTTGAAATAATTAAGTCACAACGTTAATTCAAGTAAGAATTTACTGACATCGTGTTTCAATAGGTATATTTTTCTCATGATCGTGATAAATGCGCGGTATTTTTCGCAAAGTCAACTTAGTATATTAGGTCTGTGGGAGCGATTATACATTTACCAAAATTATCAGTTTTACGGAAAACAGCACGTAAAGGTAAAACGTGCGGTATCTTATGCAATTGCAATAAGGTTAAGTTTGCAACAAAAGTGAGTAATTTGATGTGCTGTCGGACTGTACATATATTCAAAATTCTGTACTCAATCGCAACAAAATAACCCATTCTACTAGGAAGAAGTGATGAAATTATTTTCTTTTGGATAAATAACATCCTAGCCTACCCGCGACCACGAACGCTGCAATGGTTTTAAAACGACGGGAATCAAGATAAACCTCTGCGAAAAATATCAGAATTGTGTGTACAAGGACTTATTCAATGAATGAATATATTACAATTAAAACATAGTAGTTGTTCCTTTTTTCTTTTTGTGATCGGAGCCAAACAGTCACTTCGGATTGTGTGAAACGGTAATTTCAGGTGACTCGACGGTTTCGAGCGTTGGGGACGCCGAAAGGGTACTTTTTGATTTTGACTTCCTTTAGAAGAAGTCGATGTCCTCAACCTCGATCGCGAGCTCTTTCGTCTTTTTAGGCCCAACCAGCCTAGTTTGGTCTCGTGCTCTTCAGTCTCATCACCTCGGAAGAAAAAGAATACCAGCATTAGTGTTGTTATCAACAAAATCATATTTTGGATATGGTATTTATTTACTAAGTTATGGTTTCAATAATTATCTTTGTAAATGAACTGTATGTATTTATGAGAATAAATATCTTTAAATCTAATTACTATGGAGTCTATTCATTTATTAGAGCATAATTTTAGTAAAGGAATAATGTTGCAAATAATCTTGAACGCAAGTAAGAGCGCCTATATGGCTCACATGACCGTTGCTAATGAAAATTTCTAGTAAAAGAATTCACAGTTAGACTTGACCTTTTGTAAAACATACATAGCTCTTTCATGGCACAAATGGCCCGATCTAATCGAGGAAAATACATAGCTACTATACATAACTTACATGTACATAACTAATGTACATGTATTACACAATAAATTATTTTTTTTGATTGATTGACTGACTTGGTCACTTCTGCTGCTTTTGAATAATTAAATGTACAGAACTATGGACACACTAGGCCCAAGCGACACTCTTGGCCGCTACCTAAGGACACACTTGGTCCACGCGACACACCTGGCCGCTATTTGAGGACACACTTGGTCCACGCGACACACCTGGCCGCTATTTGAGGACACACTTGGTCCACGCGACACACCTGGCCGCTATTTAAGGACACACTTGGTCCACGCGACACACCTGGCCGCTATTTGAGGACACACTTGGTCCATGCGACACACCTGGTCGCTACATAAGGACACACTTGGCCCATGCGAAAGACCTGGCCGCTACTTAAGGACACATTTGGTCCACGCGACACACCTGGCCGCTAAAACTACTTTGTAAAATCTGACACTATGGCCTTTATTTCAAGTTATATATTGAATGAATTCGAATTTAAAATAAAAATGTATATGAATTTTAATTGGGTTGAATTGGCAATAAGTCATTTACCTAAAAAGCCTTTATATCAAGTCATATCAAATGGAATTTAAGTAAAAGTAAAATGATTCTAATTTAATTTACTTGAGTTGGTTTAAATTGAACTCAGTTTAATAAATATAAAAAACTCAGTATTATTTAACTCACTTACATAATTAATGGGTGTACAAATTATATACCCTAAAGGGCACGCAATTCAAGTCATATAACAAACGAAATTGAATTGAAATAAGAAATGATTCGAATGTTTATAATTAAATTGGATTGAATTGGTTGAAATTTAACACAATTGATTAAAAACACACAATTGTTGAACTCACTAACATAGTTTATAAGTCTCTTAACAAATTATGAATGCAAAGTCTGAAATAAAGTTTTATTTATTTATTGTAGGTATAATTATTTATGAACACAAAAATATTAGCCCTAGAACAGTTGCACGTTGAACGGTTATTCTCAATCAACTAAACATAGCTACCTACAATAGGCAGTGACATGATAATATTTAATACCTATTTCTTTTCGTATTTCCTATTAGGATGAAGGAACTACTGAGGTCATTTATTATATTTAGCTATTTAGTTGCACGTACTCGTGTCTCGTATCCACTGAACATTATCAAGGAGTAGCCTTGACCAAATGGCCAGTTAGAAACGTAACACAATTTAGTCAGGATAATAGTGCAACAGCTTAACCGCAGCAAAATATTATCCCAACCAATGCAACCTAACACTACCCCGATAATTATGAGAAAAAAATATATAATATTTTGTTAAACATGCCTACGTAGTTGACCCAATTTAATAAATCGCGCATTTAGCTTTCACATACCATTAGCAAAGGGTAGCCTTGCCCAAATGATTTGATGATAGCTTAGCACGACTGCGTCGAGTTAGCATAGACCCAGTTCATATTAAGAACAACCTAGGGCTAGCCCAACAATTTGTTACCTACCTACTTTGCTTATGAGCATACTCGTATTAATCACCTCAGATCATTATCAAGGAGTAGCCTTGACCAAACGATCAGTTGGAAAGTTAACACGATTAAATCAGGATAATATTGCTACAGTTCAACCGCAGCAGAATATTATCCCAACCAATGCTATCCTATCGTGGTATTTATGGCGTTATCTTCAAGAAAATTTTATTAAATAATATTACTTGCTCTTATCATTTGAAAATAATAGTACATACATACCCTTTGTGAGCTGAAGGTTTCCTCTTCCACTTCCGACGTGTCATGAATCAAACTCGGTTGAGTTTATAAAGTTCTTTATTTGATCAACACACTTATCTATGATACAAATCACTACCTCTAGCCACATTAATAATTATAACTACAATTTAACATAGGTTCCTTCCCTCGACCTTTCGCTTCGGCGGTCAGCACTAGACTGGCTCGCCTTTCGAGTGCACTCCGCAAGTCAGAAAATAAGAAGGGAAGGGGCAGCCAGTGTTGCCATTTATAAATAGCGTTAGCGATAACGTTATTCGATAAAGTAGCAATACTCGTTTTTACATAAATAACGTCAACTGTTATTATAATGAGTTAAGATTACAACAGGGCTACTGATTGAATCTAAATACAAAAATCATCACAAGGGCAACTTTGTTCTAAATGAAATGCTTGTGATGATGAATCTATTTATTTTGATAATAATAAATACCTGTGTGTATAATACACCTCTAAAAATAATGCATTATTTTTTTACAAATTTATTAACATAAAAAAGGTTGTAGTAAGTCAACCATTAAAGATAGACATATGCTGTTGCAGACTTTATAATAGAACTCTTGATGCTAAATAATCCTGTCATACATGATTTTTGTGTAACTTAAGCAGGTTTCCGCAGCGTATGCAGCGGAAGCTTTCAAAAGGAATATCTTTCTCCCGTTTTCGCAACATTTTTCATAATATGTACTTACGTGCGATCTAGATTTGACATATGATTAACATTTGTTATGGAAATGCCGGAAGTGTCCACCATGTTGAATTTAATTCGGCTATGATATAAGAATAACTTGGATTATTATTTAGATTATGTAATTATTATAATCATATTTTATTAATTGTAACTTGATTATTGTCTCCCAGAACTGAACCTTATTCGAAAAATTGTTTAAATATGTGTATAAAAATCTACAATAAAATACCAGAAAATATTAAAACACTAGGATCAATATTATTTAAAATATAGTGTTAAGGAATTGACTGAATAATATGACTTTAATTATGCAATTTAAAAAATATAATAATAATCTATAAAATAATATTAATAATAATGTTATATTTCTACTTATACATTTTACATGCCATATAATGGCGAGACATGTCGATTATTTATTCTCATAATGTATCCATCTTATGTACCGTGTCTCAAAGTAAATTAATAATTTGAATTGATTAGATTTGATATTTAAATATTATTGAGACACTTAATAAATTTTTATGTCTGCCGTGTAAGAAATGATCATGTTGGCGCCAAAAGGAAGTTGACTCTGATTGGATGGCGGAGATTACATTTATTTTTTTCAAATATTATAACAATTAAAATAATAATACTAAAGGCTAACTAAATTCAGAACGATTAATAAGTAAATAATTAATGAATTTACATATTTAATAAGCAGATTGTTTATCCCCTACATTTGCAATATACACTATATGCAATATAACAAGTTTAAAATAATGTTTCTGTTATGAAAAAGAATAGTAGTAGTCCCCCTAGCCGATTTCGACTACGGTGGCCAGTCACAACGACTAACCGACTGCGCGGGACATGTTACAACGAACAACCGTATGACATGAAGAACAGAGTAGCCTACCTTGACATGTTATCCTCCCAAGACACATTTTACCTACAAGGGAGGCTAAATGCATCGACAATTCATGATGAGACTAAATACAGCTAAACATAATTTACTAATTAATTTACAATCACTGATCACCTCACAACTTTTTTTTTTATATCACAATTCAAAAAATGTCAAGCTGCGCCCAGAATAACCACTAAAATGGACTTTAAAAAATCCCTGAAATCCCTTTAACAAAAAAGCCTTTCACAGTGACTTACCTATGACAACCCTAACCTGATAACTGATAAATTAACTAATTCAGGAACTCACAGACTCCATGCGCGAAGGTGCCACTACAGTAATGATTCCAAAAAGTAAACGTATAATTAAACCCTGGATCACAAATAGCGTGCTAAATGTATTAGGGAATCGGAATAAACTTCAAAAAGAAAGTCGTAATGATCCATATAATGATGTCAAACAAATAAAGTGTTTACGCTACAGAAATAATTGTAATAAATTAATTATAAAACTTAAAATAAACTATGAAAAGCAACTTCTTGAAAACTCGTTAAAAAACAACAAACTCTTGAAGAAAAATATAAAAACAATAACATATACAAATAAATTAAAATTGGCTAACACTGAATTACCTAACTTAAAATCGACCCCCGTTGACTCTGCAAATTTTATAAATAGCTATTATTCAAACATTGGTTACCAGCTAGCAAACGACATTAACGCTGACGTGATACCTTAAACATGTACCTTAAGTCACTACGTAATTAATGTCAATCATTCGTTTTACTAAACACAGATGAAGAATCAATAAATCGAATAATCATTAATTTAAAATCAGATAGTGCACCGGGTTGGGACAACATTAGTACAGAATACTTAAAACATGTAAAAAATAAAATAATCCTATCATTACACACATTGCTAACCTCAGTTTCGAAATAGACATCTTTAAATATTTAGCCTTAAAATTCCTAATTCTCTTAAAAAAACTTTAATCACGCCAATCCATAAGAGCGGAGATAATAGCGATGTAAGTAATTATAGACCTATCTCAGTCCTGCCTGTATCGGCCAAAATTTTAGAAAAGCTTCTTAATTCCAGATTACTTAAGTATCTTACTGATTACAATATTATATCACCATATTAATTTGGATTTAGAAGTGAAGTTTTGACTGAAGATGCAGTGACATCAGTAACTACATTCATATCGAAACATGTTGACAATGGGACAAAGACGCTGTCGGTCTTTTTTGATCTTAAAAGGGCCTTTGTCACAGTTTCTCTTCCCATCCTTTTAGCAAAATTGGAAAAAAATAGCATAAGAAATACAAAACTTCCAATTTATAAAGGCTACCTATACAACCGAAAACAAAAAGTTAAACTGTAAAACACTCTATGTGATGATGTTGATTAGACCTATGGGGTCCCACAAGGCAGCGTTTTGGGTCCTAACATGTTTCTTATTTACATTAATGACCTTTGTAATATGTCTCTGGAACATGCAAAAATTTTCTCGTACGCCTATGACACGGCAATCGTTTTTACTGGCTCGACTTGGGAAGTCGCTAAAGCAAATGCTGAGAAAGGAATGGATCATATCGCATCTTGGCTTAAGCATAACCTTCTTACCTTAAATACGGCCAAAACTAATTACATCTGTTACAGTATTTACGATAGCTCCCAGCCTAACTTTGACCTTAACTTGAAAATACACTGATAAAGATGAAAATAAGAAACCAAAAATTTGCGCACGAACGGAACTTGAACCAGCAACCTTTTGGCTGACCGGGCCAAACGCTCTTACCAATTGAGCTACCGTGCTGTCAGTCCGACCCTGCGAAATTTGTGGTCTCTTATGAAAACGTCAATTTCGTGACGCTTAGCGCCATCTAGCCGTCTGTTCATGAAACAGATGGCCCAAGGAGTTATTCTTTACAGAATAAATTCAACTTGGAAATTGATGACGCTTCGCTATCTAATGCTTTAGAATGTTTTTAACACTCACAGTGTCATATTTTATATTGATAAAGATGAAAATAAGAAACCAAAAACTTGCGCACGAGCGGGACTGACAGCACGGTAGCTCAATTGGTAAGAGCGTTTGGCCCGGTCAGCCAAAAGGTTGCTGGGTCAAGTCCCGCTCGTGCGCAAATTTTTGGTTTCTTATTTTCATCTATATCAATATAAAATATGACACTGTGAGTGTTAAAAACATTCTAAAACATTGAAAATACACGATTGCCGCGATCAAAATGCGCAAAACTGCCACTGCCCAACCATAGTAAAGTACGCAAGACAAAGTACATGGGCGTGATATTGGACCAGAGATTATCATGGTACCCGCAAATTGAACAAGTGGTAAACAGAATTCGTAAATTGTATTGGATATTTAAAACCCTGCGACATATTGCTCCCCAGAACCCAAACGGAGCCTTAAGCACCTCAAAAACATTGTTCAATAATATTTATATTTCTTTGTTCCAATCCATATTAACTTACTGCATCCTTATTTGGAGTGGAGCCTTAAAATCTCGGTTTTTGTAAATAGAAAGAGCACACGAATCTTTACTTAAAATTATGTATTTTAAGAAGAAAACATTTCAACACAGTCCCTTTATTAACTTAGTAATGCACTATCAGTAAGAAAATTATATGTGTTGCAGCCATAAAATTAATATTCCTATCGAAATAGAAGGACAATTAAAAGCTGTCAAACGAAACCGATTTAAGATGTCAGTAACTAACATAAGTAAGTAACATTTGTAGCTTTAAATGAGATAACCTTTCGATCAGGTGATTAAAAACAATGTTCCTAAGATAAACATATTATTTTACTGCACGATAAACAGCCGACACAAAATATTGAACATGCAGCTCGAGTGTAAAACTAAATATTATTTCATTATATAAAATATTTGTTTATACATTCCCTGTGTTATTCTGTCTTTATTTTTTACGTAAATTAACGTTTGTAAAATAGAATAATCAAATTGCGTACTTTAAACTTGAAGCGCATTGGTAAATATAAGTCGTATATTAAGAGGCTTCGATTTGGACTAATTTACCTGTTGAATGATTATTCGTTGGGTTATTCCGCTGTAATGAACAACAATGAATCACCGATCAAGTCACCATGTTTGAACATAAATATTTCTTCAAAATATACACAATTTCACATAAATTTTCAAAAACTCAAATGAGAGAAATTTTCAGCGAGCTTCTATAAAGTTTCCGAACTGACTGACAGCTGCTAAAAACGGTTCTGCTACTTCGCATCTCCCATCTTTTTTTATCACACAGTTTGCTGCTTGTGACATCTCGCTTTTGTCGTTCTATTCCAAAGGGATAATAATTTTATGGTTGCAGCTAACATTAAAAACACACAAAACTTTAGTCTATGATTCAACTGTTAGAAATATGAAAAAAATACTAAATGTAGTATCCGTTCCTCTAGTTAAAAACTCAGTTTGCACACATTCAGTTCAAAAAACGCTCGGCCTACGTTTATAATAAAATAAATAAAACATTTAACATATATCATAAATCCACTAATGAATGTAAATAAACTATAAAAAAAAAACCGGCCAAGTGCGAGTCGGACTCGCGAACTGAGGGTTCCGTGCCAACTTTAACTGAATTTGGGAATCCACTTACTTCCACTTAGTAAAATCCACAATATTTTGTTGACAGCAAATATAACTTTGTTTTTCATAGTGTTTGTATGAAGTACAAAGTTATGTTTGCGGTTGTTGAAAATGTGCTATATCTCAAAAACTTCTCGTTCGATTCCGTCCAAACCAATTTTCGTTGAAAGTATTTGTTAAGATCTACATTACATATTTTTTTCAAAATGTACACTCGCTTAGTTTAGAAGTTAGATGGAGGGACGCCCATTTTACCACTTTCGAAGCGTCTAGCTATGAAACGTTAGACTTTAATAGAAAATGGTTATAGGAACCTCTATGTCATTTTAAAAGACCTATCTATAGAGACCCCACACATATGGGTTTGACTAAAAAAGTTTTTTTTTGGTTTTAGTTTCATGTATGGGAGCCCCCCCTTAAATGTCATATATATTTTTATGGTATGAGAATCGTAAAGCGGTTAATAGGCTACATACTCCTACCAAATTTCAACAGTGTGATGCTTATAGTTACCGAATAAAATGGCTGTGACATACGGACGGACAGACAGACAGACAGACAGACAGACAGACAGACTTGACGAAAGGGTTCCGTTTTTTGCCATTCGGCTACGGAACCTTAAAAATGGTTAGAAAAATTAAGCTACGATGAAGTTGAACATATACTCGAGTGCGTAACGTGAACCAAAATGTGTAAATAACGTATCGTAAAAAACCTACCTCACCTTTTTATGTAAAAAAACCTTAATCTATAGATAAATATATGCAGTAATGGCTATGTTTACGTTTATATACTTATAAATAATATAATTTTCATAAATATAATGTACTTTTGTGATAACTCATAAGATATGATGTATATTAAAGATAGGATTTAATTGCAATGACATACACAAACTACAACAACATTCATGCATGTATGCGTTAAGTAAGCGATTATGTCTAATTAATTTGGAGCTATGAAAGAGCGGGGTCTCCTGGCACAAGCATTACAACGCTTAAAAGGAGTCCCCTGCCACTAGCTAAATGTTCATCATGATCACTAGTAAATTTAAAATGTACTATGTTATTGCAATAAATAATTTTGATTTTTGATTTGATTTTGATATTATAGTGCACAAGTGTGTGCTGCGCAAATACAGGTGCACTCTCTACTCCTTTCACTCTCATAGCCCGATGGGATGGCAATCTGACACGACCGGAGAGACATCAGGCGCAGGACCAACGGCTTTACGTGCTTTTCCGAGGCACGGGGGTGAAACATCGCCAACTTCCAAACTTCGGGCTACCCGAAGAATTTCTGAACAGAAAAACTCAGATATACCTAGTCTTGCCAAAAATATTATCACAAAGAAAAAAACATTTTTTTTAATGCAAGTAATATATATTTATTTATTACTTTTACAGTGTGTTAGTTTTATACATAAATATAAAAAAAAAAAAAGCTTATTCGAAGTGGTCAGCATTGGTTGCAATACAGTTCTTTAAACGTTGAGGCCAGTTATCAATAGAAGCACACACCCTTTCCATGGGCAAATTCTTCACTGCCAATCGTATGGATTGTTATAGGGACTCCAAATTATCATAGCGTTTAGAGCAAGCCGTTCTGTCTAAAACTGACCATAAATCATAATCCAGCGGATTAAGACGACGGCCAGTCTTCAGCTCTGATGAAGTCTGAAATGTTCGCTTCTAACCAAGAATGCGTGGACCGAGCTTCATGACCCGGCGCCGAGTCTTGTTGAAAAGACCATGCTTGGTTATTGAAAATGGTGTTGTTAAGGGGCTCACCTACCTTCTCAAGAATGGTATCTTGATATCCTTGTGCCGATGTTTTGATACCTTTTTCACAAAAATATGGCTCAGTCACTCCTTCATAGCTAACACCCCACCAAACCATCACTGAAGTCGGGTAATACCCACGTTGCACTCTGCCGACTAATTGGGAAGCTTTCTTAGAGGTTTGAGCATAAATACGATCATTTTGTTTGTTAAAATGTTGCTCAAATGTAAAGATTTTCTCATCCGTAAACAATTTTTTTCTGTGACCTCCCTTTGCTTTTACCATTCTATTATTTTTAAAATTATCAGTTAAACAATGACCAGTGCGTTTCTTATAGGCTGCAAGTCCTAAGTCATCTTTTAAATACGCGACATGGTTATTGGTGCTATCTTCATCTCCCGAAATAAAATCTTTTGCTTTCGGACAGGATTTCTGCGAATTCTTTCCCTTACTGCTTTTACCACCTTTTTCGTACGAACACTACGTGGACGGCCAGATCTTTTTCTGTCACAAACAGAGGAGGTCTCATTGTACCTATTGATAGCCCGGTTCACAAACATTTGACTAATACCAAGCGTATGGAGAGTTTTAAAATTGCATTTGGCTCCATACCAGCTTTGTGTAATGCAATTACAGCGATTCGGTTCTCTTTATCTTCCCACTCCATTTTAATATCGCATAATATTATAAAATGTATTGGGGCTAAAATAAGAAAACACAATAAGCAATCGTATAAAAATGACAGATTCTAAATTCTAATGTAATAACTTTCTTATTTTTAATTGTGACAGTATTTATGGCCAGACTGTGTATATTTCCCGGTGATCAAACCCGGGACCTCTGGCGCAGCCGTCGCTTTAAATTGGGACTCTCTTACCGCTGCGCCACCGAGACAGATGAAACAGAATATTAAATATTCTGTACCATCCTATTTTGTGGTATAATACGGAATCGCCGAGCTCAATACAAGTCGCTGAGATTTGTGTGTGTTAGTTGTTCAGACCGCTTTGCACTTAACATGGACCATGCGCAGAACTTAATAATGAAGCTAAAGCTCAATTAAACTTTTGGACACACGTCACAAATAGCAGTAATATGAATAGCTAGGAGTATATGACTTATAAATGAAAAAGAGGACTTACGTTAACTCTGACTCTTTGGACTGGCTAACCAAAAAAACACAATATTTATTATTATTATTATTATTTATTCAAAATAAAAATTAACACTGAACCATTGTGTTAGAATTTCTTAAAAATACATTAGTATAAAATAAAAATTAATTGAATTAGATTAATTTAAGTAGAGTTAATATTTTTATCAAAAAAATAAACATTTTAGCCACCGAGCACATATCAAGAGATTATGTTCCCTTCCTAATCGGCAACTGAACGAAATGTTTCATCATCGGACAAGAATGCCCTTCCGCAACAGAATCCTGTTTGAGCTCGCCCGTATTCGTTCCAGCAGTGAAGCTGTTTTCTTGCGTAACACGGCAAAGAAGCCGTCTGTATGCGATTAAGCAAACATTTCCGACGTGCTACATGCGAGGCAAACCCAACAGCGTCCTCAACCCGTTGTTATATTGGACTCGTAGGACGCTAAGCGATTTCTGATACACGTACTTTACACGTACGTATTCTGATACCTACGGGTCAATATATTGCACCTCACCGTCAGCGACCTTCGCTCCCTTTCATATCAACATGATCCTCACTGCAACCAATACTCCTCAGATAATGCGTGTGCCCATCTTTCACAATTTTCTTGGTTCCTTTACCAATATTGCAACATCTGTGAGAACTTGAATGGAACCCCCTGCTCCCTCAACTTTCTCCACAGGATTTCGTTCCTACGATACGAGATCAAAAGCTTTAGATAGATTAAGGAAATAAGCATAAATAGGAGTTATCCGGTCAGTGTAATAGCGAACAGTGTGTTTAAGTCTGAGGATTGCGGTTGACTAGAGAGCCCAGGCTTAAAAACGAATTGAGCGTCATGCGATTTTATATAATAATGTCTTGAACTACGAATTGATCAGACTGTCAAGCACCTTTGTCTCTACTATGGCCAATGAGATCGATAAAATGAGAAATATTTGTTGGCGATTGAAAATGCCATATCATATTCTCGGTATATGATTCAATAGTCAATAAATGATTTTATTCCCGTTCAGAAGCAATTGAACGAAGTTATTTGAACAAATAGCAGTTTCTCACTGGAACCTCTTTAAAAATGAATTTAAGTGAGAAACTTCTCCCAAGTAATATTGCGAAAGATGCCAATAATGACACATTCCGAAAGTTGGAAACTTGGACGATATTATATTAAGAGAGAGAGAGAGAGAGTGGCGTGTTTTTGTTCCATTGATTTATACTCTGGGTGGAATTAAATAGATTCCTAGGCCCCGAAATGTAGGCAGTGCCGAGATATTTGTTACTAACTCCTTTATTAAAACCCATTAATATTCTGTCCTCACGAGATCACTCACAGGCCAGGGGTTCAAGAGTTCAGTATTCGTCTTATTCGTGAATCACAATAAAATTTAAGTATTTTACGAAACGAATGGCTTCGCGTTTTAAAAAATAAACTTACTTATGTGTGAACCTTTTTGTTTTCCACGAGAAAAAGTATTATGTACAAGGGATTAATATAAAAGTAACGACGCCTTCTCAAATGACTAACGAAATTATGGTATATGTGAAAGGCATTATTTTTTTTTGTCTGGCCACTCATGTTTCGTGCGCCTACAAGTCAAACGCTTAGTATAAAGCTTGAGCGTAAGGATGCCCTATAGAGAGTTTCGTGCCGGGTATATAATTTCCAATTAGAAACGTTGTTTTTAATTATTGAACAAAGATGTGTATATATTTGTATATAAGTATATAATTATATATAACATACAAATGACATGAGAACGCGTTACGTCAAAAAATTGCTTAAGCCAAAATTTTAACATAAGGTGGACTAAACGCCATATGACATTCTCTACCAGTCATACCTTTAAACAAGCAGAAATAATTGTGGACGTTGCGGCAAATAAATACAATGAATTGTGTGTATACGAAATACATAAGTAACCTATAGTGTAAATTAAAACTGTAACAACGAGCTGCAACCACATCTTACACCAAGCAACGGCGCTACGCAGTTTCGCATGATTACCGATAGATGACGCTGGTTCTAGTTAGTTCGCGGTATTACTTGGTTTTTCCCGAGATGATAATAGCCAATGTGATGTATATCAGCATCCGACAACAAAACTACAATTTATATAATTGTAGACTGGTAAGTGACTAGAATTTGTTTTCAATGACAGTAGTATTTCGTAGTTTTTTTAAACTTTCTCATACCTACCTAGTAACTGATGAATGACAAATAAAACTTTGTGTCATTAAATCTCATGGATAGCCAAGTTTGTAAATAAATCAAGGGTTTCTTATGTTACTGTACAACCCTATAATTATGTACCTAACTTGACGCAGCTTTTTGTATTGTAAGCTGAGTACTGACCTAAGTCACCTCTGGCTGCCTCATGTCAGGCTTCAATAGATCGAACTGACGTCATGACCTTTCATGACAGATTATTTATATATCTGACCCTTCACCATGAATCCAGAATAGGCTGGTTGTTTAGTTTTTTGCTGATATCTGTATAATGCTTTGATACAAAACTTAACTATCATATATCCAAACTTTGATAGGTATATAATTTTCCTACCTACAACTATTTATGTAGCTACAATATTATTATATACAACGTGTCACGTTAAATGTGCAAAACCTCTGATTCAATTAAACTTATTCTGAAATAAATAAATAAAAGGTTTTTATGTGGTGATTTAGTTTTAATGGCACTTCTTTTTATTTTTTGCTCTGTGAATGACGCTCTGTCGATAGCCCGCTGCTCCGCGCTGACTGATTATTATTATTACTATCTTCTCTCAAAGATAATTCATCATTGCTTCTTTACGTGTTTTGGCGGGTTTGCGCACGTGATGGCTTTCCTTATTAATAAATAGAGTGGGTATTATTTTAATTAAGATTTTTTGAAAAATTTGACCCATATTGAATGTGGTTCAATTGATTATGCTCGTTATTCTAATCAACCTATTTTCAGGTTTTGCGCATTTAACGTTACACGTTGTACAGGCAAACACAAAAAAAAAAAACAAAGATCGTCACCAAAAAAGTCGTGTTCAATAATGGTCCCTATTGATCTTTGAAATTAACGGTCTACGATTCATTGTGGGATGAAAAAGTCGGTGATAAAATGAGATTTATCGATCTTGCCCCTCTTAAAAAGTTCTTGATGAAAGTTCTAGGGTTTCACCGCGCGACTCGGTTAAAAAGATTAGAAGAACCTTAATCAAAATTAGTTTAAGATGGAGACATCTTTTCTGCAAGGAAATAAGAAGAGCTGAGGTTAATGAAGCCGGTATTGAGATCACGGCTACGGATTTATAAAAGTGTTTTGCTTTTTACAAACTCAGCCCGTCCAATTGCTTGTGCGTCTATTTTACGACGTCTAACAACAATCTATATTATATATGTTATACAGAGTTGTAAGAAATACTTGTTACGTTAGGTAGGTAGGTACTATGATGTCGTGAAGGTAGGTTCTCTGAGTGTATTATGTTAAAAGTAGGTACAGGTGCTACAATGGTAGGGTGGGTGCAAGATGCAAAACTCCACTCCAAATATTCCCACAAATAATAAGGCCTATACGACTACCTATTTCAAATTCTCAATCGTCGCCGTCAAACCGGTACTCAATTCGAGATAAATTGCTTGATCAGGAATTCGTTTGATTATAATCGCCTTCCAAAAGCATCCACGGACTTAAATTTAAAACGCTATCCGGAACTTTTCGGAGACATCGATTTTCAGTGCTAAAACGACCTGGGGTGGAATTGTGTAAAGCAATCGTATACATTTGACAGTTCAAAACGTACGGTATGATCTGTCGAACGGCAAAGAATAAAGCGTTTGACAGATCATACCATACGTTATGAACTGTCAAATGAATACGATTGCTTTTCACAATTTCACCTCTGAGCTGGAATTGTGTAAAGCAATCGTATTCATTTGACAGTTCATAACGTACGGTTTGATCTGTCAAACCCTTTGTTCTTTGCCGTTTGCAAATCATACCGTACGTTTTGAATTGTCAAATGAATACGATTTACACAATCGCACCCCTAATCAGTCTTGGGTGTGTTAGGCGTCGTCCTAATTGACAGCGATCGTACGATGGCGCGATGCCTTTTTCATCTCACGATCAAAGTAGTCATACGATGACCTAACAGGTGTCCTAATAGATCGCGCGATGTCTATCGTGCGATGCCGTCGCTCGATGGCTGGCGTCGCGCTTACGCCACTTTAACGATGGCTCTTTATAGAGATGCACAGTTTTTGCTCTCGGGCAATATTGCTTTAAAAATTGCAAATGACATTGAAAAAAGGAAACGTAGACAACATAAAATACTTTATAGTACAGGAATCTGCGCGGTGTTTTTGTCACTGGTGCTGGCCCTTGCCCCTTTCGTCTCGCGCCTCTGGCGCGTCGACGCATCGCGTATGTAACCAATTAGGGCACTCAAAAGAGATCTGTTGCTTTGATTACATGGTCGCACGATCAAACGCATCGTACGATCGTTATTAAGCATTTCATGTGCTCGCACAATTACTTGCGAGGTTCAAATAGGACACTCTGATGAAATCTGTATGTTTGAACTCATCGCACGTCGAGAACGCATCGTGTCATCGTACGATCGCTGTCAATTAGGACGACGCCTTAAGAAAGAATATCTGGATCGATAACGCCACTTTTATTGGTTAGTGCGAGTGACTCATACATATCAAATGAGACTGAATTGAGAGTGGAGTGAAGAACATCCGTACTCCAAGTTTGTAGATACGAGTACATTAGTCGCTCATCTACACATCAAATTAAGTACATAAACACCTATTAAATGTGGATTGATCTTTTTTGCTTTGTTATTTATTTTAAGGTCTATTAGACAATTTAATTCCTTTGTCTTCCATGTTAAAATAAACGAACAGATTAAGCCTACTTCAAATAATTATATTAATAAAGCCTTTAATCCTCGGGAAGCGTCCACATCAGAATACGATGCGCTTTAAATTCTTTCCTTGTGTATTTGTAAAACAAAAGCCGAAAGTGGCTAGCTGTAGTCGACATGAATAAATGCACGATTCGCGTTTCGCGTTCGCTACACTGAGCTCTTCGTACAAATAACTCCTCAGCGTTTCTCAACTTATATAAAAAAAGACGTGTGACACTCGGAGACTGCCGCGGAAAAGTTATTGCATAGCATTTATTATTACTTATGCAATTATTTATTTATATAATCAATGCCACCTTAAGGCGGGTTGCTGAACTAAAGAGACAAGCGTGATATTTCAGAACGTCATTAAAAGTTCTGCTATTCATCGATAGATGGAAAAACTAAAAAGTATCACCGCTGTGCCGGTCGGAGTGGGGGGTGTTAGGTTATTTTCGTTACGAAATTTCTGGATTCGGTCTCCACGCTCAAGGCTATAATATTAATAATAATAAAACGTTTATTTCAGACCAAATCAAGTATCCATAGTTACAGATAGTTGTTAGTAACATATAACTTAAAATTATTGTTAGTACCTACTACCTACTTAAAAATCAAAAACTAAAGACAACCACATACAAAATAAAACTACAAAGTGCTCAGTCAAAAAACCGGTTCCTGGATCCCTGCACATGTATTTTTATCAAGTGCCTAAAGATGGAATATGATGACGCCTATCTCTGGTAACCATCAGAATTCTGTTGGGGCTCCGCCGTATCCTAGCAAGCATCGACGACGTCCGCTTCCGAATGATAGCGTAGAAGTCATCCACATGAGCCTCAGCGAACATTGACAACGCACTGCAGAACCTAGGTAGTCCCATCAGCACATATAGGTCCTCTGCGTGTAAGTACACCACAGGCTGCTGCTATAGAAGCTATGCGATAGCTTAAAAGCCACCCTCCTTGCATAGTACTCCTCATTGTTGAGGTTCTTAGTACACCTTTCTGAATTTTCTTGTGATGATGGTCTTTCATCTATGCCTGTCATTATCGTCATTGCGTCTTGGAGATTAGCATTCACCAGTGAGGGAATCTTGTCGGTTCATCACACTGAGCTGCGCCTTCATACGAGTAATATTAAATTGCTAAGCTCTTGTGTTTCGATTTAATTTTTATTTTAGGGATTACAAATAAATGTGTTACAAAAATTTATTAGTGATAACACATCCCACCACGCAATAAAAATCTGAAACAGGCTATTACTATCACCTATCTTGGGATCTCAGAGATGACGACGCCTTATAAAATACCCGAGGAAGATCGTTTGGTGGTGTTGCATAAAATATTTTTTCAAATATTTTAGTGATAGTTAGTAATGAGAAGTCACGTTTGAGCATTAAAGCGTCGTTAGTTTGAGAAACATTGTTTCACCGTTATGAATCTGGGCATTATGTGAAAAACAAAATGGCCAGAGTGTGACGACCTGGATATTATGGCAACAGATGCGGCCACAGGCAGACCGATTGTCGTAGATAAATGTTAATGTTTATTGTGTGCTTATGAAAAGCTTACGAATGGGTCGGTTTATTAAATGGGCAATTGCTCATTTAACAAACCGACCCATTCGTTCAAATTAATTGAAGAATCCTTTGAAAGCAATGCAATTTTATGAAAACAATAATTATAATCCAGCATTTGTTTCAAAATGTTTAATTCCGTTTGTTCTTTATTGAATATATACTTTGTACTTTATTTCAAGTAAATCAAAAGCCAGTGGCTTGATTTTGAATAGCGTTTCTCTTCCTAGCGATTTTATTGTGCGTCCCTTATAAGAAGTTTTATGGTTTGCGGTCTACGCGTCGCGACGTTGAGTAAGCTATTCTAACCCGAATGCGTGAAAATAAAAGCGACGTTAACGAATCTTTACCCGGATCTTACCTACGTATACTGGAAGAATAGGTACTCAGTTTACGATTTACATAGCTTTACCACGTAGTACTACGTTCCTACGTTAGCGAAATAATTTGTGGACAGATAGTCTCTTAGGTTCGGAAGTAGAGGATTGATCGTGAGGTCCTAAATCGTAATCTTGAAAGTTTGTTGGCAACTAACAACAAAACTAATTTACACAATCGGGCAGTTACGCGTTGGGTTGCAATTGGAATATTTGTAGGCCGCCCTGACCGACTTATCAGAAACGGAGGTCGCTTCTGAAATCTTTAATTGGATTGGTTGTTTATGTTGTTGCTAGCGAAAATTTAATAACTCCGGCTGCTTGCTGACTTTATAAAGATTAATTAATTAAAATTCTGTCTGAAATATAACATTGACATTTTGTCAACTGGAGAGGTTCCATAAGCCGCAAGTTTTCATTTTAAAGTTTCACTGCTCTTGGCTGTTGTTAATTACGAAAGAGTTTTGCGCTTTTGAGTAGAAATATTGAAGTCTGTTCGGTGTTTAAATGCTCCGTCAACAAAACAATTTGGATCTATGCGGGTGCCAAATTGTTTGGCAAGATTTCAGGTTTCGTATTACTAAAACTTATCACGCTGTAACTTGTTGGCCGCATATTCGGGTCTCTTTAGTTTCTCCTAAATAGGATAATCTAGTCATTGTGGTCTGTGTCTGTGGTCCAAAGTTTATGTGAGTCGCAGTCGTATAGTCCAATTAGCCATATTGGTGTAGGTCTAGGCCACTAACAAGAGGGAACAATGAACCACTTTATTTAAATCTCTTTACTATTCTAGTACTAAGCACGAAACGAACCTTACTTGAATACCCAATACTAGTTTTGTATGATATGTGATTGAAGTTTGAATTTTTTGAAATTTATCAAGTACGGGCGTTCTGGCAACTGACTTAACTGTTTTCATGTGACTGTGACATGCGTATGACGTGGAGTCAGCGGTTTTTACATCGGCTTGGCTCGGCCCGGCTATAACTGTTAACTACGATAGTTGGGCCTGCGTTTGATTGTCCACATCTGAGCTACCCTCCTGAAATTTATCTGTCAGTATCACGCAAGACGCAAGACTAGGAGATATACCAAATGTCACATAATGTATGTTGTCTGCCACTTGTAATGTTTAGGTTAGTTATATGATTGTGTAGATCTTGTAGGGTTTATAACAATGAAGTGCCTTATAGTGTGAATCAAGAACTTGTGCTTGTGTTGTTTTAGTTGAGAAAATTTAAAAATTGAAGGAATAAATTACTTTTAAACATGTTGTTGCTAATATTGTTATCACAAATTTTGAGCCTAAATCGAATGGATCGTCGATGTTTCAATAAAGATTTGTTTAATATCTATTATTAAACGAATCGACATTATCTTTAAACGAACTTCTCGAACAAGAAACAAATTATGGAATCCATCTTTTACGTCTTTTGATACAAATGAAACAGCTTCAAAAATATCGGCAATAAAACGTTTCGCTTAGAAAATGTAAATTGCTTTTATTTCCGATGGAAATGGACTTAAAACGGTGGAGCATCGAGTTAAGCGTTAAATCTTGACCCCTTTTCTCGGCGCTTGGAAAAAGTTGGATTTATATTTATAGGATCTATTACGGCTTTGGTATATCTCGTGTTTACTGACAAACCTGTCGAGAGCTTTTAATTTGGTTTAGTGGATTTGAATGTGAGGTCAGTAGGTCACTCGGAAACGGTTTTGTGAACCTGGCAAATCAAGCACACGCCGGCCGGGCTATCTTTAAAGATGGATTCCGTTCGAGCTTTAATTGGAATCTAAGTTGAAATGTTCTGTTTGGAGAGCGATTGAGTGACTTATTTTTAAAATATTTGTGTTAATTTCCAAGCAGGGAATAAAAAGAAACAACATTTCGATTTAAAAAGGTTCATGTTAGAAGTACTTACGTAGTTTAGCAACGGACAGTTTGTTTCATGCCTTTAACTGTTTCTATATAGAACCTGTTATTGGGTTTGTACGTACCAATAATTTCCGATGTAGTTGATTGCACCTCCTCATCTTGTGCTCCTTCAATTGCCTCTGTCAAAGAAATATAATTACGCGCTGAAATTATTGTGTTGAGACGACGATCTCGCAACCCACCAGCAAATCTTTTTACAGCTTGTTTTTCATTTAAAGGTCGTAAAATATTATAACTTTCTTGATTTCCGTCAGCTTGCGAGATAGTCAAATCCACAAACAGTTTGGAAATTTCCTTACCGAAGTCTGGAATACTTTTACTATTTTGCCTACACTGTTGTAATTTTGCCTGTAAAGCTGTGTGACTAGTAAAGTATCCTAGGTAATAGAAGTGTACGCATGTCCTTTATAAGCTCATCAACACTGTCATGTTTGGGTAACATTTTTAATTTAGCTTGCGTCGATAATCGACTCTTCAACACAAATGAAATTAATTCACTTTTACACCCTGATTTTGATAACACAGAACTGTAATATTCGATATTCTCAATGAGTTGTTTTGTATTTTCCTCATTATCGGTCATGACAGGGAGTAAGCTTAAAACACATTTTAAAACAAAAGTTTCTTCAGCCATGGTGATGGGGTCTGAAAATACTTCTTCCTCGACAATACTTTGCGAACACAAAGAAATAATTTCTGAATATAAATTACTAAATTTACTACTTATTTTACTTATTAAAGGAGCTTCGTTTGACTTAGAAGATAGATCTAAGCATGCATTAAATTTAACTAAAACTTGATTAGTTTCGTCTTTCTTTACTACAAAAATATTTTCTTGTCGACGATTAGGACCGATTTTTATTAAATATGTCCTTATTGCTTTTAATTCATTAAGTAATAATGCCAACTCCTCTGCCATTACAAGAATATAATAGGTACCATATTAAGTATGCTTATTAATTACTAAATAACATGTGTTAATTTAAAATATTATGCTAATATATTGCATTTTTATAACTAGAGTCCTTTAAATACTTGTATAATAAAAGAAAATCATACCACGATGACGATGTATATATAGCTCGTGCCGAACCTTTTTAACCTTTTTACCGCACTGATTTCACTTATGACGCCAACACAACACTACACATTTTCAGTTTTTAGTTGATGCCGTCACAGAATACTGGCATACCTCATCAGCCGCTCGTCATCTAGTCGTCGCTGGATTTGCTTATCATGGCATTTCTTAGCCACTTTGTACGCCATGAACAATGCGCCCATCAGCAACACCGTACATATGATGATCAAAAGATAGTTGGTCGTATCGTGCCTTTGCTGCTGCTGCACATCCGCTGCATTCTGGCCAACACCGGCCGCTTGGGCAATGAAGACTTCTTCTTTAGATTCTGTTGAGCCCATCGTGTTTAATTAAGATTTCACCCGTCGTTAGCGCACCGATTATTACACAAATGTAACACATCTTGAGTCGATGAACTTTACGCGGTCTCTTTTTGGTGATGCACTGGCAGGGTCGCCATGTAAGGATGCTCCTCGAGGAGACAAGTGAAACAACGAACTGTTGACATTATACTGATTTATTGTACTAAGACACATTATTATATACACGTTGAAACGTATACTTATATCTAAATATATAGGTACTTAGTTCTACACCACATACCATTTGCACAGAAGTAAGTTTTAGAGAGTGGCTGACGCAGAAAAGGTCCATAGTATGTTTATAACCGGCATTAAAGACGCATAATACCAGGGTTTCGGAGTTTTAAAACCGCCTTGGGAGTAGTATGATGTTTGATATCGCGAAAGTATAAATAGGGAAAAGTCCCTAAAACAATGGCTCAGACGACCGATCCAGTTAAACCTCTGGCTTACGAGTTCAATTACTCTTAAGGGAGTTGTATCTCTTAGTCGATAGGGGCTGAGTAAGGCGTATACAACCTTTGTGAATTATCCGCGGGATAAAATGATACATATTGCAATTTGGCAATTAATAGCACATACATAAAAAACTAAGTTCGAGTTGGACTCGACTTAACGACTAATATAAACCGATGTATGTCGGGACCAACGGCTTAACGTGCCTACCCAAGCACGGAGATGCTCTTGATATACGTCACTTATATGGTCGAAATGGTCACCCATCCACCGCGCTGTAGGTTGCTTCACTTTGGGATTACTACCGAAGCGCTGCTACAATTGCGCTACGAGCACCTCATATTATCGTATTACGACTATTTTCTCTCGTATTTACTCGTATTTTCTTGGAAATAGGGATAACAACCATAAAACAGGGCCAGGGCTGGATGGCGACCACACTGAATGCTGGGTGGTCGGGAGCCATTCTTGATTTGCTGGACCGCTTGTAGCACATGACTCTGATATAGTATCTGAGTTTTATACGCATAAGATAACTGGATAATTGCGTAGCAGTTAAATTTAAAAGGTACTAGTAGTCCTTCGCGACTACGTCCGCGCGTTTTGCGTTTGTACCGTCCCTTCACAGTGTAATGTTTATAGCGTAAATCATTTTCAGATAAATAAAATATACAACACAAAAATATTTTTAAATGGGTCCAGTTCTTTAGCTTTATTATCTTGTATATAAAGTTCTCGTGTCACAATTTTCGTTCCCCTACTCCTCCGAAACGGCTTTACCGATTCTTACCAAATTTTATATGCGTATTCAGTAGGTCTGAGAATCGGCTACTATCTATTTTTCATACCCCTAAGTGATAAGGGTTGTTCACTCTTTATATATTTTTAATTATTGGACGATTTTTTTTTATAATGTGGCATCCCAAATACATACAACCCTAAATTTTTACTTTTTTATCAATAACTTAATTTTTTTTAGCCATTTTAGTAATTTAATCATTTTTCAGCCCGCTCGATAACTGATCAGTTTTTCTTAACTTTTAAAATTTCGAGGCAGGGCGAGACGGGGCCGGGGCGGGATGGTGCTAGGGGCAAAGGAAAGTTCGCTGGGTCCGTAAGTATTTTTATATTAGTACAGATTAGAGCAGATATAAATGAATCCTTGCAAAAATACATGGAATTTGTGGCTGATAATGTGTCTCCTTGTCTTTGATGTTATTTGTTGTATTCATCATGTTGTTTTTTTTTTTCAACCAAAGCTTACCTTTAGTACTCGGACTATATAAGGATTCGACTGATACCACCATCACTGAAATCGGATCAGTAGATTGACCACTAATGCGAAACAGACATACATATGTGCATAGTCTGCTAAAATCATATCCCTTATGTAAGATTTAAAGTATTTTGTCATTGATATCAACATAATTTTCGCTTCATTAGTTTCAAATAATCACAAAAAAATATTTATTCAACTGTAAAAACTTGTTTCTATGCAATAAATTTAATTAAAACTAGCAATCAACTCGATAGTTTGTCCATTGAAGCGGAATGTTTTGATATGCGATCCAAAATAACGGAATGCTTTGTTCGTTGATCCTTCTTTGACATCTGATTTTGGAATTTGGTTTTCTGGGTTATCTTTAGAGTATTTAAAATTCCATTTACATCTGTGTCAAAGTCACGTAAACCCTGTATTGCTGCGTGCTGATTAAACATTCCTAATGATACGATGCGTATTATTGTATGCTCAAGTAAGTAGTGTGATGTATTTCAATGATAATTTTGATGCGTAAATTAACACAACATTGTTTGTTTGTTTCAAACCCTTAAATCAACTAATAGTATTGTGCTGATGTTATCGCACAAACACGGACCTAATGAATGCAAAGTGTATTTCATCAACAGGATCAATAATGTTCAATAACGGCCATGAATTCGTAATGTGTTTGTTGACGTGCTTGCATGCATATTTTTCGAAATGAAGCTACTCGCGGTCCTAACAAACTTCGTTTCACCCCTGGCCCCTTCTTGCCCCTGCCCTTTTTTATGGTTATTATCCTATATGGGGCCAAGATAAACCAAACAAAGTAAAAATTATGAAAATCGGTCCACCAGTTTTCAAGTTTAAAATTCTCACTCTCTTACTCAACTAACCTCACTTTCTTTTATGTATATATAAAAAAATATATATTGGTAGGTAAGAGTTTGTGAAATAAAACAATTTATACAGAACTAAAATCGTTACTTAGATGATGTAATTCATGTACAGAATAACCGAACAACATATTACTGAACGCATCTTTGCGAAGACTGATGTCGTATTTTGAGAACGATGTACGAAGTATAAATTCTTGCCTACAGCGCTCTCTATCACACATTCCAGATTGGCAGTTGGTGTGAGCATGATGCTTCGTCATCTTTTGAAACAAGCTCCGACGAACTAAGCTCTGGCGCTTCTAGTAAAACTTTTCGCAAGTTAGTCCACATTCCGGCAACACAATTTTACTCATGTTTCCCATTGTCAAAGAGTTTTGTCGAGTTGATCTGTAAATATTCAGACTCGAGAAATAACTGATTTTGTCTTCATAGTACATATGTATTAGTTCTAGTTTAGTTTAGTACATATGTATTAGTTTGGTTCTTCTAGTTTATATGTATGGTAAAGTAATAACTTTACCATACATATAAACTAGGTCAGATTGAAATTAAATAAGTTGGAATAGTCAAATATATAGTACTAATAGAC
Organism: Pyrausta purpuralis; assembly: GCA_963924145.1. Lineage (NCBI taxonomy): Eukaryota > Metazoa > Arthropoda > Insecta > Lepidoptera > Crambidae > Pyrausta > Pyrausta purpuralis. Next base: position 11,815,979 of record OZ001653.1, on the reverse strand, counting down.
TAATAACTACAATAGAACTAATAGAAACAATTGAAAGTAGAAGAGAAATAATGTTGGGATTCTTGATACGACAGTTTCATCAGAACGATAATGGAGGGCAGAATAGAAGGAAGAAGGAAGAGAGGAAGACCAAAAGTAAGCTATATGCATCAAATAAAGCAAAAGTTGAATGTTGCTTCGTATCAAGTGGTCAAGAGAATGGCAGAAGAGCGTAAAGAATGGAAAAAACTCCACCAACAAGAGCTTAGCTCTTAAATAAGATGATGATGATAAAATAATGTATACGTGTCTAGGTTATATGTTGAGGTAAAGTTTTGTAGTGATTTAAATTAGTTTGTTCACCTAAATTGGGGATTTATCTTTCAACGGTTCAGCGTCAACATTTTGGTGCGTCGACGATATGAATATCTATTGGATCCTAGATTCCTGCGTTGGCAATTGACGATTGTATTACCTCTCTCATTTGATGACTTGGCATTAATTTACAAATAAGTTATTGAGAATCCTTCTGTCAGGCATCCGCATCAATTATGTTTGCTAATGCTTTATTTAATTCCAAGCATTTACTAGATTATTTTCAAGATTAATTATAATTGTCCTGCCTTCGACTCTGAGATTTAATTGACCATGTAGTATGCCCTGCTACGCGTCTATTCACTCGCACACAGGTTTAGCGCAAGAAAGAGAAAGTAGAAAACCTCACTCCCTCCCACGCCTCACAGCACTGCCAGCTGCCTGTCGCTCATTCGTGTCCGTGCGCGCGCGCCGTTACAACGCACGCAGTAACCACAGTATATAACCGTTAAGTTTTTATTTCGTGCTAAACGAAACTTACCTTATAGTGATACGTATTTATTCATAAAGTTAATGTGAAGTAAAACGCACTACCCAGCGTGGCTGCACCATGCATGCTTTACGCTTCGCGGCCGAGCTAGCACGCGATGCTAGCCAGTCCGCATTTTCCGCTCCGAATCAATACGCGATATTGATCTGTAGCAAATACCGGCCGAGCTGACACGCGATGTCAGCCAGTCCTAATTATCTAGATCATTTTTGATCTCAGCTGAGACTTTTGGTATGCGTTGCTTCCAATATCCTACCCTCATTTTCATTGCGAAAAAAGAGGAACAAGTTGGGTGAATTTACAGTCAATTGGGCTTTAATGCTAATAATAAATTACAGCCAAAGGCATTCATACCTAATTCCACATACTAAGCAGCGCTGACGATGCGCCATCATGGCCTCTAAGTATGAAGCAGCGGCTCTCGCCCGCACTCATCCGGCCCAACAGGCGCCTGCGCCTGTATGTTCTACCTGTGCGAACGCGACGGCCCCTGATGCGCCGCGAATTACTTCGTAACGGTGACCTACCGTCACAATTCCAGCGTTTTTTCAACGTTTCGCACTTGGAATCAGAATCCGACCAAAAAAGGTATGTGTTTTTATGAAAGCTTTATTATATCACCTTAAAGCCGTACGTACATATGTACTTATTACGGGCTACCGTATTCCACTCGTGGCGAAACCACGACCTAACACTTGTCTCAGCCAATCTTTTGATAATTATTAAAATGGAGCATAATCAGGGGGGTGTCACTCCGAAGTTTAGGTACGTTCGAGCGACTCGGTACGCCGAGCATAAATGAACGCGGGGCTACCGCTCGCGGACCGCGCTACGCGCCTGTGACTGTGTTTATTTTCTCAGCCTGTGACTGACTTCGTTACAACGAAATAACTATTAATAATTTGAGATATGTGTTCCTAATTATGACATTATTTATCAAAACAAATTTTGTAGGTAGGTATTCAACATTTCTTGTTCAAAAAAATAGGTTTGAGTTTAAGATACCTACCCAGTTACTTACGTCAATCTAACTTAAAATAAACGGAAACAGGACAATAAACTTACTTTAAATTTAGCATAATATTTATAAGTACCTACCAAATTACTTAAGTTATTTTGTGTTAGGATTTTACGTAGTCCAAAATCTAATAGTCCAAAAGCTACAGTTCATTATTTTACTTTAGCTATATAATATCATCCTTAATTTTAGGTATTCCAATTGTTCCGTCGTGATTCAAAAGCACAAAATCATGACCATATATGGTAATGATTCACTCGACGCAGGCGACGATGACGAAGGCGTCCTGGATTGGTCAACGCTGCTTCCTTCGGTGGGGGCTCGGCGGCAACGACTACACTTTTTTTCAAAAATTCTACACTCTTACTTTACCTTCTGTGTCTATCACCGTCAAAAATTGTATTTTTTATCTCTAATAAACAAAAATCTCAAAGTTCAAATCGTCGCAGTAATTTATACGCTAGCTCCTCTACATAATTTGGACCTTCCAAGCCAAATCAAATTGGGACCAGCTGATTAACGGAGTTAAGAAACCCTGTCAAAGAGTCGCTGAAATTGCCACTGAAGTTGAGGTAGCAGCTGATGCAGTTTATCAATAAAGCAGTTGGAGAAGATCACAAAATCCGCAAATTTGTGAGGAGGAACGCCGGTTCAGTACCTGAAAACGCGCATATAGGTACGGCCAGCCATCCCGTCTATTCCCAATCATCATCGATTCCACTGTGTAATATTGTGTTATCTGCTAATTTCAGTGTCAGCTACTAGTGCAAAAATCGCATAACGTGCCCTACTCCGTGATTACGCGATAGCTGTTATTCACCGTACAACTGTAAGTACTTTACTCTAATTTTGCTTAGTCTACCGAAATGAGTTTAGATACTGCTCCACAACAAGCGCAAACCCGCGATAAATCTCCTTATAGATCTAGTGATGATAACCTATTTAAAGAATTAGTGAAAAGGCGCGGTATAGTTAAGGGTAGGTTAACAAGATTTGCTAATCATATACTTTCGTTTAAAAACGAACCTATTTCTACTAAAAACTGTATCGATCTGAAATTACGTATTCAAGGTGCTAATAACCTTTTTTTGGAGTTTAATGAAATACAAACTAAGCTAGAAGAAATTGCTATCGATACCGAAGAACAGTTATCACAAAGAGATATATTCGAAGATCATTACTATAGCACAATATCGCAAGCCGAATATATCCTGAATTCAAATCAGGCCACTGATAGTTCGGAAGGTAATCGCAGTCACAAACATAAATCTATAAAATTGCCAACTATTTCTATGCCTACTTTCAACGGGTCATGTGAACAGTGGCTCGAATTTAGAGACACCTTTTTATCCTTAGTGCACAATTCTAGCGAACTCAGTAATATAGAAAAATTTCATTACCTTAAATCATCACTGAGGGATAGCGCGGAATTAGTAATAAACTCAGTTGAATTTTCTAGCAATAACTATAATGTAGCTTGGGAATTGCTTCTCAATCGCTTCAATAATAGCAGGTTGTTAATACATAATCATGTAAAATCTTTATTTACTATGCAATTTGTGAATAAAGAATCGCCAGTTCTAATAAGAAAGTTGATAGACACGGTACTTAAGAATTTACGATCTCTAAAAATCTTGGGCGAACCTACCGAGTCATGGGACACATTAATTATCTATTTAGTAGTCTCCAAGTTGGACCCTACTACAGAACGCGAATGGGAACAATGTAAAGGTACCTTACTTTCAAACGCTAACGATTCTAAAAGGAGACTAAAGATTGACGATTTAATTGCGTTTCTAAAAGACCGCGCTGATATGTTGGAGACATTACAAGTATCTCATAGCAAATCTAATAATGAATCGAAAAGAAATTATTCACAAAATCAATCACAAAATACAAGTAAAGTCCACTGCAATGTCTCCACCAACAAGCCGGCCGAACGTCAATCGCGCGATGTCACTAAACGCCTATGTTCACTGTGCGACGCGAATCACCCACTTTATTCTTGTCAGAAATTCATTGATACTAATTTAGAATCTAAACTAAAGTTAATTCACAATAAAAAACTATGCATTAATTGCCTACGTTCGGGACATAGCGTGGAGAGTTGTAGATTTGGGCCGTGTCGAATGTGTAATAAAAAACACAATTCGTTAGTGCATCCAGGTAGTCCTATCTCAAGTAACGTACTAAGTGTTGCATCCGAGCTTTTGCCGTACGCGCACACGACTACTGACGAACTGCAGCCGCGTGCAGCGCCGACTGCGCCCGAGACGCAGCCTGCCCCCGCACTCCGTCCACCGTGCTTGTCCATGGTCACGCAAATCCCTAGCAAAATACAAGTGAACAAGGCACACATTAATTTACAATGTACGCAAACAACTGTTCTATTATCGACGGCCGTAGTCATGATAGCTGATCGCAGCAGTAATTATCACCCGGCTCGCGCGCTTCTTGACAGTGGTAGCCAGCGATGTTTTATTACCAAATCATTATGTAATTTGCTTCAAACGCCAGTAATACAGTCCACACAAGAGATACGCGGTGTAGGTAACTCAGTAACAAATACGACGCAAACTTGTAACATCGAGATTAAATCGCGCACAGAATCCTTTGTTACGCACATTCAATGTTTCGTTTTACCTACAATAACTTCATCATTGCCCGCTATTACAATAAATAAAGCGCAACTAAATATTCCGCATAATATACAGTTAGCTGATCCGCAATTTTATCAAACTAAAAATATTGATATTTTGATTGGCGCAGATATATTTTGGGATTTGATTAAAACTGATAAAATGAAGTTGGCCAGTGGGCCATTTTTACTAGACACTAAATTAGGATGGATTATTTCCGGACCTATTAATTCCTTTTCGCGCAAGGATGAACATATTTTGTGCAACTTGACGCAGTCAATCGAGTCTCAACTACGACAGTTTTGGGAACTCGAAGAGGTTCCCCGCGAATGTAAGGATACACGCACCGAGGAAGAACTTGCATGCGAGGAACATTTTCTAAAAAACACTACGCGTAATATTGATGGTAGGTTTTGTGTTCGAATACCATTCAAGAAAGATCCCGCTTTATTAGGAGAAAGCTATCCGCAGGCAGAACGTAGATTCCTAGCCCTCGAAAAACGATTACACCGCAATAGTAGCTATAAACAACTGTATAGTGACTTCATTCACGAGTATTTACGTTTGGGTCATATGAGTCGCGTAGAACGTTACGGGTCATCTCATTTCTTTTTACCGCATCACGGTGTTTTTCGCGAGCAAAGTATCACAACTAAATTGCGTGTTGTTTTTGACGCCAGTGCTGCCTCAAGTAATAACGTCTCGCTAAATGAATTGCAGATGGTAGGCCCGGCTATACAGGGTGATCTTATAGCTATATTATTGCGATTCAGAATTTACCAATATACAGCTTGTGCAGACGTGGAGAAAATGTATAGGCAATGTCTAATTCATGAGGATCAACGAGATTACCAATTAATCTTATGGCGCGATCATCCATCTGAACCTATTGGCATTTATCGCCTCAACACGGTTACCTACGGGACCGCCTCAGCACCGTTTCTTAGTTGCAGGTGCCTTAAGCAACTCGCTATTGAGTGTAATGATCCTGACGTCACACGAGTAATTAATCAAGACATGTACGTAGATGACATGATAACAAGTTGCGAAAGTAAAGAACAGTTATTGTCTATTTGCTATAAAACAGAAAAGGTATTAAGCGCTGGGTGCTTTCCTCTTCGTAAATGGAAGTTTAATTTTAATTGTAACGACCCGGCACTTAAACAGTCTGACTCATTCAAATCTTTATCATTGATAAACAACACAAGTTCGAAAACTTTAGGCTTGGGTTGGTGTAATGTTAATGACGAATTTCATTTTAGCACGCAATTAACTAATGACAATAAAATTATTACAAAACGTTACATGATGTCTCATATTTCACAGATCTTTGATCCATTAGGATTATTGAGCCCTTTTATAATTACAGCTAAAATTTTACTGCAAAAACTATGGCTATTAAAAATAGGTTGGGACGATCAGGTGCCTACAACGATAGAAAGGGAATGGAATCGGTTCGCATCATCTGTACCTTATCTAAACAATATACGCACACCACGTCATGCAGTAGGTAGCAACCCGGCGCGTCGTGAATTGCATGTTTTTTGCGATGCCTCGGAATGCGCATATGGCGCCTGCGCGTATATACGTACAATCAACAATGATTCATCCGTTACTGTCAGGTTATACTATTCAAAGGGAAAAGTAGCACCGTTAAAGCCTGTCAGCATTCCGCGATTAGAGTTGTGTGGGGCATTATTAGGTGCCAGACTTTACCGTCAAATAAGTGAATCGCTTAATTTTCAATTTGATAATATCATGTTTTGGTCTGACTCGACTATTGTATTAGGTTGGCTGAAAATGGCGCCTAATTTATTGAAAACTTTCGTGCAAAATCGAGTAGCGGAAATTCATGAAATAACAAAAGATTTACCTTGGTGCCATGTTAGCGGAAAAAATAATCCAGCCGACTTAGTATCGCGTGGTCATAGGTTAGAAGACCTAGAATCCTCTTTATTATGGTGGGAAGGACCGGAATTCCTTCACGATCGTGATTTTGATTGCAATAATTTTATTTCGCAACAAAATACCGTATCACAGTATACAGAGTTACCGGAAGTAAAACCAGTTAGGTCTGTTAACATGTTGATCGAGTCTACAGATACGTCAGTATTTTCTGTTGAAAGATTTTCAAATTATAATCGCTTAAAGCGCACTTGTGCATATGTATTGCGTTTTATCAATAACATCCGTAACAAAAACAATAAAATACACGGAGTTCTGACTGTCGATGAACTAAAAGCGGCTGAGACCACTTTAATGAGATTGTCTCAACAAGAATCGTTCCCGGAAGAATATAAAATATTACACAATAAAGGTCAGCTAAAAAATAAACACAATTTAATAAAATTAAACATATTTTTAGACAGTGACAATGTCTTACGAGTAGGTGGGAGAATTAAACATTCCCCAAACTTTTCTTTTGACAAGAAACATCCTATTGTGCTATCCTCTAAACACAGGCTATCAATATTGCTCTTTCGGCATGAGCACAAGCGCCTACAGCATGCGGGGCCTCAAGCTTTATTGTACAACTCACGCGAAGCATACTGGGTAATAGGGGGTAGGAATCTCGCAAAACTAACGGTGCATAAATGCATTATTTGTAAGCGATTGAGAGGTAAGACTTTATCTCCTATCATGGGAGACTTACCCGAATATAGAATCACTCCTACATTTCCCTTTTTACATTGCGGCGTAGATTATGCTGGCCCTGTGATGGTTCTAAACCGTAAGGGAAGAGGTTCAAAATTAATAAAATCGTACATAAGTTTATTTGTTTGTTTTGTGACTCGAGCGATACATCTAGAACTAGTCAGTGACCTGTCTGCTGATGCTTATCTTTTAGCATTAAAACGATTTATAGCACGGCGCGGTAAACCTGCTGAAATTGTCTCTGATAATGGTAGAAATTTTGTAGGACTTGCAAACGAATTTTCAAAATTTATAACTAATTGTTCTAAAGATATTATTGAATACGCTACAAACGAAAATATTAAATTTAGATTTGTCCCACCGTATGCACCTCATTTCGCTGGATTGAGCGAGGCTGGAGTAAAGTCTTGCAAGCATCACATATTGAGAGTAATTGGCAATGCGCACTTAACATTTGAAGAGTTTAACACAGTATTAACTCAGATCGAATCCATCCTGAACTCCCGTCCTCTCAATCCCATGTCCACTGATCCAAATGATTTGCTTCCTTTGAGTCCAGCCCACTTTCTGGTTGGTCGTCTCCTTACAGCGCCTGCAACGGAACCGCTGACTGCCGTCCCAGTTCACCGGCTCACTCGTTACCAGAGGCTAGAACAGATCCGACAGCATTTCTGGACTAGATGGAGTAAAGAATATATCTCAGAACTGCAAATCAGAACAAAATGGAGAGAACATAAGACTGATCTTCAAATAGGCACTATGGTTGTAATCAAGGAAGACAACACACCGCCCTTGAAATGGAAATTAGGGCGTATCATCTCTACTCGACCAGGCAAAGACGGAGTGTCCAGAGTAGCGGATATAAGAACAACTTCTGGAGTGATACGACGCGCTTTTCCTCGAATCTGTCCTTTGTTTGATGATCATGTAGAATAGACATTGGACGCTGGTGCTTCCAAGGCCGGGGGCATGTTCCGTCGTGATTCAAAAGCACAAAATCATGACCATATATGGTAATGATTCACTCGACGCAGGCGACGATGACGAAGGCGTCCTGGATTGGTCAACGCTGCTTCCTTCGGTGGGGGCTCGGCGGCAACGACTACACTTTTTTTCAAAAATTCTACACTCTTACTTTACCTTCTGTGTCTATCACCGTCAAAAATTGTATTTTTTATCTCTAATAAACAAAAATCTCAAAGTTCAAATCGTCGCAGTAATTTATACGCTAGCTCCTCTACACCAATAAAATTAATCTCGATTTTGATAGCATTTATAAAGGAACGATAGATAAGGTTCACATAAACAAAAGTCTCTTTTTGTAGTTAAGTACAGACAACAGCAAATTAAGGTTAACACTGGTATCTTATGCAATTGACATTAGGGCTAGTTTGCAACAAAAGTGTGTGTAACCTAAGATGCTGGCGAATGTTCCATATATTATTTGTAAAAAAATAAATTACTAAAAAAAATTATATTTACTGAAATTGTTCATAATAATCTATTTTTTTAAATAATATAAATTTTAAAACGGTGGTGCGCCCGCGCAACATACTCACCGCCCTAACCGGGCTGAGGCCGAGCTATGATTTATGACCCAAACTGCACGGAGAAAATAATTCTACTATACAATTTTATTTGGTTAAGTGTGATGTACAGCCGACAGCACATCAGATTATCCACTTTTGTTGCAAACTAGCCCTTATTACAACTGCATAAGATACCGCAGTGTTTACCTTGACGTGCTTTTGTCCAAACATACCATGTGTGTTTGGTTTGTACTTTCATTTCTCCGAATTCAGTAATTTTGTACCAAATAATTTACTCTGTCTAATTTAATTAGACAGAGTAAACACTTATTTTAATATTAAACGAACGCTGACACTATCAATTACTTTCTCCGATAGAAAACAGTCAAGAAATGTGCTAGGTCCCCTAGACTATTTATTTTATTTGAGTAGCGCGTTGTGTACCTACGCGTATGTTCGTGCCACGCGTCGCTCGCAACCCTGACACATTTAAGGCCGCGAAACAGGGAAAGCGTTACGTGTTAGAAAGAGACAGGTATAGATAGGTAGATGAAACAACCTTGAATTAAAATCGTGCGAAGTGAATTGCACTTCATTGCGTTGCAACGATAGTTGTTTTTACTTTATCATTCTTAGCACAGTGATCCTTCTGTACGTAGTACTATTATATTTTCTGTGGCATAATGTAAGCCATCACACTAACAAACAAAAATAGCAATAAAATAATACAAAGCACCTTTTCGTAAGTACCGAAAAATAGTGGTGGCAGATTTATTTCAAATCAAATAAAATTTTATTTATTTTGTACATTTTTGCTCGGAAAAGTCAAATAGAGATTTCAAAACACTTTTACTGCCTAGACCTTAATCATAAATACACGTATTCTGCAACCTGCAGTACACGCTTCAATTTTTTTCCCAAAGCTCTAAAATCGGTAGCATGGCATCCCTCCATAGCTCATGTAGTTATGTATGTTATAGCTATATCCGCCATTGATTACAACTCTTTTGTACTTATTTCTTGCCAATGGCTATAAAATTGTCTGATTAGACAATGCTATGGTAAACACAACATTGCTTAATAATACTACTTAAAATATCGATTTTTTATAGATTTTTTAAAAAGATAACAATTTACTTTTTTAGAAAGCAAGTTTCTACATACATTTCTGCTTTCTGCTTTTACCTATTTAGCTTGTGGTTGGCTCTTTGATTATAAATAGCAAGCAAGCAAGCTGTAAGCTTGCCCAGTACGTACCAAAATATGGTTGGGTCCATATAAAAACCGGTCCGTTTAAAAACCCCATTTTTTGCTTTCAATTTTAACAGCTATGATAAAAATGAGAATTAGCTTTGCTCAATACCTGGCATATGTATAATTCTGAATGGTAGAAAATTTGACATATTAAGTTTTGAAATCCAACTAAGATTTAATCAATTTCTCAGTAAATAAATCGGTAAAGCTAAGATTTTATTTACCGACGCAATAACAACTAGCTCGAAACCGTGATTGTTTTGAAATGTATCTTATCAAATTCCGTAATCAATATAGTACTACCGTCATATTAGATTTATCAAGGTGTCCGCGGTATTCCATTGTTTTGGAGTTTAATTTTTAGAAAAATATGCTGTGACAGTGATACGCTTTTTTATGAATGCATTCATATAATCGTCGCAAAGTTCGGTACTTAATCTCGAGTCGAGAAAACTGTGTCCTTTATCTTTGGAAAAGTCAGCCACCGACCAGCAAAGATTGTGGAAACCTTTGGTCACCTTAAATTAATTAACTTTTGTTTCTATGAGCTTGTTTTTTAACATATGCTACCACGATCACCACCGAAGAATAATTCAAATAAAATGTCATATTGTATGAAGTATCCGCAGATAGCACTAACCAGAACTAATCAACACATTGTTAAATATACTGTAAGAATAGGTAGCTACAAAATTGAAACAAGTCCATTTTACGAAAATAATGCCTTTTTTGTTTTTTATGCATATGCAATAACAAAGCATATGAATTGGTACAATTTAATTTTCTCAAGTATAATATTATTTTATTTAATATTCTACGGTTATTTTTATTTGCCATGTGCCACATGTCACACGTAAAACGTAGGGACGTTTAAGGTGTGATAAATACAAGACATGTTCATTATTACACAAATACTACTATCGTTTTTTTTTTTAACAAAAGGCAATTATTATATATTAAAATAAAATAAAAAACTGGCGTATCCTAAATGCAATGCTGCATTAGACCCAAATTGCAGTACAATTATCTAATTCGAGTTATTGGAAATATGAACCATGTTAATTTTCCTACTATTTATTCTGTGATTTAAGAATAAACTACATCAAGTAAATATATTCGCTAATCATCAGTTTTTTCCACTCAATTACATTCATCCACACCACAACAATCTTCCCCAGAAAGCCACTAAGTTACTAAGGAACGATTCTTTGGAAACGTTGCTCCAATTAGTAATAAAATAGATTCTTATAATATGAAATTTATCGTTTGATGTTTAAAGAATTCGATAAACTGTGTTTAATAAATTTTCAAAGGACATTTCATCTTAATATTCACCAGTTACTAAGGTATGGTGGAACAATTGTAGAATTAAAATTAATAACAAAACAGGTCTAGTGGCAATAGTCCGGCCCGCCTCCTAGTTGAAAAAAAAATCATTTTCAAAATGTTTTTTTAAGGGACTTTCCCTTCACTCTTACGCCAGAGGACGTCATGTGATACGACAATTCATTAAAATTTGAGTCAATTAATTATTGTAAACCAAATAATTCTTGTTTTTTATGAACCATATATAAGAATGTTTTTAAATATGTAAGAAACCAGTCTACCTTGGGATCTCGATATGACAAAGGTATACGATATCAGTTTATTTTTAGATTTTTTGTCCAAATAGGTACCCTAATTCTGAATCATAATCAGATTTTTTTTTTGACACTGCTCATAATATTGAAACAAGTCAATATTTGTCAAACTTAAATATACATATAAATAATTAAATAAATAAAAAAACTCATAGTAACTAACTCGAAAGATAGTATTGATATTTACTATAATCCTTAAAAGTTATCCAGGCAATAAAATTAAGTGTAAATTTACAACGAGAAATCTCACCATGTGCCGACTATCGAATACTCGGCGAACATTCCTGGTCGATTAGTCGAATATTAGATAAACGTATTTGGCCGGGGCCGGGTAGTACCAAAACTTCTGTCGGAGAAATTGTTTGCGGTCGTTCGCCCTTATAAAGTCACAAAGTTCTCAGAAGCCGATTTTTAATCTTCTTCATTTCTAAGGAAGATTGTATATTGTATATTGATTGATATAGTTACTTTTCAGTAACTAAAATACTTATTGAATTTTTAATTATATATAAATAAATAAAAAATCATTACTTACCTACATACCCATGCCTTAAAATTTCTGATAACGATAATATTTCAAAGCCATTGAATTTTCGTATTATTTTGGTAACTCAGCAAATATTCATATAGCATTGATAGACACCTGTGAATATTTCATGATCTTAAGAGAATTTCATTCCTTAAAAAAAAAATTAATCAATTGCTTTTATATCAATCATCTAACACTTTTTATAACCAAATGTTTTCTCAGGTATTCGAAATTTAATTGTTTAAAATATTATTTATATGTTTGGTATTCAGACGTATATCTTTAAAACAGTCACATTAATACCTAAATATCCCATACTAAAAAGCAATAGAATATCATATATGTATTTCAAATCTATAAATATAAAATATGTTAAAAAAAATGCAAGACAAGATAACGATTTGTCAGACTTACCTTCCAGCCCGTTACCTTACCAAAGATAATGCGCTTACTAAAAAGTGTTTTCTGTATGTAGCTTTCCTCGTAATAAAATTATCATTTGTTTCACGTGCCAAATTCAGTGTGTACAACTATAAAATTCGCAAACCGTCTCAGCTCAACAATACGTATTCCGTATTGTTTGTTATTTATATAACATGCCACAATAAAAATAAGAAATAAAACTATTTCAGTTTCAGATTACTAAAATAAATAAATTATATATTTTTAGTTAATCATTAAAAAAAACTCACAAATATCTTCTTTCTTCCTAGTAAAAATATTTGTTTATAGTAGTAAGTTAACTTATCATAGTTATCATACATCCATTCTTTTTTACTAATACATCTAAATGTCAAAGATGGTGACGTGAACAATAAATTGTTATTTAATATGATCGTTCTAATGATCAAACACTAACAGAGATGTCAACTTATTCTGTTGTAACAACATTGATTTTACTCCGAACATCTACATGGTCAATTAAATCTCAGAGTCGAAGGCAGGACAATTGGATGATCAAACGAACTTACCTTAAGTGAAGTTCGATCCAAATTGTCCTGACTTCGACGAAGAGATTTAAGGTCCCACCCTTCCCAATTCCCGTGTACGTTTTTATGCAAAAATAATCGTCACCCATACCATAGGTATAATCAATGTTGTACATCTCATACATCGGTCTCCTTGCTCTGAAATGAATGAGCGACAGGCGGCTGGCAGTGCTGTGAGGCGTGGGAGGGAGTGAGGTTTTCTACTTTCTCTTTCTTGCGCTAAACCTGTGTGCGAGTGAATAGACGCGTAGCAGGGCATACTACATGGTCAATTAAATCTCTTCGTCGAAGTCAGGACAATTTGGATCGAGCTTCACTTAAGGTAATTTCGTTTGATCATCCAATTAGAGCTGAAAATAGCCATGCGATAAGCGATCCTTCGTCGTCCTGCGTATAGTGGCTTGCGGGAACTCGCGGAGGTTTTAGTGAGTATACTTGACGGGTGGTCGAGGGAGTCCCACATCATCTATTGTCCCCAGTATGTGTAACGCATTTCCTTCGCGAAAAAAAGGGTTAAGGCCCGCCAGGTATAAACCTAAATTAAGGGTTTAAGTCTTAAACCCTGCAGGGTTATTGCTCGACCGGATGCTTTGTAGAGGCAATGGGGAAGCTCATTTGCGTCAATTTAGACCCTATGTATTAATATGTACAATCCAATTATTCAATTAATGTACTATCCTAAAGCCAACCATTTTGAAGCTAGTAAACTAACATTTTTATTCGAAAATCCAGATTTATCACTTTAAGAATTATTAAAATAAAAAACCGATGCCTCATCTCTTATTTGATTCCAATTTTTTAAGAGATTACATTCCTTAATTCCAAATAATAAAATCACTACAATCTGTATGCATTTTGAAATTACTGTAAATTTATTTTGCCAAACTAATGTCAAAAATATATGTTTTCTCAAAATTCAGTTGACGCATTATTTTAAAATCACATAATTTATTTTATAATCAGTCACATGCAGTTTTTTCAAATACAAGTCGGGCGAAAATTGTATCATAAGAAATGGTATGAAAGCGTCTAAACAGGTATGTACCTGTTATGACATAATAAGAAAAACAACTTGAGATTTTCTTATCTGAGTCTTTTGATAAGTAATTTCTTTTATTAGTTAACTGTGCAGCCAAGGGTTAATTATTTTATCTCGTTGGCTGGCTCAAAATACTAAGATAATTTTTAATTAATTGGAAAACTAAATTTATGAGAAAACTTTCTTAATTTAAAATTAGTTTGGCTAATAATATAAATATTTTTCGGAACAAAATAAGATATAAGTATTATTTAAAAAAAAACACTTATAAAATGCAGTCAAGTACCTCTGAAATAGTTGACATTTGCATTGTATATTTGCATTGTGTGAATTTTGCACACACGTGCGCCCGTTTCTGGAGCGGAAATAGATTGCCAACTTTGTCGTCCCTAATAGCAAGTAGTTTTTTGTACCCCCTTAATATAGATCCCTTCGAGGGTCGCCTGTTGGTTTATCACAATTCGATCCTCGTTTGCTGGGGCGCATTAGTCAGTAATAACGAAATCCTTTTCAAATGATGTGATGTGATAATGAAGCTTGTAAACTCTAAACGCAGGGGCGGCGATATCATAACTAAATTAGTTATTTATATTCAATAATGTTTATTTTATTTATTCATAATGAATTAACGATAAGAACTTAATTAAGGAACTATGCTATTCACAGCGTTACACAAACCATCTATGGTTTTACCGAACGCTGCGCATGTGTGAGAGTTTTGAAATCGTCAATGATGATTTAGCTATTGTGACTATATCATCGACACCAAGCAATGAAAAACATTTTTATTTGTTACGTATTTTCTAAATATTGAAAAATCCATTTTGAAAAACGAGTACCTACATTTGTTGTTACGTAAATATATTTCATGCGGCTCGTCGAAGCATGCATAATGAAATTCAGTAACGGGTCTTTTATTTGGTTCGACATGTTTGTTATTTAATTTAAATCATGTGTGTCCGAACAGGTAAAGAGAAATATTTTTTAAATAATTTTAATTTTGAATTTCGGTTAATGTCCTATTTTAAACAATTTGCAGAGCATTTACGCAGTCGAATAATGGAATGAACAACGTACACTTTTGATTACTGCTATATTTATTGAATGCATACGACGGTCACTGCTAGATTATAGTTTATGTTTCTTTAAAGCACATTGCCATTTAATGTCTTAAATATTGTTAAAGTTACTGTCATCTTTGTACTTAATAACTTGTTAATATAATTAAAAATCGAGGCACCGCCATTGCTCGAAGTTTCTAGCTCGGACCTTCATTTGCTCAAAGTGACTCAATGTTTTCTTTTGTCAGGAGAATAGTCTTAACTAAAGTGGTAAGACGGTGAAGTCGTACCTAGTCAAGAGATTTGCCAACTTCTTTCTACTAGCATAGAGACAACTACTGTCGTTATTGAGATAAGTATATCCCCGTTATTCTAAACGTCCCAGCGACCCGTCCGAAAATAAATCCATTAATCATGTGCTATTTTCATAAGCTTTGACATGTCATGTTTTGATTTTGTCTGAGATTTAGGTGCTTTACAAGATATCAAAAAATATATACACACACAGGCTGATTTACATGAATTCATTTTTTTTTTCATAAGGAGCAGTGATAAAAATAAAACTTAATATGCTAATTATTAGTGTTCGCAGTTTTATCGTGTTGGGCGTTTACTGTTTACTTACGATGACAGAACTGTACCATAAATCTATGGTCAAAGTAGATTCATAATGTATCATATAGCTTTGAGTACAATAAAGTACCAACACTGAATAAGTTCATTTATAAATTATAAATAAATTCATATGCGTGAAGTACACACGTTCTAAAAAAAATTAACAATAAATACAAAATACATTGGTTTGCGGAAATTAAGGGTTTCACGGGTCAAACCATAGCACGCAATTATGGCTGGAAATGTTAGGAATCGGTCACCGTCACAAATTCTAGCTATGCTTTGTCAACATGCAGGCAGCGTTCTTTTGATGCCGATGTCAGACGAATCATGTCAAGCTCTTGTACATTACTACACATATATATACCACATGATTAAAAATTAAAACAGAAACGAACCATTTTTACTTAATGTGGGTAAAGGTACTCGTATCTTTAGCAGCAAGTTGTTATTACTACGTATAGATAAGCTATAACAAGCAAAAGATGTGTTGCAAATACGACTACAAAATGTGACGTATCCTTTAAATTTGAATTTCAGGATACGTCGAATTCTTGAAATTCAAATTTCAAGGATACGTCGCAATCTTAACAGAGAAGCAAGAAACTACATTAGTTCTATTTCACTTCTTACATCTCCCAGGCTCGGTTTTTAGCACTTTCTTTTAATGTACAGACCAATCTCTACAATTTTATTATATGTATATGATTTTTTGACAGTAAGTATTTTGATCTAAAAGAAAGGGCACGCCCAAAACATTTTTTTTCCAAATGGTCAATAAACCGGAAGATGTTACGTAACATCTTCTTCTAAACAAATCTTTTTCTTACCATAAATTATCTCATTTACAAAAATTACAAAACGATTGTTAATGAGAAAAAACCGGCCAAATGCGAGTCGGACTCGCGCACTGAGGGTTCCGTGCCAACTTTAACTGAATTAGGGAATCCACTTGCTTCTACTTAGTAAAATACCACAATATTTTGTGACAGCAAATATAACCTTGTTTTTCATAGTGTTTGTATGAAGTACAAAGTTATTTATGCGGTTGTTGAAAATGTGCTATGTCTCAAAAACCTCTTGTTCGATTTCGTCCGAACCAATGTTCGTTGAAAGTATTTGATAGATCTACATTATACGTTTTATTTTAAATTTTCACTCGTTTAGTTTAAAAGTTAGATGGGGGGGACGCCCATTTTACCACTTAAGAAGCGTCTAGCTATGAAACGTGAGACTTTAAAAGAAAATGGTTTTAGAAACCTCTATGTTATTTTAAAAGACCTATTCATAGACATCCCACACGTATAGGTTTGAATAAAAAATATATTTTAGGTTTTAGTTTCATGTATGGGAGCCCCCCCTTAAATGACATTATTTTTATTATTTACAGACAGACTTGACAAATCTATAAGGGTTCCGTTTTTTGCCATTCGGCTACGGAAACCTAAAAATTATAAAATTTAAGTTATTCACGCTCTAACCTAGTCATAATTGAATTTTCAAAACAATGTCAATTAACTTTTTAATTTGTCAGGAACGAAAAGGCAAGGAAATATGGTGCTTTGTGTCATACAGCCAAAACACAAAGAAAAAAGTTTCATATCACTAAGTTTGTACCATAGAAGTACCATCCCCTATCGGAAGAGAAGAACAAATAAAAGCTGTCAAACGAAACCGATTTAGGATGACATTTATGTGTGTAAAATTGTTTATGTTTGCGTGTCAGTGATGTTTGCCATACCGCTTTTTACATTTATATCGATATCGATAAATTTCATTAGTATCAGTTATAGTAGGTATCAATATAAAACACCGGCAACGGCGGTTCCGTACTCGTAAGGTCCGCTAATTTTTTGACAAAATAAAAACAATATATATTTTTTCTCGCCAATAGTACTCGATGGATTGTGATGAAACTTTATAATAACTATAGCTCATACATCAGAATAGTACATAGACTATAATTCATAACGATATTTTTGAGATCCGAAATTTTTCGCGGGTATATAAAGCCGCCGGAACCGCGAAATTAGTAGGAAAACTAAAAGATACATAAATTACACATGTTTTTCTTTTACTATTCTATTAATTTGTAAACAATATAATAACGGTTTAATTAGTCCTACACTATTATAATAGTCAATACCTGATACCTATAATGACTGCCATATATGCACCAAACATTACAATACTCAGATGTTTTGTCAATCAGTGAAGTAACTTTAAATGAGATTACATTCCGCCCAGGTGACTAATACCAAATCGTCATGGGTTAAACATATTAGTTTACCGCGTGATCAACAGTCGACACGAAATATCTATAACTTGATACATCCCTAGTGTCAAACGAAAATTATTTCTTTACACAAAATATTCGTAAATATGTATTAAATGTTATTTGATCTTTGCTTTTTACGTAAATAAACGTTTATAGAAAAGTGTAACCATACTCACTACTTAAAAATTTAAGCACATTGGCAAAAATAAATCGTCAATTAGGACGAGTCGATTTGGAATATTTTACCTGTAAAATGAAAATCCCATCAAAAACAATACTTGTCAAAAAAAACCAAGTCTCGCAACTCAGTTGTTCTGCGGTAAAAAGTTGTGAGATCCATGTAATACCAAGTCGGTTATTAATTTATTCAGTCTCTACTTAAGCGACTTTCTGTCTTAATACGTCCAGTCTCTAAGACCGCGATCGTGGTACATAACAATTGAAAATTAATTGTGTCTGGAATCTCCGCACTCGAAGCATTAAGTTGTTACGTAATAATTAACAGCATCTTATAGTGACGCATATCAATATTAAAATTCTTTAATGTTTTATATAAATATATTGAGACTTGGCCATGAAAATTTTGATTTCTATATTGACTCGACCGGGAATCGAACCCGGGACCTCGGAGCGGCGACGCCTTGAGACACTTCAACTCAACGTTATTAGACATGAAATCGATTCTTGCTGAGCAAGTGATGCGAAGAAAATTTTACAATACTTGTCCACGCTACCACCTTCATGGTGATGTGTGGCAGGACGTTTTACTTTTTTTTAAAGTGACTGTCAATTGCGTTTTAATTTTTGTTTGAACTGAACGTGTAAAATATTTTATTTCATAATACATCTTTAAAACCTATCTATTATGTTTTACTAAACAATATACGTCGGAAAGAAACGCGGACTTATCAATAGCAACGGTCGTTTGTTAATTGTCAAATAAATATGCAGTAAATAGTTACTAAACGACGAAAAATCCTCGACTATCAGAATTTCGAATGCCGTTTACTTTTCATACTGGTTTTTAAATAGTAGTTTTGTGGCTTTCAGGGTAACATGGGATGAAGAGGGTTTTTGTGTAGCCAATACGAGTTTATGTAGGGCCGGCTAACTTATTGATGGTTATTCAAATGGCGGGCCGGGGGTGTATTCAGATGTTTATTATAGGCTTTTTACGAAAATGTTGGTTTAAAAATATTTTAGGCGATATCAGTAACGTTTGCACACTGTAAAAACAGAGCACGATTATTGGTCTAAGACCCCGTACACAATGCGACTTTTAGCATCGATGCAGACGCGCGATTTGAAAACGCGCATCAGAAAAGCGACTCACGCAATGAACAGATTTAATGTAAAATCGATGAAGTCGCGCGTTAGTATCGATGCAGTTGGCAAAATTCAGTACATAATGTGACAATATCCAGCTTCTGCATCGCAGCTAAAAGTCTTAGTCTTAGATTTACACGTAAGAGTCGAGTGCAGTTTAATTCAACTGTCCGGGCGATGATAAGCACCTACGATTATATATCCACATCATCGTCTCTTTGTGCATGGAGCAGAAAAGAGAAAATGTTTTTACTGTATGTTTTCTCTGAAACCGCTAAGCTGATTTTCCCGTAAAAATGTAACGATAGTTTTCCAGTAAATCCTGGTCAAAAATTGTGTGGATTTAGGGATTGCAATTTTCCAAATGGAAGACCTGTCAAAAACATGAAATTCGTTATCTGTTATTTTTATTAATTAAAACTTGGGAACGTAAGTTGATGTAAATATTTTTTGGGTTTCGTAGCCGAATGGCAAATAATGGAACCCTTATAGTTTCGTCAAGACAGACTTGACGAAACTAAAAGACGTCTGTCCGTCTGTATGTCACAGCCACTTTATTCTAAAACTATTAGTATTACACAGTTGAAACTTTCCTGTTAACCCCTTTACGATTCTCCAATAAAATATAAAAATAATGATGTTTGGGGGGGGGGGTTCCATACATGAAACTAAAAACTTAAAAAAAAGTGTGCCTACGCGTGCGGGTCTATGAATATAGCTTTCAAAGTCACATCGAGGTCCCAAAACCATTTTCTCTAAACGCCTAACGTTTGAGAGATAAACGAGTCCAAAGTGGTAAAATGGGCGTCCCCCCCCCCCCCCCATCTAACTTGTAAACTAAGCGAGTGTACATTTTGAAAAAAAAATATTATGATCTTGATCTTGACAAAGACATTCGACGAAAATTTCAATTTCAATAACCGCAAACATTACTTTGTTAATCATACAAATACTATAAAGAATATAGTTTTATTTGCTGTCAACAAAATATTGTGGTATTTTGACTATGTGGAAGTAAGTGGATCTCTAATTCAGTTAAAATTTATACAAAGGGGAAATCCTTGTGTGCGAGTGCGACTCGCACTGGACAGTTTAATTATGAATTGATATTTTTAGGGTTTAAGGTGCCTCTAAAGAAATAAGATCACTTTGTTGTCCGTCCGTCTGTCTATCCCTACCCTTTTTCTTGCGAACGCGTAAAGGTCTCAAGCTTAAATGTATTAAATATTAAATACTCAAGTCCCCAGTGTCTATAAGCTGTGAAAAAATAACTAAGCCAACGCAATCAAACGATACAGCCGTTTATGTCGCAAATTACCTCTCAGAATACTCAGGATCCTGAACTTTGGTACAAAAGCATAGATGAAGGAAAAATTGCGAATGCTGTAATTTTTGTTATCCTAAAAAAATATAAAAATATAATATAAATTAGATGGGAGATATTAAATTGAGTTTCATTAAAAAAATAAGGTTATAATACCTTTAAGTTGTAACAAAATCAAACTTCTATTTAAAGGCAATCAAAAGAAACAGTAATTCAAGCCGAATATTTTTAAACTCTCTACTACTCGCAGGGAATCAAAATCCAAATGGTACTTCCAGACAATCTATAAAAATCTTTTGATTAAGCATGAATCAATGTTTTGTAGCACATGTAAAAAAAAGCAATACGGAACCATCGGTGCGCGAGTTCGATTCAGTTTTTTTAAATACGAGTATTATGGTAAATATTTAGGTTTATATATTTTTATCCTATTATATGTCCTACTTGCATACTTGTTAGTTCACTTTGAAAATTATTAAGATTAATGGTTGTAATAATTTGTGTTAAAAGCAAGAACTTAATTAATATCTTCCTTATTAAAAAAAACAAAATTAAGTTTAAGTATATGAAAATAATCACTCAGCTATGTACCGGTAATCTATCCTTCTGCACCACGGGGCTTCATTGACTACACTTATAACCAACCCTATGTATGTCGCCGATGTAACACCACATAGAGGGCTTTTACGTTATAACTGATAATATTCTATTTGAAAGCGGAAATGTCCGTGATGTAGTGGCTAAGCACTCGTGGATTCGAAACGTTGCTGCTCCGCGACGAGCTTGATTCTAGGTCAATATTTTGTCGGGTCTGGGTGCTCTAGTACCAGCTTTGTTTCTGATTTCTTAATACAAGTGCATAAGCTACTTAAATAATTAAATATTTATTAACTTTGTGTAAATTTTGTATCAGAACGAATTTAAACGTGAATGAATCGTTACTTTTAAATATTTATTAGTTTATATATATAAGCTACTGGCGGTTCACCGCGACTGCGTTTGCGTTTAAGTTTGCTCTCTCCCCTCCCGTCGCAACGTGATGTTTCATATTTACGGTAATTACAGCAACAGCATCCGATATTAAAATGATACCATATTGTCACTAGATACTAAGGCACAGTAAGGTATTTCATTTCAGTTTCATATCTTACAATCTTACTAATATTGTAATGTTGTATGTGTATCAATATCGTATTTACAGATGTATTCACTACTATGGTATGTCATATAAACTGTTGTTTGATACCTAATAAATCAGTATGTATCCAGCTATCGTGTTCTTACTATCCCAACCTCATATGGCGACCCTGCCAGAGGCTCGAAACCGGTGTTTACGAATTCCTTAATCCATATAAGGACGCGCGCTTCACGATGCATCTGAAGTATTGCATTAGACCTTTGTACTCGGCGAGAATTAGTTACTTGATAACCAAAATTAATTATCGAGATGGGTTCAACGCAAACTAAGGAGGAAGTCGTGGTGGCCCAAACCGCATCTGGAGGCAGGAATGGTTCAGGACTTGAGCAGCTACATGTCCACGAAAGTACCACTAACATCATACTGCTACTTATTTTGACGCTGTTGTTCCTGGGTCTTCTCTACCTTGTTTTTAAAATTTATAAGAATTGTCATATTAAATGGATGACAAATGAAATAAATCGACACGCATTGAGGAGGTCAATAGCTTATTTCCGAAGAGACCCAAGGCTGGAATCCAAGGAGGGCGAAGTTTAAAAGCCCAGATGGCATTTTATATAGAAGAGTTCATATCAGAATCAAGGCTATCGGAATAATTAATACATGTCAATAACACGGAATAACTACATGTATATTAATAATAATTAGAACGGCCAAGTTCGTCATCATTATAGTGTCTATTTGGTAAACGTAAATAGCTCCGTAATAGTGAGATCGTGCAGTGGAAACATATCAAGTGTCATATTTCAATAGTGTGTTACTCCGACGGACTTATGAACTTTAGACATTCTATTTAGTTATATTATGAAATCTAAAAAGTAAATAAGATTATCGGGTTAATGTGTTAATATAAGTATGCATACCTTTTGCCATACCTATTTTTGTAGATAGATATATATATTTATGGATCATATTTTAAATAATATTTTTAAATCATTAAAAGAAGTTAGAACTTATTTAATAAAGATCGGTCCCAGTAGGCGTACGGGTCCTATTCTGGAAGCTAAATTACGAGAGGCTGTCAGTATAAAGAATGAATATAATATTTTCCTAGAAAAATTAAATAATGTTATAGGTAGCATAAAGGCTGAGGACTTCGCTGTTATATTAAAAACTTGCGAAAACTTCGATAAAATATACAAGCAAATATTATTTTTATGCTCAAGTGAATCAGAAATTGATCAAACAATGGCTAAGTTTGACTTAAAGGTTGCATTAAGTTTATTTCCAGCTCCATCGGACGACGAATCGAGTATTAAACAACTCGTGGATAGTATTGAATACTACAGTACGGAACTGGACGAGGACTCAAAGAAAAGGTTGGTACATTTTGTTTTAAAAAATAGAATTACTCAAGCCGCCAAATTAAAACTCAATTCAAGTTATTCATCTGTTGATGCGTTGATCACCGATATTAAAAGACATTTGTTGCCTTAAAAATCAGCGACTGCAATCCAACACAAATTATTTGATTTCAAACAAAATAACCTATCTATTGATGACTATGGAAAGCAAATTTCTGAGATGTTCGTTGACTTAACCATTTCACAGGCCGGAGGTAATGAACATGCTTTTGGGGTTCTTAAGCCGTTGAACGAAAAGCAAGCTATGAAATGTTTTGCCAATGGCTTAAGAAAACGAAGACTTAGCACAGTGATAACGGCAAGAAACTACGATTCTCTCAAAGATGCCATACAAGCGGCTGTGGACGAGGACATTACGTCTTCTAGCTCCGCTAATATGATGTATTTCAATCGCTATAATCAAAACAATAACAATTCCAGGAGCTTCGGGAATCGTCGTGGCCAAAGAGGAAGGTCGAGAGGTACGTCATACACAGGTGCAGGTCGTGGTGGCGGGCAGCAGCGGCGCGGCGCACCCGCCGGCGAGCAGCGCGGCGCGTCTCGCAGCTGGAGAGGCCGCCAAGCCACGGGTCGCGGTGCCCGGCGACCGTTTTCGAGAGGTACGAATAGGTCTTATTATAATAATAACCAACAATCGCACATACATACTTTGACACATTCTGATACTCAAAATGTACAAAACTCTGAAGAGAGTATTCAGTTTTTTCGGGACGAATGAAATCATTTTTTCTTTGAATAATTCGTACAGCATTAACTTATTTGGTCAGAATAGTTATTTGTACAGTCTGTTAATTTATACGGGAGCATCAATATCGGCTATCAAGCTCAGGCACGTATTCAACCAAGGCATTCCAATCCATAAACAGAATATTAATGTCATCGGAATAGGAGGCAAAGTTCAATCAATAGGATATGTGTACCTAAACTTTTTCTATAGAAATCAAGTGCTGACACATAAGTTTTATGTTTTCGATTCCTTACCATGTAGGACAAGCGGCATAATTGGACATGACTTTTTAAACAAGTATAAATCAGTTCTAAACTTTAGTAACAATTTTTTATTACTTTGGAATAACAATGTAAACATAACAATTCCATTGTACCATACAAAAAAAAGTATAACGATTCCGGCTAGGAGCGAATCTATTCATTTTATAAATACGTCTCAAACTGAGGAAAGTGTTGTTTGTACGTCAGAATTGAAACAAGGAATTTTTATAGCTAGTGCTTTAGTAAAACCAGTGAATGGGACTATACCAATTCGCATACTTAACACAACTGATACCGATTTGACCTTAGATAAAATTAATCCTATTATTCAAAAAGCAACAGATTACAATATCGGTTTATTTGAAAAAACAAATAATGATGCAAAACGAGTTAAGATGTTGCTTTCAACTTTGAAAATGAATCACCTAAATAAAGAAGAACAGGCATCAATTGAGAAAATTGGCGCAAAATATTCTGACATCTTTTATCTCGAAGGTTATAAATTGTCAACAACAGACATATACTCTCACAAAATTTATTTAAAGCCTAACATTTTACCAGTGTACACGAAGCCTTATAGACTTCCTGTATCACAGAAAAAAGAAATAAGTAAGCAAATAGACAATTTAATTGAACAAGGTATCGTAGAGCCATGCAACAGCGAATGGTCTAGCCCTGTCCTTTTGGTGCCAAAAAAATCTGATTCAAATGGGGAAAAGAAATGGCGGTTGGTCATCGATTATCGCAAGCTCAATAATAGTATACAAGATGATAAGTTTCCTCTGCCTAATATCTCAGAAATTTTGGACTCTCTGTCAGGTTGTGTTTATTTTAGCCATTTAGATTTGAACCAAGGATTTTATAACGTCAATTTAGACAAAGATAGTAGAAAGTATACAGCTTTTAACTCAGGGCAATTCCAGATGACACGCATGCCTATGGGTCTTAAGACAAGTCCCAGTTCGTTCTCCCGTATGATGACAATGGCCATGTCTGGTCTTACATATGAAAAATGTCTAGTATATCTTGATGATTTGATCGTGCTAGGACGTTCCCTTTTTGACCATAATAAGAACCTAACTGACGTTTTTGAGCGTCTACGAAAGGTAAATCTCAAATTAAATCCATCCAAATGTAACTTTTTAAGAAAAGAAATGCTGTATTTAGGCCATGTAGTTTCGAGCGAAGGTGTTTTACCTGATCCAGCTAAAATTGAAATAATAAAGAATTACCCAATCCCAAAAACCGCGGAAGAAGTTAAACGTTTTATAGCTTTTGCTAACTACTATCGCAAGTTTATTCCAAATTTTGCAGAGAAATCTTATGATCTTAATACGTTATGTAGAAAAAATGTTAAATTTAAATGGGATGAACACTGTCAAAAATCTTTTGATACATTAAAATCAAATATGATGCAGCCGCCAGTTCTGCAATATCCAGATTTTTCAAAAAAGAATAAGTTTTTATTGCAAACCGACGCATCAAATTATGCTGTTGGCGCAATTTTATCAAACATAGACGGACGTCCTGTTGCATATGCTAGTAGGAGCCTTAACAGAGCTGAAAAGAACTATCCCACTATAGAGAAAGAACTTTTGGCGATAGTATGGGCAGTTAAACACTTTAGACCATATCTCTATGGTAGTACTTTTAAAATAATGACTGACCACAAACCATTGATTTACTTATTTAATCTTAAAGATCCGTCAAGTAGATTACTTAAATTCAAACTTATTCTAGAAGAGTATGATTACGAGATTGAGTATGTTAAGGGTAGAGAGAATGTGGCTGCAGACGCATTATCTCGACTCACAATAACATCAAAGGAATTACAAGAGATGAGTGAACACATTGGTGTTATGACAAGAGCGCAGCGACGTAAACATGACACTGCGCCTTCGGTTGACATAGTTCCTACGGACGATTGGCCTGATCAACCAAAAGTCGTAGAAACTCATGTAAAACCTAAGGAATCAGTGGAGTTAAGATTTATTAATACTTTAGAGTTAGAAAAATTAAGGAAATATAATAAGGAACTTAAAGACACGAAAACTTTTGTATACAACGAGAAAGGAAACACTATTTTCATAAACCCAGCTTCTCGATTGCAAATTACTCGAGCAGAATTTGCGAGAGAACTGAGTCAATTGTGTGATGAAATAAATGTAGACGAAATATATTTTATAAAAAATAAGTCTAACAAATTATTTATAGAGAAATTAGCAAGTAAAATAAAAGAAAACGAAGAATGGTCCGGACCGAGATTAGTTATTTTAAAAGACATTGTTAGAATAGACGATAAAGACGATAAAAGAGTAGTGCTTAATGATTTCCATCTTCTGCCCACGAGTGGCCACGCGGGCATAAGATGAATGATTAATAATATTCGCAAGTATTATTTCTAGCCTGGACTTGATAAAGATGTTAGAAATTATGTAAAGAAGTGTCCAGATTGCCAAAAACAAAAATATACAATTCATGTGAAAGAACCAATGGTTATTACTTCTACTGCGAAGACGACATTTAAAAAGATATTTTTAGATTTAGTAGGACCTTTAGATAGAGATAATAATAATTATTCTTATATACTAACGATTCAGTGCGAATTATCAAAATATGTATGTCCATATCCTCTAATAAATAAATCGGCATCTGAAGTCGCACGCTGTTTTGTCACCAATTTTGTACTTAATAATAAGTGATTATAATAAATGGCGAGCACGAAATTGTACATAAAAACAGAACAAAGCCTTACTACGAATAAATCCTAATGTAAGAATTTTGATACTCTTTTAAAAACTATGTTATTTTGCAAAAACTACTGATATTGTAGTATATCCTATTTACTAATTGTATATTCTTCAAATATCAGGAACAAATTGTAATCCTATCAAAGTTCCATGTATGTTATTATTTTATTTTTTCTTTTAATGATGTTTAACCTTTAAAAAAAAAACTTAACCTATGCTAATTTTTTTTTACAATGCCTTATGGACGTGTTGTATGTGTATCATTATCGTATTTATAGATGTATTCACTACTATGGTATGTCATATAAACTGTTGTTTGATACCTAATAAATCAGTATGTATCCAGCTATCGTGTTCTTACTATCCCAACCTCATAGTAAATATGAAAGTTTATAAGGACGTTAAAAGTACCGAATAGATTATGATGAAACCATGCAAAAATATAGCATATAGTTATATTGGAATAGCATTTCGGCTATACTTTTTTTATAATGAGTTTTTGTGAGATAGGACAATTACGTCGGTGAAGCCGCGTGCAACTGCTATAGTGATATCAAATACTTCGACAGCGCATACTTATCTCTCTCTTTCACACTTACGGGCCTTATATGGAGGCGGAGTGTTGCACCACTGTCGTGTCGATATTAATACTATAAATATTTCTTTATGTTATAAAATATATGGAATGAATAACTACAAAATACAATATCGGAAATATTACAATTATAAAAAAAGGTGATAAAAATAAGTGTGAATACAATATTCCAATTACCAGAAAATAACCTCCATGTAAACTGAAAAACTTATGGCTAATTTACTACATAACAAAAACATAATAGGTGCGGTGATCACAACATTCACAACAGCTATTATGCGCCGGCGGCCGGTGCACGATTTATTGGAAGAATGCACGCAGTTAAGGTGGAGACAAATTTGTCTGTCGTGTCGTGTCGTGACACATCAGAACGCAATCGGTTTCATACATATAGTATGGTCGCGTTTATATTAGTGTGATGTGACGTGTCGTGATGGGATCTGAACGTTTCCATACTAAATGTATGAAACCGATTGCGTTCTGTTGCGTCACGACACGACACAGAAGCGAGTGTTTTATATTACTATAGTACTTTGTAACGAAAATTAGTAAACTTAGGTTTACGGTCAGGCATACTTAGACAAAAGCACCAATCTATTACTTGATTCGTGTTGAGCTATAATTCTTCAATGTTTCTAGCTATACGTGGCGATGCTGTATGTTACTGATTTGTGCCTTTACGGTCAGTGCAGCTGCACTCATACCGTGAATGAATCTTTCACTTTTAAATTAAATCTGGCACCGTCTGGTAAAAACAATTCAATTTTGACGAAACTGGTGCAAAATAAAATACAACATACGTTACTTTCAAAAATATTTTTAGGTTTGTTTTTTAACAGGTCGATTGATCTTTTTGACGGTAGAAGATGAAGGATTTCTTAAATAATTACAATGTGTTTGCTCTTGACTCCATATCAAGCCATGTTAAGGTAAAACAGATCAGAAGATGAAAGCGATGGTTGGTTTTTACAAAGAAATGTGATTAATTTTACCTGCAAACTTGAGTCATCACCGGCTAGCGTGGCAGGGTCTGCTGCGTTTTGGTGACAACAACAACAAATAATGGATTTCACCAATTTGATACAGATTTATCATAACCGGGTTAATGAAAAACACCTCATAAAGTTCCTCTTCCTAACAAAGTTGCCCAAAATTATGGAAGCCACTTGCCTGTCAAAATTTATCATCCATTCTTGTCTAGGGTAGGCTTGACAATGGAAACCCCCAAAAGGCATAATATCGTCTAGTAAAATAATATTATATAATAATATTGTATTGTATATGGGACACTGTCCGGTTAGAATATTTTTCGAATATATCGTTATTCATATGTAAAAAACATAAAATTAATTTCCTATCGGAAGGGATACTAATATTATGGTAGAAATATGTTTGTTTTATTTCAGAATTTCCCTCCAAATGTTTTGCGAGTCAATTCAAAGTATCGTGTCTGACTGAAAAATTAATCTGCGCCAGGAAAATTTTAGAGCTATGATATTTTAGTGCGCCTTCACATTAGAGGGACAGCAGCGCGCTCGCTCTAATGTGAAGGGCTTACTGCGATAATTTATGTATGAAATTATCAGCAGCGCGTCTGTCGCGCAACTGTCGCGCTGCTAAAGTCGCCTAAGTGTGAAAGCACTCTTATAATTTCAAGTGTCGCCTGAAAGCGGAAGAATCGTTTGATAGACTTCAGATAGCATTTATGGATGAAAGTCCCTCCAAGGCCACCGTGTTACGTTGATATAACGAATTCCAGCGCGATCGGCCAACCTTGGCGGATGAAGAACGAAGCGGTCGCCCTTTGACAGCTATTACGAAAGAAAACTGTGAAAAATTTCAAAAAATAATCAAATCTTCGCGTGAGGAGGATAGTATCACGCTAGGTGCCTCACTACTTCACCGACGCTCAGAAGCAGGCCCGGGTGGAATGGTGCCGTGATATGCTGAACAAGCAGGCTCGTCTTGGCGCGTTCACGGAATTGTTACAGAAGATGAGTTCTTGATTTATCAATATGATCCAGAAACCAAGCGCATGACGACAGTTTGGATGTTTCAAAATGAACCAACGCCTACCAACCAAAGTAAAGCGATCTCGGAGCAGGGGTAGATTTTGATCGCCAGCTTATTTTATATGACTGGCCACTTGGTGTCAATTCCTTTACGAGATTAAAAAAGCATCAACGCCGAATGGTATACCGCCAAATGTTTGCCAGAAAGTTTTTTCTGTTGTGAGCAACAAGCGACCAAACACTTCTCTCCGTGGACTACAGTACTGCTCCACCACGACAACGCGCCTGCCATGCAATGCAACCACACAACGCGCTTAAAACGAGGGACTTCCTAGACAGCATGCCAGTCAAACGCCTTGTTCTCCCTCCGTAAGATTTCTTTTTATTTCCAAAAATCAAAAATCTGCTCTAAGGGATACAATTTTAATTGCCGGAAGATACGCTGGCTGCGTACGAGTAGGCTGTAAACGAAATGATTGCAGCGGACTGGAAAAAGTGTTTTGAAAACCGGTTCAGAATCAGCATGAATATTTGTATAGAGGCTGGTGGAGAGTAACTTGAAAAGATTTAACAAAAATATATGTACCTGTAGAACCATTTTTTATAGTATCGCACAACTTTCATCATGTCATACTGAGGTCCGTCTGAAAATACAAATTTTTGTTTTCGCACACTCTATTTTAATGTTACCTCTTGATCCCAAATTCAGTTCATCGTATTTTTTATCTTTAAGGAATTCTCAGTTGGGAATAGGTTTCAGCTTCTGTTTGTTTTAAATTTTACGGGCAAAGTAAAATATCGGGTAGCACAGAGTAAAATACCTAAATAAATAAGGATCTTTTCCTGAATATTTAGAAACGAAAGTTTGTGTACATAAGAACATTGAAAACGTAATAATTAAGTGTAATTACTCTCAGTAGGGTGCAGTGTTATAAAATATATATAATATTTATTTTCATATTATTTCTGTTATGTTATATGTATGTTAGTCTGTAAGGTATTTATTCAATGGGACTAATTGCTTTTGTAATTATTTTTAGCCTGATTATAAATAAATAAATAAAATAAAAAAATAACGTGGTATCCGTTTTAAACAAGGTTATTTCGGACAACGGACAGCTTCTAACAGCAGCAGCTCGCATTGCATTTGTACAGCAGCACACACAGATCCATTAAGTTATCTGAAAAATGACAGCATGGCGATACGATCGAAAAGGGTTGCCATCTTAAAAAAATACAATTCTAGATATTTAATTATTCGTCATTCGTAACTAATATGATTAAAATTTAAACCAAAATTATTTATTTTAAGAAATAATTTTGTTAGAAACTAATTATAATATTTTAGGAAAAAAAATTGTTAGAAAATAATTATGTTTTGCAAGACAAAGATAAAATAAAAATTATTATAGATAATTGGCATTGTCTACTACCTATAAGTGCTTAAGAGTATATTTGGGCAATTTTACTATTCACCTCTTACTACATTACTCTCTACAACATACACTCTCTACTAAATGTATCGTACATTTAATTATTAATTCATCACACTGAAATTATTAATGGTTGTTTCTTTTTTGTCAGTAATTTGTAAATAAATAAGATAAAATAAGTAAATAGTTTTGATTACCTTCATCAATAATGTTACTCACACTTACTTGTAGTCACAGTCACTTGTAAAAGTGAAAACTGTAGTTCCATTTTTGGCCATTCTTCAGATGTACTATCAGTGGCACTATTTTTATCTATTTACCGGTTTTCTCAGAGCACTCTGTGGTGCAACTGCATAGAAAAATAAACTGGGACTACCTGATCTTATTTTTTTCTGTCAACATGACATACATTGCTCCGATCCCAAGCTAAGTAGCTAAAGCACTTGCGTTGAGGAAATCGGAAACAACGGTGGTACCACAACACCCAGACTCGAGACAATATAGAAAATATCATTTTCTACATTGACCCGACCGAGAATCGAACCCGGAACCTCACGAGATGGCGACGCTTGAAATCAGCGTGCTAGCCACTCGACCACGGAGGTCGTCGTTAATATCTGGCAGTTGCACCACAACTTGCGTAAACAATAGAACACGCCATTCCTCAATCATATTACACAACGCTATAACCTCCAGCAATGCTATGTGTATGCAAATTCGCTTGCATATTGCAGATTCACCGCATTGCCTGGTATTTCCCGGGGGATTCACTAATATATAACCCAATACTGTAAATGTTACAACAATAATCGTCAGGAAAAATGACTCGCCTGTAACAATAGAGCCGTTATGGATATGAGATTTCCGATTTGGGAACGGATAAGAATAAATATGTTTTTTATCGATATCAGATATTCTTAATATATCTATGCTACGTTTGTTGCCAATGGTGCTTTAATCGTTTTTTATGACTCAGTCATCCACTTGAATGTTGAATAGTCAGTATTTTTCTTTAGAAACTAACTAGATTGATAAACAGTCCATCATTATTGGGTAAAACTACTTTTAGGAAAAATCAAGCACAAGGCAAATGGCTGCCTCCTCATATATTACTTACTATAACTGTACTTACCTGGCATAGGGGACACCGTGATTGAACAATATATTGTTTACCCCAAAAGAAAAATTCCATGCGACAGATCAAAAGTTAATTAATATGAGTTCGTTTTTTAATCTAGTTTAAAAATGTAAAATATTCGCAGAATGCAGCGTTTTCACGGGTTATGAAACTAACTATGAATTGACTCAATCTCTTCCACACTGTCTAGGGCCCATACTAGAAGTGTCAACAATTGTTAGCAGAATCGACCTTCAAGTACCTAGCGCCATCTTTTTTATTTCATATTTATATATTTTATTCGATAAAGGCGCATAACAGGTTACAATTAATAATCAATAAAGTATACTTAACAAGACTTAATGAGCTAAATTGTAACCTAACAAAAATGGAATCTAACAGTTAGATTTACGTCTTGAGTTTCATGAATATTTAAATGTAAAAAAGGAAGAAGAAAACAAAGACAAAAATACATAACTCAACACAATACCGTAGTAGCAAGACAGTGAAGCAATGCTCCTTCGAAAGGCATTTGGATTTTCAGTGAATATATCAATGTCATTTTAAAGGCGACACATTTGGACGATTGGATTATAGAACGATGTATTATTACATTAAACTTCGAGAGAAAATATTCTTGAGCTACGAGATTTGTAAACATTGTTGAAATTAATGGTTGATAATAAGAGAGGGGAGTCGATAAAGAAGTTAACAATTTTGTGCAAAATATGAGTTAACGGCGCTTACGTCATTCCTCTAGGGAATCATCTGTGCGGCCTTAGTGTAACCATTTCCAATAAACGCCATCTAGGCAATCAAATAAACCGTCACTTTTGCATTTTACTACAAAAAATGGCCAAGTGCGAGTCAGACTCGCACACTAAGGGTTCCGTGCAAACTTTAACTGAACGCGCCGCCTTTAACGGGACGCATATTTTACCACTTTGGAGGCGGTATCATTCAAATGATGTCATTTTAAAGACCTACCCATAGACACCCTACACGCATAGGTTTGACATATTTTTTTTAAACCTTTTTATTTCATGTATGGGAGCCGCCCCCTAAATATCATTATTTTTATTTTTTTTTATAAAAATCGTAAAGCGGTAAAAAGGATACATCTACCTACTGAGTTTCAACTGTGTAATACTTATAGTTTCAGAATAAAGTGGCTGTGACATAAGGACGGACAGACAGACAGACAAACAGACAGGAAGGATTCCGTTTTTTGCCATTCAGCCACGGAACCCTAAAAACAATTCCTTGCGCTTACATACAAAAGCTAACTGTCAATTCTATGGCACAAGCCATCATTTGGGTGTGCGGACTCTCTACCAAACAAAACAATTTTCGGGTCATGGATGTTTTATTAAATCGTTACGTCTCTAATTTTTTATAAGTACAATCCCAACAAGATAGAAGCCAAGTAAATACATTATGGTGTATCAATAATTTAACCCTTTTTTTGCAATATGCTGAAGTTAAGTCTCTTGGTGTATTTCTCTAATCAAACATGAAACGACTCGGCGAAGCGACCTATGGCTGTCTCCTTTATAGTAAAAAAATCTGACCTCACAGGAACAGCTATAAAGCACCGAATGACAGAAAAAATAAAATATAGTCTGACTAGTAAAAGTTAGCCAGAATCCTGGGAAATAAAAGCTCGAAACGAATTGGACAGAGTGTTACGCTAGAGTTGTTGTAAGTGACTTTGCCACAAGGTTCAGTATTTGGTTTCAGTCGGAATCGATCATCCTACAGATTCGGTCGCCGACTCACGGAGGGTACTTGAAGACTGTTTGCTATGTCTAATCCGATCTAGTAGGATGGCAGCAATCTCCTTCATTGCTAACAAGTTTTCATGGTCCATATCGACGATTGCGTTTCATCTAACTTTTAACGATAATTTTAAAGTACTGACTTATAGAAAGTTGCCGTACTGTAAGCATCTGTTATTTCGACTGGAAAATTAAACTGACTGCGTTTGAACTATTTCAACGTGAGCGTCAAGATGACGGGATCAAGTCCCCAATTTGAAAAGTAACACATTAATACCTCAACACCCGAGCGGTCGCATGCGACCGCATAACAATAGAATACCTATTGTGTCTCGTTCACATACGCTTGAGGGATTAAAATGTTAATACTACATATGTACTATTTGTACCCCGAACCAGACATTTGTACCTCGAAAGGTAAAATAAATAAAATAAATATCCTTTGGACATTCCCACACATCGCCAGCTAGTCCCAAAGTAAGCTACTCAAAGCTTGTGTCATGGGTGCCAGACAACGGATATAATACTTTAATACTTTTTGTTTGTAAATACATACATGATATACATAGAAAACACCCAGACCAATACAAACAGACACGTTCATGCACACAAATGTTTATATTGTGCGGGGATCGAACCCGCACCCGCTGCGTAGTAGGCGATTTCTCGACCACTACACCAGACGGGTCGTCAAAAGGGTAGGTAAAGGAAGTAAGTTAAGATCTTCCTGATCCCGCCAATTTGACATCTAAGTGGCGCGACCTTCTATAAGCGCTACTCAGAAGCAGATAATTCACATATAAAAACTTAATACTACAATGTACATGTATTTACTCAATTTTCAACATAATTGTAAGTGCAAAATTAAAGTTATGTGATTAAAACATTGGTCCCGCCAATTTGACAATTCATGTTATCGCTGAATTCAAATAAAAATTGATATAACTCGTACAAAATCAAATGTAGAAACTTAGTACGGCATAAGTACATGAAATTGTGTAATTTTAATTTTCATAATACAAGTACATCAAAAGTTATTCTCATACATCGTTATTTATTTTCGTACCCAGTATATTTTTTAGAATTGAACAGATGTATGCAGTAATGAAACAAGAAATGTTTTGGTCATCAATGGAACCCCTAATTATTGAACGTAGATTGCATTTAACGAGGTAATTATCACCTTACCGTATGTAAATCATACATGTTATGAGAAAATATTATTGAATTTGAGGGTAGTTCTTCGATTGCGTTTCAACCAAATTACTTTTTGTGGCGGAAATGTGTCGTCATATTATTGTATGCGAGTGCGCTTGATAACAACAGTTAATTGTAGTAATATTGTCTCTTTTAATATCCATATTTACACGCGTGTGACATAATATCAAGTTATTTTATATATTTATGTGTTAACTACGTTCAAAGTTACCAATGAAGAGGAAAATACAAACATCAAAACCATATTCTACTCACTATTATCTACTATATTTTTTGAACTAAATGATCTGAAGAAGATTTGAAATTCCGAAACAAATTGTCTAAAAAGGGAAATGCTATTCCATAGTATCTGCTATAGAGTTTATAGCTCCACCTACATCTAGCGGCATCGGACATTATCGAGCTCACATTTCTCGACTAATTGGAGTGCTACCATGACGTAAAGACGAAAGTTACGAAGAGTCAAACGTACATAGTGCTGCCTGCCTCGGTGGCGCAGCGGTTAAAGGATGCAACTTTAAAGCGACGGCTGCGCCAGAGGACCTGGGTTCGATCCCCGGGTCGGGCCAAGAATATGTTCCTGGGTTTTTCTGTTCAAATTTCTCAGTGTAGCCCAGAGTTTGGAAGTTGGCGGTGTTTCATCCCCGTGCCTCGGAAAGCATGTAAAGCCGTTGGTCGTGCGCCTGAGCTCTCTCCGATCGTGTCAGATTGCTGTCCCATCGGGCTATGAGAGTGAGAGGGATAGAGATAGTGCACCTGTGTTTGCGCACACACTTGTGCACTGTCATATGTCCCGCGCAGTCGGTTAGTCGTTGTGACTAGCCACTGTAGTCGAAATCAGCTAGGGGGACTATGTATTATATACATAGTGCCTTATTGCTTAATATATGCGCAAAAATAAGTCTTTTCAAACTTTATTTTTATTATATGAGTAATTTTATTCATTACAATACTAAAGGGAAGTTATAATTAGAGTTTCATCAATATAATTATCAAAACCATTTTTTTTTATTTCTGCATAAATGTGTCCATGTCAGAGATAACGATAATGACAGATAACTTTTGATGTACTTAAATTATGAATGTGAAAATAACAGAAGTTCATGTACTCAGGCCGTACTAAGTTTCTACATTTGATTTTGCACGATTTGTTACAATTTTATTATGAATTCAGCGATATCATGAATCGTCAAATTGGCGGGACCAATGTTTTAATCACATTATTTTAATTGTGCACTTACAATTATGTTGAAAATTGAGTAAATACATGTACATATATATTGTTAAATTAAAAATAAATATGTAGTACTTAGTTTTTGTATGTGAATAATCTACTTTTGAGTAGCACTTATAGAAGGTAGCGCCACTTTGATGTCAAATTGGCGGGATCAGGAAGATCTTGACTTACTTCCTTTACCTCTAGAGGTACAAATGTCTGGTTCGGGGTACAAATAGTACAAATGTAGTATTAACATTTTAATGTGTTACTTTTCATATTGGGTACTTGATCCCGTCATCTTAACGCTCACATTTCAACGATAGGGCAATGAAAAAAATGTGTGCGTGTCAATGTTCTTATAAATATGACTGAAAAATATAACTTACTTGATTGGTTAAAATGTTTTCACTATAAGACCCCTTACACACTGGACTGGGACTTTTAGCATCGATGCAGTCGCAAAATGTCAACCTTTATACACTGCGCTATTTTTAAGCATCGATACAGTCGCTATGCTAACGCGCGTTAGCATCGACACAGTCACGATGCAGGAGCTGGAAATTGTCAAATTATATACTGAATTTTGTTTTTGGCTCTTCTGCATCGATACTAACACGCGACTGCATCGATGCTTAATTTAATCTGTTCATTGCGTGAGTCTCAATGCTGAAGCACGTTTTTAAAACGCGTGACTGCACGATGCTAAAAGTCACAGTGTGTAAGGGGTATAACAGAGAGAGAGCCCGGCGCTTAACTTTCAGCCGATCTGATACCACGATGAAGTAAACTGGTTTCCCATAAAATATCGACGTATATTTTACTACTTTGGAAGCGTCTTTCAAACGTTAGACTTTACAAGACCTCTCTTTAGGAACCTCTATGTCATTTTAAAAGACCTATTTATAGACACGCATAGGTTTGAAAAAAAAACCGCTTTAGTTTCATGTGTTGGGAGCCCCCTTAAATATCATTATTTTTTTATTTTTTGCTGATACACGGATAGAGGATACATCTTACTACCAAATTCCAACAGTGTGATGCTTATAGTTACAAAATAAAGTGACTGTGACGGTGATACGGATGGCAGACAGACAGACAAACTTAAAGAAACTATAAGGGTTCCGTTTTTGCCATTCGGCTACGGAACCTAAAAAGCTAATTTATAGCTCAAAAATGGGTCCCGATTGTACCCATTTGATACCGCAATAATAGTGATGACAGCAGATTTTGTAAAAAATACAGAAAATCGAAGTCTGCCAGTATTTCTATTGCCGGAAGTGCTTGGCAGACGCTTTCAAAGGTGACCGTCGGGACCCATAATTTAACCCATTAGATACCACGATGAAACTTATTCCAATCTGTAGGTGTGATCCTAGAGATCAGGAAAATAAACGTCTGCCAAAGCTTCTTCTGCCGAAACAAGATAAAGATAATTAAGATTATAAGAGCAGATTAATTCTTCACTTCTGCGGCAGCTTGTCACAAACAAATATACAAGAAAAATGATTTTAATATGTGTATTGTATTGTTCAATAATCTTCCGGGTGACATCAAAGTATTCACTGACAAAAACAATTTCAAATCTAAATTGAAAAAATGGCTGGGGCAACATTGCTTCTATAGTTTTAAGGAATTTATGGAATTAAAAATTAAAAATAAATAATTGTAATTATGAATGACATAGCTATTTAATTAAATCTGTTATTACAATTAAATTAACCAAACTATGTTGTACCTTTGTAATGTTAGCTTTCACACACTATTTGCATGCCATTGTATGGTTGAGTGCACTGGGCTTGTATTTTTTTTTTACCACAAATGTACTGTACTTTGGCAAATAAATGTTTTTTACTTTACTTTTTTTTACAGCTGGCGTCGATATGTCAGCAGCAGCCGTCAACATGTCGTCGACGTGTTGTTGACGCACCATCGGCCACAGCCGTTGTCAGCAACCACACGAACCCTAGACTATACCTAGACTATAAAATAATAAATATGCGCCAGACAACACACCAATTGTCGTGGTTTCCAAGAAAGGAATTTTCTTCCTTGTGTTACGAATACTAAACAACAATTGTGACGGGGGCGTCTCCCATAAATACATACATACATAGTAAAACACGTCTTTGAAAAAGGTAAAAATATTCGTCACACAAACATTTGCCCAATGCTTAGGATTCGAACCCACAACGACCGGCGTAGTCAGGAGCTCTAACCAATACAACAAACGCGTCGTCAATCTCGTTGTTATTCTTTTTTTTTTCCTCAAGTTACCAGCATACTTAACACATTGAGGCCAAACAATATTTTTCTATTTGTCTTGTTTAATGGCAGCCAAAGCTTTAAAATAAAAATAAAGTGGACAAAAGTAAAGGCCACTGAAATGTATTGACAATTCATTGCCCAGTGGCAGGAGCAATACTTACATTTATGATTTCAATTTTAATCCATTTTGGAACTAAGAGACGAACGGTCAATTATTGTGTGCATAAAAACTTAACTGCGCAGTTACGATCTGAGTGCAGTTTATATAGTCCATAACTTTTATTTTATCAATAAAATTTTAGATGGCTGTTTTTTAACATGATTAAACAATTCAAAATTTGTGTGTCTAGTTTTTCATATTTATTCTGTCTCCATCAATATTTTATTGTTAATGTCTCGTAACATAATTTCATATGTAAACGGCCTTGTATGTAAATAACCTTCTTATTATTTCTAATTTTAAGCAACCATGTTCGTGTTGAAGGGCTCCGAAAAATGTAAAATAAAATAAAATATTATCTTGCCTTAATTTTATTTATTTATTTATATATTCTTTATTGCACAAACAAAATGAAGGACAAATAGAGGACTTAACGCTTTAAAGCATTCTCTACCAGTCGACATGTAGCGACAGTAAATGAGAGTGTTTCAGAGCTTGTCCTAATAAAAATAAAATTAAATAAGGCATTGAAACTTTCGAGATAAGACGTCACAAGCGAAATAAAGTATTTAAAAAATCAGCTTCAATAAAAGAAAAAAACAGCCACTAAAGCTAGTATGTGAATTCCGTATGTCTGCACCACAAATTAGAATTAGAAGAAGCCTAGCGTATGCGTATGTCTATCGCCTCGACATAACGCTTTCCGTGTTTGTAGGTACGCATATAAATATGTTGCCGTGAATGTCACGAATGTGTCTTATTTGAGAACTCATCTTGTAACATCGAGAATGAACAAATTAACCACCCGGATCGGATCAGCAGTTTCCTTCATAAAATAATCAGGACACTCCACACCAGATGTTACGTGTCAATTACGTAATCAGCGATAATAATAAACGCGTCGATTTTAATCAACACTGATTCTTCAAGTTTATTTGATCCAGTGTTTGTGAAGTTTTGCATTGATTAACTACAATCTGATTTATGCAAACTGCCATTTTCACCTGCAGACACGGATTTGGATTGCTCAGTGAATGACTTACTCGTACATCAAGCAAAAAATAAAAGTTAAACGGTATGAAGACAGTGAAAGCACAGAATAGTGCAGCCTCAGTCCTCACTAGCACTGGACTGCGCATCAAATTCGGCTACAGAGAACAGCACTAAGGAAACATTTCTGCCAAACTCTGTACAGCCCGGAAAATAGTTTCGGTCGCAATGTTTCCAGGGATTTCCATGTTATTGTCCACTCTTGCCTCGCCACTCATATTTTTATTTACATTTAATTTCGCCGCTGTCCTGCTGACCGCATACTTAATTTTGTTACGCCAACTTACGGCCAGACGTACTGGAAACGAAATTCAAGAGTAAAATTGAGTTAACTTAAAAAAGCAAAGTACAAAATACCTATACATAGCCATGTAGTGGGTATAGCATAGTTTTTTGCACAGCGCAATAAATATATTATTTGGGATTAATTGGTGTAAGAGGCAGTCTAATGAAAATATGATAATTAATGACTAGACTAGAAGCTCTTAATTATGTTTTAACATAATAAAGTGCAGTCTTAATTTGTAATTTCATAACCGAATATAATAGATTTACTTATAGAGGATTTATATTTACTACAATTTGTGGAATGATCTCTTAATTTACTGAAACACATCATCCCAATTTACCCTAGTACTATATATCTTAGTCCCATTCCATGGTAAGTGGGAAAAATGCTTAGTTTTCTTCTCAACCGCGACGCGTGTCAGTCAAGCTTTCGAGTTTTTCTTTCACAGAGAAAAGAAATAATAATGTAGAAGGTTCACTATATTTTATTTATTTGAATGTCAAAGTAGGTATAAAATTATACTGCGGTATATGAATAAAGGAAACCAAACAATCCTACTAAAATACAGTTACATCCAGATGAACAAAATTAAGATAATAGTTCCCCTAGCCGATTTTGACTTCAGTGGCCAGTCAAAACGACTGAGTGTGCGGGACATAGTATATAGTGCAGAAGAGTTTGCAAACACAGGAGCACCCTCTATTCCTTTCACTCTCATAACCCTATGGGGCAGCAATCTGATACGACCGGAGAGAGAACTCGCACAGGACACATCAGCTTTACGTGCTTTCCGAGAAATGGGGGTGAAACACCGCCAACTTCCACCGGGCTACCAAAATAGGAACTAAAATAGGTACATATTTTTGTCCTGAACTAGGGAACGAACCTGGGACCTCCGGCCTCCTATGACAGATTATCCAAGATGACGGACTAGTTTTTTTTTTCTGTACTACCACATATAGGTATCAAATAAAAGGGCTTGCTAAATAGAACATGAAAAATTATGTCTAAATAATAAAAATACAAAAATACCTGCATTGTGTTTTAAACAAGCTTTTATTTAAATGACACAATTCATCATCATTATCAGCCAAAGGATGTTCACTGCTGAATAAAGGCCTCCCCCATGGTTTTCCACAGCGATCATCTGTGAGTGGTCTGCATCTAGTGTGATCCTGTGATCTTTACAAGGTCGTCTGTCTACTATCAGCATTGATCCAAATTATACTCCTCGGACTTCTGTATAATTTCCCTAAGCGTATGGATATGGTCTATGGCTGGAAGTCATCAAACCTACGTGCGAGACTATTCGTGATGACCCTTGAGAACAGCTTGTAGACATAGCTCAGGAGTGAGATGG
This sequence comes from Pyrausta purpuralis, assembly GCA_963924145.1. Classification (NCBI taxonomy): domain Eukaryota; kingdom Metazoa; phylum Arthropoda; class Insecta; order Lepidoptera; family Crambidae; genus Pyrausta; species Pyrausta purpuralis. Next base: position 11,774,441 of record OZ001653.1, on the reverse strand, counting down.
GTGTAGTTCTTCAATAATGTTTTGTCTCCTTTTTTGAAGAACAACACCACCACACCCCTTTTTCATGCCTCAGGCGTAATGCCCTCTAGCATCACGGAATCAAAGAAGGACTTCGAGTACCGGTGTTCGACCCGCTTTAAGAAGCTCTGCTATGCTGCTCCGTCCTCGCTAGGTGTCTGGTTATTTTAAAGCAGTTTCAGGGCCATCCTAACCTCGTAGGGGCTGACGTCCGGGATGTCTTCGGTGTTGTGTCGGGTCAGGATAGCTCTTGGTTCTCTGACCGAGCTGTCAACGGATTTGGTAACAGCTGCCCATAGAAGTTCTTGATCTCTCTCAAAACCTCTGCTTTCGTTGACACTGCACTACCGTCCTCTATCTTTGTCAACACGCTTTGCCCAATAGACATGTCCCTTGCAAACATTTTGGAGCCTTGATTCCGCTCTATCGTTTCTTTAACTCTGTTCGTGTTAAAGGAACGAATGTCATGTCGCAAAGACTTCCATATTCGTCTATTAAGCTGCCTGTAGCTTTCAGCATTAATGAAAGTCTGCAGTGCCATAGAGCGATTTTTGCCATAAGGTCGAGAGTGTGGATTGAGAGTATTTATAAGACCGCCAATATTGTACAAATGATTTGCCTGTATTGTTAATGTTTCTTGTGTCCTTACTTGTGCAATAAAGTATATTTATTATTATTATAGTACTTAAATGATTATTATTTCTGTACCTGATTCATTCGCACTAAAAATTCTGTTGAAAGGTGAACTTTCTGCTTACCGGCTCTGTTGTAGTTAAAGTGTGAGATGAGAACGCACTCGATAAAGGAACTTACTTATTTAGGGCTCTCACCATCTCTGTAATTCATGGAGCAAATATTTACGTCACTCAAGTGTTTCTTGGTTAGTTTTTTCTTATAAACCAATGATGAATAAAATGTTGTTTTTTAAAGGTGTTGGGAAAAGGTACTTTTGTAAAAATATTTTTAATCTTTAAAATAAATTGCACCTAAAATCAAACAAGTGAAAATACCAAGCCTTACACAGCGAAAGAGAGTTTTGGTATAAATTCATTTTTTTTTTGAAAATCACTTGTCAATACTTAAAACGCAGTGATTTGCATGATAAGTCATTAATTTCATGTAAATGGTCTAATGTGCCTATGCAAAGTGATACGAACGCTAGATTTGAACGTCACTTATTTTTAATTAATCACTTATGTCAATGTCATTTTAAAATCTATTACATTATTTCAAATTAGGCGTTATGTATCATTCAACAAATGTTCCTTATGTGACGTTGGTAAATTAGAATTAGACGAAGCTAACTATAGACCGATTAAATAATGATACTGATATTTTTCCAAGGAAAGCCTTTCAGAGATCAAGCTTACGAAATGATTTAATCCACAGAGAAATATACAAGTAAACAGATTGATAAAAAAGAAAACATTTCATTTGTATCGTTCCTTTCCGCAACATTTGCAGTTTTCGTCGTAATGTACCTATCAAGCGTTGAAAAATGGTAGCGTTTTCGCGAAAGTGGCGCATCGTTTTTTCCTCTTTCCCGCTAATTTACTTAGCTATTCATCATGCGACCGACCTGAATAGGACGAAATATGTTTTGCTCCAAATTAGGAACGCGGCCCACCTAGTCGTAATTGTGTACGCTTTAGCTGTGACGTTTAGGTTATCAACAAGTTAGTTCAGTGAAACCTATTTTATTTTATTTATTATGTTGATTTCAAATAATGATAACTCCATCCACCTTAATCTTTCCGCATTTCTGAAAATCACAGGGCACTGGAGGTCATCGACTGATTTTATAGTATTTCATTGGGCGGAGGAGTTCCACATAATATTGGATTTTTCTTACGATTTGAATAGAAGACTTCCTCCCGGTGTCTAGAAAAAGTGCCACTGTTGGATTTCCGAGGAATGACTAACTGCTGCTACTCTACGTTGTAGTCCATCGCGTGACCTAAATATAATTTCAACATACGCCGAGCACGTACTACCGACAAACGCAACGATTCACCAGAAAATTATGTTATTGAAACATTACAGTTTCTGTTCTCCTAAAGACTGTTATTTTTATTAAACTCTTTGCAAGTGCGAGCCATTTTGTGAGAGTGATGGATTTTTAATCTTAAGGTGTCCAAGGACGACTTGTAGTTTTTAAAACCACCAATATTCACAAAGTCCTACCTTATATACGAGTATATGTAAAACCCGATGATTGATACAGTTATACAACCTGTACTACGAGTAGGAACAAAAATTTTAAATACGGGCCTGCCGTTAAGTTACCAGTGATCCATTCTAAAAGTCGATTTTACCAACGTCAGATAAGGAATATTCGTCGAATAGAATATAAAACTCCTGATTAGTCACCTATTTGTTAGCAATAATTTATGTAAATGTCATTTTAAAATCGGTCGTTTTATACTTATTCAGTCGAATAAGTCTTATCTGACCATGGTAAAATCGACTCTAAATGGTTTGAGTTTATTAAAATGAAAAATTAATTCTTGTTATTTTATACAAATAAATAAGTATATGCAAAATTTTCATCAGCTTCGTGTGTCAATTATAATATTGCACATCATTCACGAGGACCTGTAAAATGATTAGCGAAACACAAACAAAAGGTGATTTCACGTCAATATCAGTAAAGTTAAACGTACCAAATGACCTGATGGCTCTGACGTGTTGACACTACCTTAATTAATATGTGAGAAGCATCAGCTCAAAAGTAATTAAAACTATAATAATAACGAAGTTTTGAGCATTAGGATGGATAATTTAAGGCGGAGTCCAGAGACATGCCTCGGGTTTTTGATGATACCTATTAATGAGAGAAAATTAATGAGGTGTTTCGGAAAAGTGACTGAACTTGATTTGCACTATCGATAACTTTTAGCACTTATGTTGTCTTTGATATTCATGCTTCGACAGTTATTGAATAAGGGGTGTGCGAGAATGTTATGGCAAACTATAATCGGGGCATGGGTTTCGTTTGCCGTAGGTTAAAAGGATTTACAAACAAGAGAGGCAAAGAAAATAAAAGGAATAAAAAATATTTGCAGTATTTACATTGGCATAAATATCCCATGCAGATGGACTGCTAACAATATATAATATTTTGAAAATGTTACTGGGTGCTTTAGAATGTTTTTAACACTCACAGTGTCATATTTTATGTTCTTAATGATGAAATAAGAAACCAAAAATTTGCGCACGGGCGGGACTTGAACCAACCTTTTGGCTGACCGGGCCAAACGCTCTTACCAATTGAGCTACCGTGCTGTCAGTCCGACCCTGCGAAATTTGCGGTCTCTCATGAAAACGTCAATTGCATGACGCTTAGCGCCATCTAGCCGTCTGTTTATGAAACAGATGGCCCAAGCAGTTATTCTTTACAGAATAAATTCAACTTGGAAATTGATGACGCTTCGCTATCTAATGCTTTAGAATTTTTTTAACACTCACAGTGTCATATTTTATATTCATCACGATGAAGTAAGAAACCAAAAATTAGCGCACGGGCGGGACTTGAACCACCAACCTTTTCCCGGGCACGGGCAGGACTTGATTCAGCAAACCTTCAATAGCCGTAATATATTCCGAAGCGTCATCAATTTCCAAGTTGTATTTATTCTGTAAAGAATAACTGCTTGGGCCATCTGTTTCATAAACAGACGGCTAGATGGCGCTAAGCGTCACGCAATTGACGTTTTCATAAGAGACCACAAATTTCGCAGGGTCGGACTGACAGCACGGTAGCTCAATTGGTAAGAGCGTTTGGCCCGGTCAGCCAAAAAGTTGCTGATTCAAGTCCCGTCCGTGCGCAAATTACTGGTTTCTTATTTCATCATTATGAATGTTACTGGGTAATAACAATGTGGATTTCTACATAAAAAATATTGTTAAAAACGGAAAGTAGTTTTTAAGCTTATGCATTACAGACAAGCACTAATGCCTCTTTATTTGTGTACTTAGATTTACATTTGTATCAAGTTCCTGTACGATCATCTTCATCATCATCACTTTTACTTGCTGCAAAAAAAAACCTTGTCGTTGTGTGTTCTTTGTGAATCCAGTGTCCGGCCACCTCATAGGTATCACGCACGGCCAACAGCACCTCAAGAACAACAATTAAGTATCTTATGCGATTGTTATTAGGTTTATTTTTCAACGTACGATTTGATGTGCTCACGACGTACGTTACTTATCGTAACGCACAGTCGTTTGGCATTACGCGCTAGTGGTCGAAACAGGATAGAGCTGCGTTACGACACCCAAACGGTAACTGCAAAATCTCCGCGCTCTGATGGAGCATTAGCAAAGAATAAATAAGGTATAGAAGGCCCGGTCTAGGACTACAAGGCACGCGCGGGACGTATTCAAAAGTGACCTTGAATTTCTATTTGAAAGTTCAGTTGGAAGAACAGTGACAAAAAGGTTTGTATCTTATATATTTTAGATTAGTTAGTAAGGTTTTTATTTTAAATCTTGGATAGTACTCATTTCAGCTGTATCTGCAATCCCTACATGACTAGTATATTTGCAGTCTCTCTCAAGCCCAATTTCTTCATCGATAGTAATGGTAAAGTTTCGCTACCAGTGGTTAAATATTTACGGATGTGTGTTTTTAAGGAAAACCTCGTTAACCAAATGTCAGAATAGCTATTGTACCGTTGACCGCTAGCTAAGGTTTTTTTCCTTCATAACACACAATCATAATATTCATCCGCTGGTAACGCGATTTTTACCATTACTAAAGATGAAGAAATGAGGCCTAATTGGCTAGATTCCATAATTAATTTATTATTGACATAAGTGTGTATATAAAAGCTGTTGAGTACTCTTAATAAAATATAAAACGGTAGGGTCATCCAAAAGTAAGAATACATTTATGAAAAGGAGAAGTCCGCATGTCTGGCCATGGGATAGTAATTGTAAATATAGATCATAAATCAAACCTTAACAAGATATCAAAAAATCCTAGCCAAGAAAATAAGAATACCGTTCCTTAAAAAAAGCCTGATCAGTAGTAAACGCTCAGTAAGTACTGCAAAAACCTTGCCGGCGTGCTTCATGGCTTAAGGTAAAATACCAATTCTGTCGCGTAGTTACAAACCCTGCCATTACCTTAAAAGCTCCGCAAACAGTCCTGACTACGATTGAACAACACTTAGGCAATTTTTCCCACGTCTAGTCGCACCGTGTTAATAGCACTTGTAAACTACACTTCTTTTTGTTTTCCAAGAAACTGGAGCCGATTAAAGTAGGCAATCGGCGAGCAACTATTGATTAATTTTTCGAGTTTTCGGAGTACAGATTTCTTTACATAAAATAAAATATTCTATTTGTAGCGCGTATGGACACGGCCTGCGAATTTAACTCCCTACTAATCTACCAATCTTTCTACCAATATCAGGTAGCCCACATGCTTTTAGACTTTTGTATTTTAAATATTTTGACAGATACGATTTTGTGTGTGTATCAGTTTTCGTTTGTCAGTAGAAATAAAAGCTTTGTGTTGGAAGCAGTTTTCGACTCTCTCCCTTACCTATAAGGATCAAAGAATGGTTGAGAGTATTTTTAACACTCACAGTGTCATATTTTAAATTCAAACATATTAGAGTAGAGCGTTTGGCCCGGTTAGCCAGAAAGTTGCTGGTTCGAGTCTCACCTGTGCGCAAATTTTTGGGACTTCATCTTTATGAATCATATAAAATATGATACTGCGAGTGTTAAAAATACTCTTAACCATTAGAAAGCGAAGCGTCCTCTATTTTCAAGTTGCATTTATTCTGTAAAGAATAATACTTGGCCCACTGTTACATACACAGACGGGTAGATGGCGCTAAACATCACGCATAATGACGTATCCTTAAGAGACTACAAATTTCGCAAGGTCGGACTGACAGCACGGTAGCTCAATTGGTAGAGCGTTTGGCCCGGTTAGCCAGAAAGTTGCTGGTTCGAGTCCCGCCTGTGCGCAAATTTTTGGTTTCTTATTTCATCTTTAAGGATCAAAGAACTTAAAATATTCTCAAAACCGATTCCTGGACTGCGTTACATAAATTCTATTTTGGCTTTGACCTTTAACTAGATATTTCATCTTCATTTAATTTTGGTTACAATTCGTTTGCTTTTGTTCGAAAATTCAAACAGTCGAAACGAAAAATCCTTATGTCCAGATGTCTTCCAAGAACGCGAGAAGGGATTGTCCGGGTGATTCTCCTCAATACTAGGGACTTTTATATCCAACAATAACGTAAAATTCTTTGCTCCCAAACCTGCCTAAGAGTGCTGTCGATTTTTCATCCCTGATTGAATTCCGTGTCAGAAGTCATTTAGATCGCGTGTTACATTCCAAATATCTCGCACCGAAAGAATGTAAAGGATGGCCTAGCCCGAAAGGTTTATCATTTTGGGCCACTCTGCCCTTTGTTCACGATGCCTGTGTTTCTTTAGAATTTGAAAGAACTGACAGCAAATGGGCAGTGTCACATAGGCACAGAAAAGGTCTTTTGATATAATTTAGGTTTTTTGTGCAAACAATTCTGTAGCAAGTGTGTGCGTATAAGCTATAACGATGATTATTTTACCTATAACTAAAGACAATCTTCTCAATGGAACATAACATTACATCTATACTTATAAAATGCTTGGTCCTGAAGGCTGACTGACTGACTGACTATCACAGCCTAAACAGCTGATCGTAGAGGCTTGAAACATGGAGTGTGTGTGGTGAGTTCTTTGTGTGTCGTAGGGATCCGATAAGAAGTGATTTGTTGAAATACTGCCCGTATTTAAAAAAAAGAATTCTTTTCGGATCATATCGGATACTATTTATATTTCTTATGGGATCCTAAGGGGGAAAAAAGGCAGCAAGGTTTGCATGGGACAACGTGATTCCTTGGTCTAATTAACTTCAAATTTTGCATAAATATTCTTTTACAGAATTGACAAAAGCACTGTTGCGTATTTTTTTTAAATTAGTCTTTTAAAGATGTTAAGTAAAGCTTGAAAGTTATTTTGGAAATGATTTCTGCAAAGTTGATATCGCAAAAGCACGGAGAACCCTAAGTTGTGTGAAATGGTCAAGGCTCAAGAAAACGATGTTAAAACGTTGCAAAGATAATTTCTACAAAGGTGATATCGATACTTCTTATTGATTTTGCTTTGTATTAATTTTTTTGACACTAATAAAATGTGTATGAAAAACATGTTTTTTTCAAAATCGTCTTTTGTAAATAAAAAAACTGCTTCTCGCATTTTTCAACGCATACCCCTTGTAACTTTCATTTGAACATAGGCTCATAAAATATATCAAAATGTTATCTACATTCTACATTTAACTTCTATCTCGACGGTTTCCGTGCTGTTGTGGCTAAGCAGACCTTAAAAATTTCCGAAACCTGGTTAGATTCCTGGCCGGGTCAAAGTAGAAATTATTGGAAATTAAATCATATACCATCAAATTACCTGTTTTAATTCAATGTCACTTACTTTCAGTGCAGTTATCTCATAAATTGTATTTTTTAATGACCATAAATAAAGCGTATGGTTATATTACTTTATCTTTTTTGTTATATTTCACCGGAACACTATAGCGGCGGGGCTAGTATCGCTACTGTAGTGTCCGTAAGCTACTGAATGAGTCACCATACAGATACCAGAGTTGTCACACCACACTTAGGGCTATATTTTACCAGGACAATGTACAGCGCCCTATAATAGTAGCGTAGTGAGTATTCATAGTAATTCATCCCTAATATTATACAGCTAAAGATATTTTTTGTTTGAACGCGCTAATCAGAAACGACTACTAGTTGAATAAAAAAATCATGTTTGTGTTATATAGCTTATTTATCGGGAAAGGCTATCTTCTCTTAAACTGAAAAGTAGTACTTCTCTTAAATTAAGAAATATAAATTAGCCATTACACTAATAAGCGCCATCTAGCAATTATTGGACAATAATTGAACAGATGGACAACCGAGTGATCCTATCAAGGTTCCTTTTTTACTTTCGAGGTATGGAACCCTAAAAATCTGCCAAGTGCGAATCGGATTCGCGCACGAAGGATTCCGTATCTACTATGTATATAAACTCGTTTATTCTCCTGAAATTACCCAAAACGATTTGTAAAATATGATATGCTACCACCCATTGCCATCTCTCTGCATGACCTAAAGGTTTGACTGGCAGAGAATGCTTTTAGCATTAAGTCCACCTTTGGGCACTATGACTTGTGCAATAAAGTCTTTAAATAAATAAATAAATATGCTAGTGCTGTGATTATTTTCACAAATCCACCTACTACCGTTTAGTTGGGAGGAGGTGGGGACATTGGACTCTAACAAAAATTTGCCTTTTAAAACTGAATGTTATCGCAATTTTATCAAAAAAATATCATAGAAAACTCACAATTATTTTAAAAGACCTATTCAGCGATGCCCAACACGATGAGTTTGGCAAGAGAAAAAATCCCATAGTTGTACCTCTTACAAAACCAAATAATTTAAAAAAAAAACATTAGAATACATATCTATGTGAAATTTTAGTTTTCCAGCAAAGCTTCAAGCATTATATACATTTGTATTTAAAGCTTAAAACATGTTTGGATAAGCAGGTTACGATACGATACTTCCTACGAGATGGCGTTCTGTTACTCGTATTGAAATATTCGCTGGTTAGTGCTTATTTGTCGACTGTGAAACATGCCTTAGTATTTCTAGTTTATGAAAACCTATAACCGTTACTATTGTTTCAAATGGAGTTTTACAATAATTCTACGTTAATTGTTAATTTTATTGCAACCATGTAAAGGTTCAAGAATCATAAATAAAGGGAAGTAAAAGATATCAATATTTTTAAATAGACTACGAAACCTTCTACTGAATAAGTGTTATTATGGCAAAGTCGAGTTTTGACGATAATAAAGTGAATAATTAATTTAAAATGTAATAATGTTGACTAGGAGTGGGCGACTATTATTATAGCAGATTAATTAACACAATAATTATTTTTAATCAAATATTATGTTAAATAAATTTAGTGCATAACATACCTGTTGATGTTGTTGATTTCTACTTTTTTGGCAAAAAAGTCGCAAGTACGACTGTTGCATTATTTCGGTTCTAATGAACAAACAAGTTATTTCTGAAAGAAATAACATTTGGGATTTTAACACTTTTTACGACATTTAAAAATGAGTTTTATGTCGTAGTACTAGTAAAATGGCATATAACATCGGTAAATAATAAAATTATGACTAATAAATTAACATCTGCTAATTATAGCATAACCGTCCAGCAAGACGAATATAATTCATCATCATCATCATTATCAACCAAAGGACGTCCGCTGCTGAACATAGGCCTCCCCCACGGCTTTCCACAGCGACTGATCACTAGCGGTCTGCATCCAGTTTGATCCTTTGATCTTTTTAAAGTCGTCGAATATTATTATAACGTTTAAATTAACATAACATTTATTAGTAGCAAAAGTGTTATAACATATTTGCGAATTTTAGCAGTCATTCCCACTCCTGATGTTGACATGACGTGCTATCTAATTAGTTAATTTGCTGATATTGTATTCTTATTTTATTCAATAGTAAGTGCATGTCATTCAAAATAATCTGTTTTTTTTGTATGCATTGGTGCAAATGTTGTAATAATTTTTATGTAACTGCATTACTTTCGGATGTATTTAAAATCAAAATGTAATTACTGTGCCCTTACATAATACATTGCTACATTGTACTTATAAGACCTTGTAGTACCTTTATTCTACTATTTGTACCACAATGTAGCTGAATCTGAATTAGAATCTGGTCAACCTATTGGATAATTGATTACATTAAATAGATAGACTATTACAGAACGGAATGCTACCTAGTCGATTCGGCAGTTTTGATATTAAGGTGCGTTGGAGCATCACACGGTTATAATATAGCCTGGTATGTGCGGGCAATATCTTCCGCTTGACTTGAACTTTCCTCACGATTTATATACGAAAGGTATCAATGTCTATATTATATTGAAGTGTCAGCATTTGCTTCTCCGTTTAGGTCTTAGATATTTAATTCGTGCTAAGTTAGTTAATTTTAGCCGATGATTTGTTGAACTGCGCCACCATTTTACATAATAATGGCCAAAAATAGAACAACAGTTGTCACTTTGAAACAGTCAGCATTAAGGCTGATTCACGCTACAACGTGCCTGGGCCGGACCTTTCCGGAGCCGGGAAAAAATCCCATAGACATACCAGGCATGAATTACTTTATACAAAATGTATGATGATTGACAGCGACCCGGCCGGCGTCCGGTTGGAGACCGGTCCGGCGCTGGCACAGTGTAGCGTGAATAAGCCTTTATTTGTACCCAACTCCGGCGAAATAAAGGGTTATGAATTTTATTGGTACCCACCATGTGCTTGTTTTGTATGACACTTTGCTTTACCAAAACACTTTTCTTTACCTAAGTTGACAGATCAAAAGCTTTAGAACAAACGTGGCATACGCATTCGGCTACGGTCTATACAGTGTGTCCAGGCATGTAGTAATAAAAACTTGAGGGCAATATCTACAAAGAATTTCATCGAGGAAAATAAATATGGGGGTCAGTTTCTAATAATTAAGCAAATATGTGTATTTCTTTTGTTATAATAATAAAATATTCCAAAATCCTGAAATACGGCAGTGAAAAATACACTAATGTACACAATTACATCGTGAAAACGGCGGTTTGAGACTCACGTCGTGTAGAAGATCGTTTTCGGTGTTAGTTCAAATGAAAAAGTGTGGTGTAACTAAATAAAAAAAAACGCTGTCAAAAGAATCTAGTTTTTAATTGTCGAAAGGTGAATGTATTTTTGCGCATTTGGGCAATTCATTCTAAAGCAGCATCTACTAAAACGAGACCATTGACATACCTTATTTTAGTAACTCAAAAGTATTTGAGGTAACAAATCGATGTAACGATCACTGATTTCGGTCTATTACTTCTATCAGTTAAAATTTTTGAAATCAGGTTTTGGGAGTTTTTATTGCAGTGTTTAATGATTTTAAAATTAATATTCATAAAGGTGAAATAAGAAACCAAAAATTGCGACCGGTTAGGACTTGAACCAGCAACTTTCTGGCTAACCGGGCCAAACGCTCTTTCAATTGAGCTACCGTGCCGTCGGTCCGACCGGGACAAAATTTCTGGTCTCTTATGAATGAATACCTACGTCATTACGCGTGACGTTATGAATATAAAAAATAAAAAAAACACTGTGAGTGTCAAAAAAATACGTCACTATGGGGTATCATTAAACTCATTAAACTTGATTAATTCTTATCTATCAGGTAGAACGCAAAAAGTATATGTAAACGGAATTGAGTCTTCTGGAGCGCCTCTAACAATGGGTGTGCCCCAGGGATCTATATTGGGACCACTTTTATTTTTGATATATATAAATGACCTCCCGTATTTTGTAGGAAATCTTTGTGATATAGTATTGTTTGCAGATGATACTTCACTTATATTTAAAATTCCAAGAGGTGAAGAAAATTTTGACGATGTAAATAATACTCTTTCACAAGTGTTACATTGGTTTACGATTAACAATCTCCTTCTTAATGGAAGTAAAACTAAATGTGTAAAGTTCACGATGCCTAATGTCCGACAGGCATCAACTCAGGTTAAGATAAAAGACAAATCGCTTGATATTATCAACTCCACAACATTCTTGGGAATCACTTTAGACTCCAAACTACAATGGGGTCCTCAAATAGAGGCCTTGTCACGGAAACTAAGCTCAGCTGCTTTTGCTGTGAGAAAGATTAGACGTTTGACTGATATAGAAACAGCTAGGTTAGTTTATTTTAGTTATTTCCATAGCTTGATGTCCTACGGTATTTTACTGTGGGGCTCGGCTGCTGATATAGAATCAATTTTTGTATTACAAAAAAGAGCCGTGCGAGCTATTTATAATCTAAAACCTCAAGATTCCCTACGAGAGGTGTTTAAAGAAATTAGAATATTAACTGTAGCCTCTCAGTATATTTACGAAAATTTAATGTATGTCCGCAAAAATTTACATTCATTCAGGAAAAAAAGTGATATACACAATTATAATACTAGGAATAAAAATAAGCTTGCTATTCCACAATTAAGGCTTCGAAAGGTTGGTAATTCTTTCATAGGGAAATGTATTAAATTTTTTAATAAACTACCAGAACACATTGTAAACTTACCGATCAATAAATTTAAAACTGTCATTAAAGAAACCCTTATGACGAAAGGGTATTATAAAGTAGATGATTATTTGAAAGATAATAATGTATGGACTCGCATGAATACTACAAACATTGTAAACCTTTTGAAAAGAGGCATTGACAATAGTGACTGAGTTTGTTGCGCAGCTTCTTCTCAGCACTAGCCCAAAATTGTCCCGAAGCTGTGGTAGGGTTTATATTGGGACGTGTAAAAGTGTCCTCAATGGGCCTATTTGCATAAATAAATGACTTTTATGACTTTTATGACTTTTATGTCAAAAACCTTCTAAACCATTTAAAATTAATATTGAACCGCTTAAGGACCGACATTTCTGACCTGACATTTCGAAGTCCTTTAATCTTCCAATTAATCTTGTAGGTACATTAAATATTTTGACACCATCACATACATTGCTCCCATCCCAAGGTAAGTAGCTAAAGCACTTGTGTTATGGAAATCGGAAACAACGGTGGTATCACAACACCCAGACCCGAGACAATATAGAAAAGATCATTTTCTACATTGACCCGACCAGGAATCGATCCCGGAACCTCACGAGATGGCGACGCTTGAAACCAGCGTGCTAGCCACTCGACCACAGAGGTCGTCAATACAATCTAACTAAATCCTAATTTCCGTAAAAATCAACAAAAGTAGCATTTAGAGGGGAAAATGGAATGGAGACGTCACAACTCACAATGACCATCTTTTTTCGGTGTAAGATTAAGTTGTCCTGCGAAAAAACTTAATAAATCTCAGCGAGATAAAGCAGGTGTAAAGCACGGCATTCGGGCGTATTGAAGCTCAGAAAAGAGAGTTATTTAACTAGATGACGAGGGGAAATGTTTCTGTCGGAAATGTTGTTAGTAAAAAGCAAACAGGATCAGAAGGTTTTAATAATGGCAAACTTGCTTTAGTACTATCTTTGGTTTAGGCTATATGAAAATATAGATATGACCACTACAGGCGCTAATACGGCTAATATTTTTATATTTGATCTTTGCTTTATCGAGTTTTTCACGCTAACTGCTTGGAAATGTTGAATTACATGTCACGTAATGTTGATTTAAATGGGGTTTGAATTTTGAACCCATTGCATACAGGCTAGAAAGGAATGTGGCACCGTGTGTCTGCACCATCATCCAACGAAGAGGAGATAATTCGAAAACGAAAAAAATTGACCAACATATGGAATTAATATGAAATGTGGCCGGAATGAGAAAAAAGGGGTAATTATTAGTACAATAATATTTAGCTCTATGACTAGTAAAAATCAATGATGGGCAGCTAATTAAAGAAAAATGATGTGTACGTTTATTTTGTTGAAATAATTTGACAAAGCTTGGCGTAACGGTGCATACATTTAACTTTCTACATAGTTTACATCATTTTATTGCCTCGCAGGAAGTGTGTTAAGCAGAGTCGGGAAAAACCTCGGGCATAAAAGTGTTTTTGTTTTGGGCGAACTTAAATCCCTTGCTACATTCAGGATTTTCATTTGCCTAAAGTAAAACTTTCATTGCCTTCGCTGCGTTCGGGCCTCAAATCTACAATCCTCACGTTTCGCTCGTGAATAAAGGTGCTGCCCACTTTACTCCCTGGGTCAATAATCTGATATTCCAAGCTACGATATTATGTTGATGCGAGTATTCTATGGGCTGTACGTACTGTTATATCGGAATTAACGTAGTAATATCATAAGCGTAAATTCGCTAAAGTTGCATTTCTATTGCATTGACGTCAATGCAATAGAAACCTCAGTTTTCATTTTTTATTCGGGGCGATCGATTAGTCAGTTGAGATTGGACCGTCGCTTGAAACGCCGTTATTCTGTTACTCTGTTAATGTAACATTATTTTCGTGGGTTTTTTAATTAAATTAATTCGGGTTTAAATAAAAGTGTTTTTTTAAAAAGCTTATCCTGACCCACCCCGTAACAGTGGTGTCAGAAGTGGGATACCAGCAAATAAATCGTCTCGTTTCGCTGGTATCTCAAACGCGCGTTGCGACGAAACTCTGAAGAAGTTCCAGCCAACCCAACTCCGGTGTAGCTCAGTGCAGCACGCCGACAAACTCTGTCCTTGTGGTCATCGTCACGACAGTAAGCCTTCCAATCGAAGCCTGCTGACGGGCCGCCCAAAGACGACCATCCAGGCGAGCCGTCCGAGCCGCCCTATCCAGTTCTTGCCGCCCGCCCAGTGCGTGCCGCCTCATCGCCATCGTCACCAGGAGAGTGACGTCCCGATCGCCGCTGCTTCCGTGGGTCTGTTACTTGGCCCCGTAACTGCAGTTTTCACCATCAGCGCGCCGCTCCACGTCTCTGTCTACGCTGTTCCTGATAGCCGCTCGTCCAGTCTGCGTAGCCCGGTGCCAATGATGTCCTTCTTGTTCGCGATCCTGTTTACCCTGTAAGTGAAACATTTTATTAACTGTTATCGCTATTTCTTTAAGTCCTACATAATTGTGTCCGTAATATCATCGGTACTTACCTTACTATATTAAATCTAACTTCACCTAATTTTTACAAACATAAATCGCTAAACCTATTTCCTTAACTTACTTGTTTATTTTCTTACGTGAATTATCTTAGCAAACTCCAAAATGACTGACAGTAAGCCAGCTGATTCCAAAAGGAACGCTGTTACAGAAGTCCTCACTATAGAACCTTTTCCGATTCAAGTTTTATGCAACTTTATAAATCCCTACAAGGGTGAGCGTGAAACCCTCACAGCCTTTTTAACGAATTGCCAGAATGCCTTGGACCTGGCGACACCTAACCAAAGGGTTATCTTATTTAAATATATTATTGCCAAATTAGAAGGCAAGGCACAAATAGCCTGTTCAAATAAAATTTTTGACAATTTTGATTCCTTGAAAAGTTTCCTCAAACAAAATTTCGGAGAAAGAAAACATTATAATCATCTTTTACTTGATCTTCAATCATGCAAACAGCAGTCCAACGAGACGGTAGCTGATTTTGCCTTACGCATAGAAAGTTGCTTAACTGACCTTCAGTCAGAAATTCATAATTCAGACTCCCTTAAGAAAGATCTTTCAGGTCGAATAGCTATGACCGAAGATCTCGCGCTGTTTACCTTTAGCTTAGGCTTACATCCGCGTCTGAGTAACAATGTTAGGTGCAGAAGCCCCAAAAACTTGAATGACGCTATTAACATTGCATTAGAAGAGGAGAAAATTCAAAACCTCTTATCCAAAACTTCAAATATTAAGCCCAAATGTAGAATTTGTGGAAGGTCAGGTCATTCCGAATCTGATTGCCGAAATGATAAACGTATGGGCCAGCAAAGTGCTTCTTTTCAAACTTCAAATCGACCTTCGAACTCGCAACAAATATCGAGCTCAACTTACTGTAGATACTGCAAAATTAAAGGTCACGATATTTCACAATGTCGAAAACGACAATATAATGAATCTAAAAATCAAAGTAATTCCAAGCCGGTTCACGTTTCTTATGATGAACCGCCGCCGTCGTCGGCATCATCGCCAACGCCGGATCAAATTCCGTGTGAATATGACGGCGAATCCGATTGTGATTTAAACTAGGTGGTCGGGTTACGAGTCAGTGCCGTCGTATTCCGATAAACTTAGGCACTAAGCCATTTCTTAGAAACATGCATGAATGCCATTCTATTTTTAACAAAAAAACACCTAATAAAACTACATTTATTATTGATCGTAATCGTTCAAACGCAACTCAATCGACCCCTCAGGGATCTAATAAGTCATTGAGCATTAGCGTAAATAATAAACCTCAGTCGACCCCTTCGGGATCCTCCATGTCACTGAGACCCTCTAGCGAACAAACTCAGTCGACCCCTAAGGGATCTGCCAAGTCACTGGGTCTTTCAAACAATCGAGCTAAGTCGACCCTGTTGGGATCTTCTAAGTCACTGAGTCCTAATAAACCTCAGTCGACCCCAATGGGATTCTCTACGTCACTAAGCTCCAATAAACTTCGGTCGACCCCTCTGGGATCTGATAACTCGCCGATTCCCCTTAATGAGAAATCTCAATCAATTCCTTCGGGAATTTCTAAGCCATTGAGCCTCGAAAAAGAAAACTCTGATAGTACACCGATACATGAAGTTAATTCGTCCCTGAATAAAATATCTTTACCTCATATCTTCTTAAGGACTAAATACGCTCAAAAGCCACTTTGTTTTTTGATAGATACAGGTTCAACTGTCAGTATTCTTAAACTGACCAACCTCGATATTAGACCATCCTTATCAAGTGAGAAAATAATTCTAAGGGGTTTAAGTAATAATGATTCATCTTGCGAAACCCTAGGCTCTTTACAGTTAGAACTTCAATGCCAAACAAACAACTCACTCAACCCTGCTAAACTCACATTTAAATTCCATACTATTGATGAGAATGTTAACCTTAGATACGATGGAATTTTGGGGAGCGATCTTCTAAAAGAACTGGACGCCGACATCCAGTACTCCCAAAATTGCCTAATCATTCAAGGCCATTCACTTCCGTTTTATTTTAATCAGCCTGCTTACACTATTCCTGCACGTTCAGAGGCAATCATTGAATGCCCACTATCTAATCCGTCATCAGAATTATTAAATATTACTGAGGGCTTAATTCTCGATCACAGTATCTCAGATGGAGTTATCTTAGCAAACTGCATAGTATCAGTTAAACCCAATAAACGAGTAAATATCTCAGTTCTTAACACTACAGACTCTGAAGTTCTTATCAGAGATTATTTTATCCATCTAGATCCTTTTGACAGTCAGCCATCAATGCCTCTCGAACATTCTCACAATATTCAACAACAGTATACATCTGTTAATAGGAACCGAGAAGTCCTTGATCTTATAAGAACTTCACATCTCAATAATGAGGAAAAAGATGCACTTTTAGACTGTTGTTCTAAATACACAGATATATTTCATCTCGAAGGCGAACCGCTATCATGTACTAACGCTATCGAGCATTCAATCAATACAAAAGATGCTGCTCCTATACATGTCAAATCATACCGATTCCCAGAATGTCACAAAAACGAAGTCGAAACCCAGATCAAACAGATGCTCGACCAAAAAATAATTCGTCCCTCAATTTCACCTTGGAGCGCCCCAGTATGGGTAGTCCCGAAAAAGCTGGATGCATCTGGTAAACAAAAGTGGAGGATAGTCATAGACTATCGGAAGCTTAACGACGCAACAGTTACAGAGATTTACCCTCTTCCTCTAATAACCGACATCCTAGATCAACTAGGACACTCCAAATACTTCACTACTCTTGATTTAGCATCGGGGTTTCATCAATTAAAACTCAAGGCCGAAGACGCCCCAAAGACAGGTTTCACTGTGATCACCAATGGTGATGCGTCAGGCCACTACGAATTCACTAGAATGCCTTTTGGTCTTAAAAACGCACCATCCACCTTCCAAAAATTGATGAACACAGTGCTATCTGGCCTTCAAGGACTTCATTGCTATGTGTACCTTGATGACTGTATCCTGTATAGTCCTGATCTGAGTTCTATGATCAATAAACTCAACCTTGTTTTCGACAGACTTCGTAAATTCAACCTCAAATTACAGCCAGACAAATGCGAGTTCTTACGACGTGAGGTCGCCTACTTAGGGCACATCATAACTGATAAAGGTGTGTCCCCTAATCCTGAAAAGATCAGAGCAGTGACCGAATTTCCAACTCCCAAAAACCCAAAGGACATAAAATCATTCCTAGGACTAGTCGGATACTATCGACGTTTCATAGAAAACTTCTCTAAACTAACGAAACCTTTAACTTCACTCCTTAAAAAAGATGCTGTTTTCCAATGGTCCCATGATCAAGAGCAATCTTTCAATCTGTTAAAGGAGAAATTAACTTCTGCCCCTCTTCTGCAATATCCGGATTTTAGCCAACCTTTCCTTTTAACAACTGATGCCTCAAATTATGCAGTAGGCGCTATTTTGTCCCAGGGTGAAATAGGTAAAGATAAACCTATAGCATACGCATCACGCACTCTTAACAAGGCCGAAGGTAATTACTCCACAATCGAGAAAGAGCTTCTAGCTATCTTGTTTGGAGTAAAAACCTTCCGTCCTTACCTTTACGGTCGCAAATTCCGCATTGTTACTGATCATAGGCCTCTAGTATGGTTATTCAATGTCAAAGATCCCGGATCTCGACTCATCAGATGGCGTCTCAAATTAGAAGAGTACGATTATGAGATAGTATACAAACAAGGCAAACTGAATTCCAACGCCGATGCGCTATCTCGTTTCCCTATTAATACTCTAGATTCAGATTCATTATTATGTAACCCAACACAAACCATTCATAATAATGACTCAGACAACTCACGTTCATTATCTGAGACATACGAGCAATACCTAAAAGTATCTAAACAAACAGGTGCTTCCTACGACACTGTAATTCAAGAGCACAATGAATCCTTACTCAAGGCCAAATGTCGCCTTATCGCATACCCTACGTCAGTAGACCTTGATGAGTCAGTCCCCTATTGCTTAGACATCATAAACTTGTCTACAAGCAATCCAGACATTCGCGAGCTAGAACGCGAACTACACACTTACTATTCAACCTCTAACGATAAACACGTCTATACTCATTTGTTTCTGAGAGCAAATCATTTTGACGAAATGACGTACACAGATATTTTTAACATACTCCGAGAATATCGAGACATGATTAAATATTGGTACATGGAAGAAAAGGAATTTGCCATATCGGATTTTAATGACCCTTTCAGTAAATTATCCTTTTCTAAAATTTATAACATCATATCCTTTCTCTTTCACAATACTGGAATTAAAGTCAATATTTACCACAATTCTATTAAATATCCTACTCCAGACGAAATCAAGCAAATCCTTAAAGATAATCATGACTCCCCTTCAGCTGGTCATCCCGGTATCTCCCGTATGTTAGATAGGATTAGGTCTCAGTTCTGGTGGAAGAATATGCGACAAGACATTGAAGATTACGTTAAGAACTGCCGGTCTTGTCAAATTAACAAACCTTTAAGATTAACAAACCGAGCTCCAATGATAGTAACTTCTACCGCTACTCGTCCCAATGAAAAGTTATTTTTAGATCTCGTCGGCCCTCTACCTGAAACATATGAACATAAATATAAATTTATACTTACCTTACAAGATGATTTAACCAAATACTCACAGGCCTATCCGATGCAAACGTGTTCCGCAGAGGAAACAGCTAGATCATTTGTTAATTATATTTCACACATAGGTATCCCTAAAATGGTAGTAACTGATCAGGGAACCAATTTTTGTTCAGAAGTGTTTACACAGTTAGAAAAACTATTCGGCATTAAACACATATTTGCATCTCCCTATCACCCCCAAACCTGTGGCGCCCTGGAGCGGAGCCACTCTACCCTCAAAGAGTACTTAAGATCATACATAGGAGAAAACCAACATACTTGGGATCTCTACATCCCAAGTGCGATGATCGCTTACAATTCTAATGTGCACAGCACAACAGGGTTTTCACCCTTAGAACTACTATTTGGTTATAAACCATACATCCCTAGTAGTATAGACGCTCTGGATAATAATACCTATACTGATTATATTCGCGCTCTCAATCATCGACTTTATTATTGCCGCCTTAGGGCTCTCGAAAACATTCAATCGTCTAAAGAGAAATCTAAGACGTATTACGATGCGCGAACTAAACCTATTAAATACAATATTGGCGACATGGTGTATATTCGTTGTCACCACAAGCAAAATAAAGCCTTATCTCCCGTATGGAAAGGGCCATTTAAGATAGTTAAGTTGAACGGTAATCATACCGTCACCGTTTTAGTTAATCGTAAGCACATACGTCACCATTATGACGAGATAAAGCTCGCCGCAGATCACACCTCGTCATAGTTAGTTAGTAAACAATCGACCTACCTCAACAATATCGTTCTCTTGCAGGTCAGTACAGCCGTTGGCCACATGCGACTATGTCACAACTATCGTATCCAGTCCAGGCTTGCACTACGACAGACTTTTAGATGCTAAGTTTACTAACAGCGACTGGAAAATAGTAACATACATGGACATAGGTCACATTAGCCCTAACCTAGATAAAGTAGAATTTTTATTTGAGAGAATCAATTCATTTTGTAACTCCTTTAAATCTTCCAAGATTTCATCTGATTGCGGTAATTCACTATCAGCCTTAAAAAATCAACACCTTAACAATGTGAATAAATTCTCATCTGTATCATATTTGATCTCCGATGATAAGCCCAAAACACGTGTAAAAAGGGGTCTAATCGATTTTGGCGGATCAATTCTTAAGACCTTTTTCGGTACATTAGATTCGGAAGATGCAATTAAATTCTCCCAAGCAATAGACGAAGTACAGTCGGATGAAAATAAATTAGCACATCTCATGAAAGATAATATCCATGTAATAAAATCAACCATAAAATCTTTTAACAACTCCATTTCGAAAGTTAACGAAAATCAACATCACCTCATGGAAAATATTGAGATAATTCATAATATCTTAGATAGCATTTCAAAGTCAAGTGATAAAACAGAAATAAAAACACAAATAAACTCCTTACTCAATTCATTACAGTCAATAATCTTAACTTTGTCCTTTGATATTGACGATGTTAATAACGCTATTCTATTTGCGAAAATGAATATTCTGCACCCGACAGTACTCAATCCGTATCAGCTGTATAGCGAATTAGATAAACACAGGAATAGCCTGCCAAAGCATTCTGAGCTCCCAGTGTCATTGACTTTGCAAAATGTCCATGAACTGATAGACATATCAGAATTAGTCTGTTACTACCATCTCAATAAAATCATCATTATTGTCAGCATCCCATTAGTTTTGCCACAAACATATAATTTGTATAACATAATACCGCTACCTGTACCGTATGATATATCGAAACCAGACACTTTTGCACTTATCGAGCCAAATACCAACTATTTAGCGATAACTGTTGATCATATGTTTTACTCACAGATCAAAACGCTAAGTGAGTGTAAAGTGATCAGTGAGAAGTGTTACGTCTGCAAATTGGTGAACGTTTACTCGACAATAGCGAGTCCCGCGTGTGAGACGATTATTTTAACGGAAGTAGTTAATAAGTTACCAGATAGTTGTAATGTTAAGTTACTACATGGATCAGTAGACGTTTTTCATAGGTTAAGTAATAATAGATGGATATTTGTTCAATCAGACCCTAGCAAGTGTCACATAACGTGTAATAATCAAATTGAAAGTTCGGATGTAATTTTGTTTGGAACTGGTATCTTGACACTTCCAAAAGAATGTACAGCATTCTATAAAACCTTGCAGTTTATCCCCGATGGTATAACTATCAAAAGAAATGTATCGAATATTATTTCAGATTTTAATATTGTACTTGACGACTGTTGCGAAAAAACTAAGCACAATAAATCTATTACAAATTTACCATTTTCCAAATTAGATAATCTTAATAGTCTAGACTCATTACTGCAAGCCAGCATTCATCTCGACAGTCTCGAACGAGAACTAAACCACCTCAAAAGTCCTTCTCATTTTGAAAAATTTGGAGTTCATTATCTTTCAACTAGTTATTTTGTTTGTGGAATCTTGCTTATTTATATAATTTATAAAAACAGGAAAATGTTTTGTAAGAGAAGGCAGAACTCATGTTGTATACAAATCTTTAACCAGTGTAATAACAAAAAATCTGTGAGAAACTCTCAATGTATACGAGATGTTGAAAACGAGTCACCATCCTCATCTTCAGATGTTGAACCGGAGATGAAATGCACACCAACTCCCTTAAGGAGAAACATTATAATTTCAAATTAGAGTCATTACTCAAATCCGCATCCATCTAGATAGTTCATAAGTAATTATAAGATAATAAGATTGGTAGAAATAGCACCAGGTAATAAGTCCAATCACTTATTCTTTCTCCATTATTAAATATTATTACTCTTTTGTGTAACGTAAAAATAATAATACCCGGTGCTACAGCTACACACGTGCTAATCAATGATGGTCTAAACTCTTAATCTCTCATCTCTTGAGATGTGATGAGAGATCTTAACGGGGGGGTTGTTATATCGGAATTAACGTAGTAATATCATAAGCGTAAATTCGCTAAAGTTGCATTTCTATTGCATTGACGTCAATGCAATAGAAACCTCAGTTTTCATTTTTTATTCGGGGCGATCGATTAGTCAGTTGAGATTGGACCGTCGCTTGAAACGCCGTTATTCTGTTACTCTGTTAATGTAACATTATTTTCGTGGGTTTTTTAATTAAATTAATTCGGGTTTAAATAAAAGTGTTTTTTTAAAAAGCTTATCCTGACCCACCCCGTAACAGTACCATACATGACTATTTACCAAACTTTAACATGCCGATTCGAAGTAGTTATACTAAAACTAATATGTTTTAACTTATACCAGCCTTACTGCAAACAAATTTCGGTTGTGCACAAACTCAACGAAACCTAACAAACTCTAAAGTTGACCATCATTCCAAAGGTTTTTTCGAGTGCTCCGTGATTCTGCAGAGCAGTTTCTGTTGACATCTCAGCAGGCAGCCGCAATCTTATTAAAGGAACCAAATAAACAAGATTATTTCCAGGGTTCAATGTCTGGCCCAGATTAAGCTCCCACCGCTTGCTTTTTTATTCAATTTGTTTTATAACATTCCCCCGAAATATGGGTTTGGCGAGCTGACCTCCGTTTGTAATACGGGAGCTGAGTGTAGATTTAATTTAAAACCGACCGTTCTAAAGTTACAAAGTAAAGAATACAAGTTTAGTTAAAAAATAGCGTTAATTAATGTGCGGTTTGAGTATCAAAAGCCTTATTACTTCAAAATAAATTAAATATTAGTAAGTAAAGTAACAGGTTTACATACAATACACTCAGCTTTATTTTAGCAACAGCGTTATTCAGCACGAATCCTCACACGAGTAAAATCTCGGAGCGTATACGGAATGCCTACTGATATTGGTGGCCCAATTAATTTTGTTTACTACTAACCTAGTAAACAATTCGTATCGTGATTATGTTATTACGCGTGTCCTACGGGAACACATACTATGATTTATTTACTTTTTCGTGTCCTGGGTGGGTTTCACATATTCTAATGGCCATTTAAATGTGTAGCGTGGCCATTACAATATGCGCAGTGCATATTCTTAAGATGATGAATTACCTCGTCTGTCTAATACTAGCAGTTCTGATTCATAATGCACTATTGAGGACAGTTATCAGTTTAAGAGTTAAAGTTCTCACTCTCAATGTTCAGCATATCGTGTGGTCTTTTTTTTGAGTTACATCTGTTTTTGTGACTTGTCTGAATTTGAGTAAATTGATAGAAATGTTCACTGAACAGTTGGCCTGCAATGTTGTATTTTCTTAAAATAAAAAGGTAATAAAATTGTTGTTGATTGCAGAAAACCAGGTTTCAGTTCAGTTAAATCTGAGATTAATCATTCTTCTGTTGATGCCAGTTTCTTTGATGTTAACAGAGACAAGACGAAGAACGTCCACTGGTGAACATAGTCCTGCACCACGGTTTTCCTCAGCAACCGATTGTAAGCGGTCTGCATCTAGTGTGATCCTGCGATCATAATAAGGTCGTTTGTCCATATTGTCGGTGGTCGTCTTATGCTGCGGCTTTAGTTGAAGGGTCTCCAATCTAGGACTTTTCTGCCCCAACGGCCATCACTTCTTCTCGCTATGTGCCCTGCCCATTGCCACTTGAGCTTCCTGATTCGGTCCTTCCGTCGGATGTCCTTTTAATTAGTTCTTCTACGTATCTCCTTATTTCTGATTCGATATCACCTAAAGAAACACCGAGGATAGCCCTCTCCATCGCTCGTTGAACCCATAGTTTACTTTTAACCTCAGTTAAAATGTTAACTCTAGACAACGCAGATTTGCCAATAGACAATAGATTGATCAGTAAATCTGTGCTGTCAAGTAGGAAAGCTAATGGGTTTCAAAATAAGCTCTGTCAGCATTTACGTAGTGCTACCGGTAAAAACTATTTGTTTTCCTCTACCAACTAGTAATTAGGGATTCGACTAGTCTGAAAATCCAATTCATAATTAGTTACGAACCAACCGCGATATTAATCAAATGACGAATTAGACATGGGGATAATTTATTCACATAATTAATTAACTCTTTAGAGATAGAAGCTTCAACACGTCTCCCGAAGTTCTGCATTTGTTACAAATTGTAATGTAAAAAACGGATCGTTTCAGATCAGATATTTTAAAATCAGACTAGTGATTCGCCGTGGATTTGCTAGCGTATTTTAACAAAGATGGTTGACTTGTGCCGTACCGGTGATGCAGCCATGTAAATTTACGTAGAGCCTTATAATACAGTCTACTAGGCCGTTTTTGGGCAAATCCTTTATTCGCTATATCCAGGGTGTTGCCTATAATAGTTTGAATGATTAGTTCTAGGACTAATATATATATATATATATATATATATATATATATATATATATATATATATATATCATCAAAAAACTGTTTACCCTGGGGGAAATTACCCAAAAGCCTGGCCACATTACCACATTACGCTGGATGGAGAGACTAATTCTCTGGCCAAAGAAAATGCCAATCTTCGTTTCGTGAGAAGTCTCAAGCCGTTGGGACAACTCACGAAACAGTTTGTAGGCACTAGGTCCCCACGGTCCTAGCGTTTCTACCGCAATTGCCTCATAAAGGTTAGCTTCGCTGAGGCTTTCATATTTGTGCCGTTTGCGGCAGTCTAGTATGTGAAAGTCTAGTGTGGGAAGGCGCTAAGGTGTCGACACAAGTAGCATCCCACACCAAAGGGTTGTCCATCTTCCATAGAACGAGGTACAATACAGCCTGTGGTACATCAATTTATAGTAAAAGTCCGCACGTACAAATATCTTCTAATCAATTGAGACACTTATAGTAAGATCTTAAATGTTTGATCATGTGTTTGATGGTGTTCCCTTTACGAGTGGTTAGATCTGCTTCAACCTTTATTTGTCAGTATTCCAAAATAAGCGCGGAGTTTTTGAAAACTATCATGATGTCTTTTGAAAGTGAGCGAGAGGCTTTACTCATGGTAACGAGTTTACGGCGCTATTACTCGCTAGCGCCTTTTGGTTCTGCAATTGATCGCTAGAGGCGCAGTGCAATTTTCCATAGACCTTTTTTTACGTCGTCGCTAGCGAGTAAGACCGTCGTAAACTCATGGTAACGGCAGTTAAACTTAACGATACTTAACGAGAGGCTATACTTAACCGTTCACAGGGCCCACTTGCCTCAGGTAATAGTCATGCAGTTTCCGTCACTGCATAAGTAGCCCGTAATTATTTGATGATAATGCAAATAAAGATACAGACCAAACTTATGCTTTTCTACTGGAATTTGAGCACTTCATTTATTATTACTCCGATCGCAAAGAGCCGCAGCTTGTTCCAAATGGAGTGACAAGACGAAGTTCCACAATCAAAGTTGAAGTTCAAAACCGTGTTGAGCAATGTGCATCATAAACCAGACAAATAGCGCCTTAAGTCACTGAAATAACAGTAATAAATGTTAACACTTCCCAAACTTTGTCCTCCAGTTGTGTTTTGTGAATTTTTCTCGGTCCGCAGTCCGTGTTTCGCAAGTGTCAGCCTAGGGTAACCATACGACAATTTCAGAAAAAAAAAACGCTTGGATAGACCATTCAGTTTTTAGGGTTGTGTAGCCAAATGGCACAAAACGGAACCCTTATAGTTTCGTCAAGTCTGTCTGTCTATCCGACCGTATGTCACAGCCACTTATTCTGGTACTATAGCATCACACTGTTGAAATTTGGTAGAAAGATGTATAATGTTTACCGTTTTACGATTCTTATACAAAGATTAAAAAATAATGATATTTAGGGGAACGTACATGAAACTAAACCGTTTTTTTTTTTAAGTCAAGCCTATGCGTGCGGAGTGTCTATGGATAGGTCTTTAAAAATGACATAGAGGTTCCTAAAACCATTTTCTTTTTAACGTTTGATAGATAGACGCTTCGAAAGTGGTAAAATGGGCGCCCCCTCCCCACGTCTAACTTTTTAACTTAGCTAGTATAAATTTTGAAAAAAAATGTGTATTATGTAGATCTTAACAAATACTTTCAACGGAAATTGGTTTGAACGAGATCAAACTAGTGGTTTTTGAGACATAACTTTGTTCTTCATACTAACACTACCTATGAAAAACAAAGTTTTATTTGCTGTCTACAGGATGTCAGTGGATTCCCTTCAGTTATTCAGTTAAAATTGGCACGGAACCCTCAGTGCGCGACTGCTACGAACTTTGCGCTTCTCATTGTCATTTATAATACGCTGAAAAGTGGTACTCTCTTCCCTACCCGATAGTGAGCTGGCGTCGACTCTATCTATTAAAAATAGATATATTATAACCTAATTGTAACAGGTTCATTTCTCCGAATTTAAGGCTTTTGACTGCCACGAAACTAGACACAATAGAAAAATATTGTTTGGCCGTCACCGGTGACCACCTTGGCGCTAAATATGTTAAGAGTGTCATGTACTCGTAGGTATTGTTAGTCATAGTCGATTGAATTACATACTGACTGATGTATTCATATGACTGGGACAGAAAAGTTCTAGATACTTCTGTCAAAGGCGCCAGCGTACGACGTCCACTGAAAAAAAAACGTGGGGGTAACATAAAAAAAAAATCAAAATCAAAATTAGTTTATTTTGTACACAGGCTATTGCTAGCACTTATACACGTCCCAACATTGGCCCTACCACAGCTTCGAGACAATTGTGGGCTAGTGCTGAGAAGAAGCTGCGCCACAAACTCAGTCACTATTGTCAATGCCTCTTTTGAAAATATTACAATTTAAATGTTCTTACAAGCTACACCATACATATTGTTATCGTTCATATAATCATTTATTCTATAATATCCTTTAGTCATTAAACATTGTTTAACAATAGATTTGAATTAATATAAAGGTAATTCAATTACATTTTGAGGCAATTTATTAAAGAAAGTAATACATCTTCCAATAAACGAGCGATTAACCTATATGTATAGGTACATATGTTCAGCAGTGGACGTCCTTTGGCTGATAATGATGTTGATGACGGTGATGACAATGAATATTGTGTAGATTCCAGAATCCCTATTTCTTCTGATAAATGTCAAAATCTGTTACCTGGTGACCTGGTTACCCTACACTTCACGCTAATGTCTCTTGTAATTTTTCACGGCGCTTAAACGCTTGAGGGCAACCTCTGATGTTTTGTTATTTGTTTTGTTTCTGTTAACTTACCGTCTGATTAGGTAAATATAATTTCTTCACGGTCACAAATTGAGATAGATGCAAGCTAGAAATATAAGCAGGTTTTCAATTGCAGATAAGTTGTAACGTTGTATATATTTGTCTAAGTTCGCGTGACACGAAAAGCTAAATGGATGTAGGACTCCAGTCCATATTTTGGCATAGATATAATGGATGCTGACACTGACATTTGTCAAGTGTGACAGCTGCCGTTTTTCCGGTTCCGCACTGTTGGTCGTGCGTCGGAGTGGAACGTTTGTTATAATTCTTATAATGTAAAAAAAATTGTAATTTGATAGTTATTCCTGGTAAATATCTGCAGAAAGGTTTGCGTTGATTTTTGTTTGTTGCGAGACATTTCTTAGAGTCTGAGCACATGGTTCTTTTTATCGTTTCAGACGCCGCCAACATGTCAATTTGGATGAATTAATTTCGAAAATGATTTGATATAAATGACTGGAAAATGGTAAGTATTTTGGGAAACTCCTTTGGAAATCCTTGTAAAGAAAATGTAGCCTACCTACATCTGGGCATATTGTATTGAGAGTTGTAATTTTTATCATTTCAGGTCTCAAATAGAATAATTAGCATAAATATTTAGTAAACAATTGAGAAATTATATGGCGAGCCAGCTGTTGCAGGTATTAAATTGGTTTATTAAAGATTTCATAAATAGGGTGATGAAAAGTATAACCACCCTCACTTAGAAAAAAAAAATTGGTTGTTAACTAGAACTTTCTTTTATTTCTAGGTTTCTCTTTTGATATGTGTCTGTAAGTTGAACAGTCACAATTTGGTGATCATGTTGTAACCTCAGGTAAATATTTATTATGAAAAGTTAGTTTTTTTTTTAACTTTTACTTTGGTTTGTGCATTGAACTAACATTTTGTAAATTCTTTTCAGTGACCTTACTAAGACCTTACTAAGACCTTACTAAGACCTTACTAAGACCTTACTTAGACCTCATTTGGATTAATTTTGAAGTCAGAACTTCCTTATGGATTGATTTGCTTCTTGTCTGCTGTTTGGAGGATGGATCGGTATCGGTGAAATTTTGGGGTAACGTTGCAGAGTTGTTTTAAGTTTGATGCAACAAAGATTTGAAATAGTAACCTCCGTTGAAATCCAAGGTTGGTTTTCTTTGTATTTACTTTGACTTTAGTGAAAAGTGGGATAATTTAGCTATTAAGTTAAGCATAATTTAGGCATCCCTTTGAGGATAAATTTTGGAATTAATTAGGAAATTAAAAACTTAAATTGGTGGTTTATCTTTATTTAATTGGAGATTTGTGAACATAAAGATTTGTAATAGTATAGATATAAATAACTAAATTAGAACCTAACCTAATCTCTACTGCATTCTGAGCTATTAAATTTTGTATTTGATTTTGTTAAAGGTGTTAAAAGGTAGATGTGTAATAGCAAATTTGATTAAACTTTTGTTGCTAAATGCTATACCCGGATTTCTTTATTTCATTCGAATATTAGTACCTTTTAAACACCCTTTGTCGACACTAGGCGGGAGTGACGGTGACAAATGGCGCCCAACTTTAGAATTAGTTATTAGTACAATTTTGAGCACTTTGCTGTTAGAATTTTTTTTGGAATGCTAATTAACCACCATATTAATTAGCTTAGGTTTAATTTTGCCTGTGTTACTAACTGGTAAGGAATTATCCCACAAGTTTAGTGTTGCATCAAACAATTTGTATTTACTAACCAAATATAAGTTATTGTTATGGTGTAAACCTTATTTTGTGAAATCCCAAAACCTTTTGTTTGCTTTTACCTAGCATTAATGAAATTCTCTAAACCTGTATATGTATTGAGGTATATTTTGAATTTGTTTTGATTGTGATATTTTCACACCTATTTTAACTATTATAACTTTGTTGTAAAAAGAAAACATTTGCCTAGGTCACAACTTGTAAAAACATAAACCACCAAAAGAAATAGTAAATAATTTGATTTAACAGTGATTTAACAGTGATATAACAGTGTAATTTATATAAGTTAGCGTTGCAAATTAGTTGAAAAAATTGAAATTTAGTAATGGCTTGTAAGGCACTTATTCCGTCACATTTAAATAAAGATGAATTGGTATATGAAGTCAAAATTAGAGAGGAGACACCAGAAAGTACAGTAGATGCTCTTAGAAAACAATTGAGAAATTTGCTGAATGATAATCCTTCGGATCAAATATCAGAAACTGATTTGGATCCAAAAGAGGAGTTAGTAGTCATTGAACAAAAACTTAAAGATTTACAAGAAAATATCATTAAACAGAGTAGGCCACCTTCTGGTTCCTCACTAAATAGATCAAAAACATTAGCTTTCCACTTACATTACAGGTTGAAGAGTGTTGCAGTGGAGGATGTTTCAATAAAACAAAAGGTAAGTTTTTGTTTCGGTTCATTAAAAACTTTACTTGAAATGTTGGAGCAAACAACTTCTAGCAACATAGAGGAGGAAGACGACTTCAAGTCAGGGATCTTCAGGTGGAAAAATTGACTGTTACAGATTGCAGTCAAGTTGGTGACAAATGTGTTTCGAAGTGGAACGTTCGGTTCAATGGTGTTTCAGATCCGAGATCTTTCCTTGATCGGGTTGAAGACTTGCAAAGAGCTGACGGGGTTTCTGACCAGAAACTTTTAAATTCTGCAGCACGACTTTTTGTAGACCAGGCACTGATTTGGTATAGGGCAGTGCGTTCCAATGTGTCATCGTGGAGTGAACTTAAATCTTTATTGTTGGAGGATTTTAGTGTTGTGGATTACGATTACAAGCTCTTAGGTGAGATTCGTCTTCGCACACAGGGAACGGATGAACCGCTTCATATATACTTTTCTATAATGAAGTGTATGTTTGACAGGTTGAGAAAACAGCTTCCTGAAACAGAGAAATTAGAGATTTTACTTCGTAATATTAGACCATTTTATTCACAGCAGTTGGCTTTTGTTGAGGTTACTTCGGTACATGAGTTGTTACGTGGATGCAAGGTCATTGAGGTACTACCAAGGGTACGGTACTTACGTCTGAGTTTTTGTATAAACCGAAAAAGCAGTCACAATCTTCCTCGGTAGCTAGTGTTTCGAAGCAAAGTGTCAAAAACGATTTGAAAGTAAATAATGTGGAAAGTGACAGCAAAGTTTCGAGTGTTTCCGGTACTACCAAGGGTAAAAAACTTTGTTTTAAATGTGGTAAACTTAACCACAATTTTAAATTGTGCAAAACCTACACAAATGGAAATTTTAAACCATCGTCATGCTTCAAGTGTGGTAAAGATGGTCATTTTGCTAGAAATTGCTTAAATAAAATAGGCGAATAGGCTAAAGATCCAAAAAACTAGGCAGCTTGGACTGTAACAATAACATTGTAGAAAATAATAAATGCTTAGATTCAGTTAGGAAGTACTACAGTTTTAGCTCAATTGCTACAGTCCGGTTTGCAACAATTAAGGATGATGTTCGGCCGTATCTAAAATTTAAGATTCAGGATTTGGAAACGATTGGTTTGTTGGACTCTGGTCTGGCTTGTGTCTCAATTTTAGGAAATAATTCGCATACACACTTTGAAAATTTGGGTTTTACGTTCGTGCATGAACAAAATATGTCGTGTAGTTGATGCGAATGGTTGTAAGTTGGAAACAATTGGACGTTCTTATTTGCCAGTGACGTTCAACAATCAAACTCATGTTATTCAGTTTTATGTTATTCCGTCAGTAGTTTCTGATGTGATATTAGGTTGTGACTTTTGGAAACGATTTTACTTGGCCCCTGAAATTTTTGAACGTATTGACTACAGAAGATCCCCGGAACATATTTTTTCGTATAACATTTTGACAAATTCAGATCAGTTTCACTGTATAACACCTTATGGCAATTTGACTTCAGAACAACGTGAGCTTGCAGCTACTGTGATTGACAAGTTTGAGGAAATCTCAACTGAAAAGGCAGATTTAGGTAGGACAACACTGATTGAACATGTGATTGACACCGGTGATGCTGCACCTATTAAGGCCAGACAATATCACTTGTCTCCAGAGAAAAAGGAAGCCCTAGGCAAGGAGTTAGACAGGATGTTGAGCCTTGATGTGGTAGCTTCAAGTGAAAGTCCATGGAACAATCCAGTACTTTTGGTCCCAAAGCCAAACGAGGAAAGGAGATTTTGTTTGGACAGTCGTAAGTTAAATGCTGTCACTAAAAGTGATTCTTATGGCATTCCATATATTCCTCAAATCTTAGACAGCTTAAAGGAAGCCAGGTATCTGTCCTCTATTGATTTATCTTCTAGTTTTTGGCAAATCCCTTTAAATGCTGCGTCACAGGAAAAGACAACATTTACAGTTCCGGGTCGAGGTTCTTTTAAATTTAAAGTTATGGCCTTTGGTCTTTGTGGAGTCTCCTTCTAGACAGCAGAGACTGATGGACATGCTGTTCAATCAGAATTTTTGTAGTGATATAGAGGGCGGTAAAGTATTTTGTTACATAGATGATATAATTATTTCTTCAAATTCGTTTTCTTGTCATCTTTTGTTGTTAAATCGAGTTTTGGAAAAACTTAAAATGGCTAACTTGACAATTAACAGGGAAAAATGCAATTTTTTTAGAGAATCTCTTAAATATCTGGGATATGTTATTAATGAGCATGGTTTAAGAACTGATCCTGGTAAAGTAGCATCTATAATGGAATTTAGAACACTAACTTCAGCTCATGATGTTAAAGTATTTTTAGGAATGTGCTCATGGTATCGCAGATTCATTCGGAACTTTTCAACAATAGCCGCGACTTTAAACAGGTTGACTTCGAAGGGCAAAAATTCACCTCCGTTTAAATGGTCTGATGAAGCCGAAGAAGCCTTCAATAAGCTGAAGGATGCTTTAGTTACAGCACCTATTTTGGCTGTGCCTGATTTCAGTAAACCTTTCACGGTACACTGCGATGCTTCTGCGTATGGTTTGGATGGTATTCTCGCTCAAGAAATTGATGGCCGTGAACATCCTGTTGCTTACGTTAGCCGGTCATTGAACAAAGCTGAGCAAAACTATGGTGCAACCGAGCGGGAAGCTCTTGCGGTTATTTTTGCAGTTGAAAAATTTCAGGCATATTTGGGTTCTAGGAAATTCAAGGTTGTTACTGACCATTCCTCATTAAAATGGTTTCTTAAATGGGAAATCCTAAAGTTTGTCAGAGACCATTCCAAGTGGTTTCCGTTGATTTAGTTGGTCCTCTAC